>CM060417.1:64011400-64577557 GCA_030545235.1 Helianthus tuberosus | reverse complement strand
ATAACAATGTGTCATTTTGTACAAAAATGAATGAACTCACCAGTATTTCCTGCTGACCAAATCTTTTTAAAACGCGTTTCAGGTAATTACAGTAGATTGGAATAAGAGTGACGATACGGCACCGAAAGGCTTAAAGAAGTGGCTTATTTTATCAATTAAATTAAATTAAGCAAACATGGTTTTATATATTCGGGTTTATCCCTTATTGAAACTACCTTTGTAAAACATGGGTTTTATCCCGTCTATTTAATAAATAAAATCCGGTGTTTTCTAAACTCTGATATTTTACCTAACTCACGGTCCTGATGAACATTTCCGCTGCAATGTTTTTAAAATAACCACCGGTACCACTTGACTGCTCGCAGCTCCCGTCCATGGTGTGGTCGGGGGTCGTGACAGAAGGTGGTATCAGAGCCACTTGTTTAAGCAATTAGGTGTTATAATAATACCTAAGCTTAAATGATAGAGTTAGGAAATTGTTATTTTCTGGTAGCACCCATGATAGTTGTCACACCCCGACCACGTGGAACAACCAAACGTGGCGGAAACGTCGGGGAGTGTTGTAACAGAATTAATGTTTCACAACCATGGAAATTTAAAGTTTCGTTTTATTCATCAAACAAGCGAGTTACATTGTCTTTAAACAAGAAATAAGGAGTACATAACAAAATTTAACTAGTTCTTGTCTCGTTTTAAGTCACTAAGGCACAGATCCGCCTAAGTATGTCTTGATCAATCCTATGCATCAATTCCTGAAAACACATGTGAAAATAGGTACGTCAACATAAAAATGCCTGTGAGATACATAGGTTTTGAGAAAATAGGATTCATGACTTATGTTTGAGAAAATGTTTAGTCATGAACCTTGTAATTTGCTTTGTCTTGTAAATCATTTGAAAAACGATAAGATCAGATGATATGTATAAATAAGAGAATAATGTATGGTTAAATGAATAACCATGTAAGATGAGTTTGTATAAGATAACTTGTTTGTAAATCAATGTCTTGTGAAAAGTATGTTATTTGTATAAAATGTTATATGTCTCAAACTGAAATGATTTAAATAACGCTACGATATGTAATACCATACAAGCATTTATATATAGGAAGTACCAGCGGCGTATCCACCATACTTGTATCATATTACAAACGCCTCGTTACTTAACTCACTTACTCAAACCAAATCACCAAAGTAACATGTTTATGTAAAATCAAATGTCAAAATGTTTATGTGAAAACCATGTCTAATGTCTATGTTTAATGTTTATGTCTAATGTAAATCATGTAATGTGTATCCAAAATGTAAGCATGTGATGAATAACAAATGTACTAAGTATGCAACAAAGAACATACATAGCATAAAGTGTAATGTATAACAATGTACTAAGTACGCACACAATGGGCATACATAGCATAAAATGTAATGTAAAAAAATGTACTAAGTACGCACACAATGGGCATACATAGCATGAGATGTAAGACAATGTACTAAGTATGCAACAAAGAACATACATAGCATAAAGTGTAATGTATAAGAATGTACTAAGTACGCACACAATGGGCATACATAGCATAAAGTGTAATGTATAACAATGTACTAAGTACGCACACAATGGGCATACATAGTATAAAATGTAATGAAATCATGTACTATAAATGTACTAATGAACATAGCAAGTATATGATGTGAAAACAGGAAAGCATGAAAGTAACAAGTAGGCACATGTGTTTCACCCCAAAACAGTTTGGAAAACAGTAAAAGAGGGGTCTATGTACTCACTTGAGATTGCTTAGTAGTCCTTGAGTAACAACCAAACAATGCTAGAGATCACGGATATCAAACGGCACCTAATATAGGTAACTATGTTAATAAACCGGACCTATATCGGAGGATCGGATAGAATGAGGGCTCGTAAACCAAATGAGTATGGGAACTCATGTAGTATGGTTTAACAAAGCCTACATACTAAATGAAACCTAGCCTAAGTGCTTACGACCCATTACGACCCGTTTAGGTAGCTTATGCTACTTTAACGCGTCGTTCGCGTGAAACGCGTTTTGACCGCCTAACTAGTCCTATGACAAGTAACATATGCCTTAACATGTCTAATATTGTTTTCAAATCAGTTTAGATGTCAAAAGTTATGTTACACATGCTTAATTACCAATTATACATGAAAAGGGTATTTTGGTAATTTACCTAAGGCATATAAACTACCTATCATATAACTACTTAAACGAAGCGACCATAAAGTATAACCTCGGAAGGTTATTCCCTATATACTATGGTCACCTAATGTATTTGGTCGGATCCTAAAGATCGACCAAAGGGGTCGGGTTCGAAGGTATAAGCGATTTATTAGATCGCTTATCCTTACGACCCTAGACAACGTGGTAATCAGTAGGCATAGTCACAAAGGACTATAACCATCGTGATTACAATCACGTTGCGAAGTTCAAACGAACTTCGCATTGACCATAAACTGGTCAACGCAGAAAGTCAAACAAAGTTTGACTTTCAGACTCGAAAAACAATAAAAGAACGAAGGAACACTTACAAAGGGTCCCCGAATGCTAATCTAGATCAAAATAGCTCAGGTATGAAACAAAGGTTTCAACTTAGAGCACATTAGATCAGATTCTTGTGAGGAAAAGTGAAGGGTGGAGGTGGGTATTTATAGTTTTCGGTTCACCGTTAGGATCGTTTCTTGGAAAAGGGGGCACGATCTAAGCCGTACACTTGTCGGAATGTTGTGGTAACTCATATTGCTCCCACCACAAGAGTTTGACACTTGGCCTTGGCCTTTGGAGGGGTTAAAGGCTGTTAACAGCAGATTAAACAAGTTTCTGCATATCTGACCCCTGCTTACGGACCTCAACACTCCCAATGTTGAGGTCCGTAAGGACCTAGTTTGGCAGATTTACAGTTTCAGTCCCTGCAGCCTCAAAACTTGGTTTTCGATGCGTTTTTGACACGTTTAGGCCCCGTTAACCCCATTTCAAAGCTCTAAAATGAAGTTAAAGTATAGGGAACTTGAAATGTGCTCAAAAATATCTCGGATGTCGGTTCGTTTGGCCGTACGGTTGCGTTGTTCGGTTAATTACGACGGAATGCGCATAAGCACGAAAAACGATCCAAATGGCGTGACGAATGGATTTTTCTTATGCCAAACACTAAAATAAAATATTTTAGTGCTTACATAAATTTTTGGATGTCCGGATGTATTCAGAACGTAAGTTATGCGCGAAAGTGCAAACTTATGCACTTTTTGACGCTTTTAGTCCTTGAATGACCCAAAAGTTTATTTTAGCATACCGAACCCCTCAAAGCCTATTTCTAACCTATGTAAAGGATATTTATGGTATGTTTAACTTATGGTCATGTTCCGGAATGTCTGTTACAGTTCAAATTGGCATACTTTCGCAGTTTGTCGAATTTAGTCCCTGTAAGCGAATTAACCTGATTTTGCCATACCAAAGCCTTCAAAACTTATTTCTAAGTTATGTAGAGGTTATTTAAGGTATGTTAAGCCTATTTCACTATTCCGGAGTGTTTGTTGCATTAAACTGGTTATATTTACGCATCAGTGCGCGTATAACCTTCCAGAAAGCGATTTAGAGCTTGAAATCGAACAAGAGTTGATATGTGCAAAAGATACACATATTTATACAAGTCCAAAGTATGAAATACAATATTTCATTGGTTTGGTATTTGTTTGATGGTTGCAGTGACACAGGTGTCACAGTCTCCCCTACTTTAGGAAATTTCGTCCTGAAATTTATTCGTAGGAGTCTATTTGTGACTTTGTGTTAAATAACCATCAAAGATAAGCAAGGCATAAACCTGTTATTTCTATTTAACGGACATTTTTCAGAAATGAAAAATGAACGGAGTTATTTTCAACAGGCATTCTTTAGAAACGAAAATGAACGGAATGAGTCATTTTTCCACAATTTCTTCAGAAACAAAAAATGAACAGGACGAGTCATTTTTCACAATTTCTTCAGAAACGAAAATGAACGGAACGAGTCATTTTCCACCATTTCTTCAGAAACAAAAATGAACGAAAAGAGACATTTTCCACCATTTCTTCAGAAACAAAAATGAGCGGAATGAGTCATTTTTCGCAATTTCTTTAGAAACGAAAATGAACGGAACGAGTCATTTTCCACAATTTCTTCAGAAACAAAAATGAACGGAATGAGTCATTTTCCACCATTTCTTCAGAAACAAAAATGAACGGAACGAGTCATTTTTCACCATTTCTTCAGAAACGAAAATGAACGGAACGAGTCATTTTCCACTATCTCTTCAGAAACAAAAATGAACGGAACGAGTCATTTTTTTCACAATTTCTTCAGTAACGAAAATGAACGGAACGAGTCATTTTCCACAATTTCTTCAGAAACAAAAATGAATAGGGTTAACTCTAGATACACGACAAAACTTGCTGTGGTTTCTGTGCACTGAATTCCATAATTATGTATGCATCCATAATTACGTAATTCCTTGCATAGTCCGCACAGTTTGTCTTGTAATGTTTAGGGGAGGAAAATCAAACCTGTGATGAGTGTGACTAGACTACCATAGGGTCCTTTTAATTAGATCGACAAATGATCCTTTTAATTAGGCCACCAAGGAGTCCTTTCAGCTATATCATCACATGATGTTCCTAACCAGATTTTTGGATCGATCTGTTTAACTAGACCACTCATGGGGTCTAAGTATGGAGTAGTACTTTATAATCCAAGGGACTTAACTACAACGTAGAAGTCCATTTCAGGATTTTAGGTAGTACCTTTGGGTATCCTACTACGAATCCCTCATATGAAGATACGAAAGGTTCTACGAGGATTTGGATAACAAAACTTGGATTACACCAAAAACATAAAAGGGAACACATAAGCACATAATCACATAGTTGTTTAACTTGGTTATTAATTTGTTATTAACTTGTTATTGATTAAATATGGATATGGAAACCAGTCGATGGACTTCAATGTCCTCTGGGATCTATCTGAAAAGATAGGAAGATCTCCCAAAAATTTGATTTTGTTCTCAAAGAAACGTAATATTCGAATTAAGGAACATAACAATTTTAGGATTTAAGGAAATACCCTTAGGTACCCTATTAAGGATTTATAGTGGTACTTTGGGTATTCGTCCAGTGTTGTAACTTGCGCCTTGTACTTCGTTTTTCTTGGAAGAAAGGGGTACTTAGGAATTTCGTGGAAAACGCAAGAGATCATAAAATAGAAAAATTATTTGGGGGTAGTTTGCTTTCCAAGGAATACGATTCCTTGATTGTCGGTATTGTAGGGGATATGTTGTTTATACATATAACCACATAAATACATTGCAATGTAAATAAAAGATTTATTTATAAACAATGATAACAACTGTTTCATGGACCTTGACAACAAAAGAAAATAATACATAAGACATGATTATTTCTAAAGGGTGTTGTCTTCTAGTCGGTCAGATGCTCATCCCTATGCTGGATTTGCATTAGCAAGCTTTGGGCAATTTCTTCGGAAATGACCCATCTCGCCATAATTGTAGCAAGAACCTGGTGGAAAGCGAGTTTGAGCAGGATTGTTGTCAGCTTGATTTGGTGCAACTGCTGCTCGACAAACTTTTGCTGTATGACCTTTAAGTCCACAAATTTGGCATTCGCGGCAGTTCACCCTAGCATGATGATGAAGGTTACATTGGTTGCACAAGGGTGAAGTTCCATTGTATGGCTTCCTAGCAGGGGGTTGAGCCGGTTGGTTGGGGACGGCTTGATCATTGTGAGTAACCATGGCGAAGTTCTGAGAAGCCTTTCGCTTCTTTGACCACTCAGGGGATCCAGTCTGTTCATCCATGGTCTTTGATTCCTCGATTGGCTTCTTGTCACCCTTTCAAAAAAGTTTACGTTTCCTGATCTGAGATTCAGTCAAGGTTGCAGATATCTCAATGGCCTGCCTAACCGTAGTGGGGTTACTACCAGTAACAATGTCCTGAACTGAGTCAGGGAGACCATCAATGTATTTTTCGATCGCCTTATCCAAATGCGTAACCATGGTAGGACACAACAGGCTCAGCTCCTCATATCGATCAGTGTATGCTCGATGTTCACCGCTGTCTTGCTTAAGATCGTTGAATTCCCTTTCCAAGGCCCTGATCTCGTGACGAGGACAGAATTCCTTCACCATTAGTGCTCTAAGTTCTTCCCACGTTTGAGCCAGTGCCACATCGGTACCCCTATCTCTCACCACACCGTTCCACTACGTCAAAGCTCGTTTCTCAAAGACACTAGATGCGAAATCTACCTTTCGCTCGTTTGGACATTGAACATGCCTGAAGGTGCTCTCTAGACTCTCGAACCATTGCAGAAGTGCAGTCGCTCCTTGAGACCTAGAAAACTTTGATGGCTTAGCCGAGTTGAACGTCTTGAAATTGCAGGGGACATTATTGTTGTTGAGAGCTTGGTGACATTGAGCAATGATGTTCGGGATTGCAGCAGTCATTTGCTGTGTAATGACAGCTGCCAACTCTTCAATAGATACCGGATTTTTGCGTCGAGGAGGCATTCTAAAAAAAAGGGGAAACAAGAGAGAAAACAAATGAAATGGCATTGGGTAAGAATAGGATGTTACAATTACCGACCAAAACCATGGGTGATGGTCATTTGTTTGAACCACGAAGCAAACAAACAACACAAAGGCTGAGTCAAAGCAAATAGATCCTCATAATGTATCGCGAAGACATGCTTGCCTATAAGTGGACACTCACCCCAAGAGTTCCCAGGTAAGAGTGACTGGTCCGATTATGTGGATTTGTATGAACACTCTAGCCTTAGACAGAAAACCCAGGGTACAGGCATCCACTCTTCCAGTTTGCACGTGTTCACACTATTTAGGACCCGAAACTTTGACGAGAGTTTTGAAAACTCAAAGGGGTTCAAAACCTTATAACAGAGGGTTCAAAACCTAGTAATCAATCATCCTAGTACGGATGGTTAGTTTTCAAAGCGGTTTTGAAATTTATGTTCTTGTTGTGGTCGTCGCCTAAGGATAGGTGACGGTATTGTTTTATGACTAAACGCAAGTAAACTCGCGTTAGGGTCCTAAGAAGTTATAGACTAGGTCAAAGTATTACTAATAACCTAATTCCCTATAACCATTTGCTCTGATACCATCTTTTCTGTCACACCCCGACCACGTGGAACAACCAAATGTGGCGGAAACGTCGGGGAGTGTTGTAACAGAATTAATGTTTCACAACCATGGAAATTTAAAGTTTCGTTTTATTCATCAAACAAGTGAGTTACATTGTCTTTAAACAAGAAATAAGGAGTACATAACAAAATTTAACTAGTTCTTGTCTCGTTTTAAGTCACTAAGGCACAGATCCGCCTAAGTATGTCTTGATCAATCCTATGCATCAATTCCTGAAAACACATGTGAAAATAGGTACGTCAGCATAAAAATGCCTGTGAGATACATAGGTTTTGAGAAAATAGGATTCATGACTTATGTTTGAGAAAATGTTTAGTCATGAACCTTGTAATTTGCTTTGTCTTGTAAATCATTTGAAAAACGATAAGATCAGATGATATGTATAAATAAGAGAATAATGTATGGTTAAATGAATAACCATGTAAGATGAGTTTGTATAAGATAAGTTGTTTGTAAATCAATGTCTTGTTAAAAGTATGTTATTTGTATAAAATGTTAAATGTCTCAAACTGAAATGATTCAAATAACGCTACGATATGTAATACCATACAAGCATTTATATATAGGAAGTACCAGCGGCGTATCCACCATACTTGTATCATATTACAAACGCCTCGTTACTTAACTCACTTACTCAAACCAAACCACCAAAGTAACATGTTTATGTAAAATCAAATGTCAAAATGTTTATGTGAAAACCATGTCTAATGTCTATGTTTAATGTTTATGTCTAATGTAAATCATGTAATGTGTATCCAAAATGTAAGCATGTGATGAATAACAAATGTACTAAGTATGCAACAAAGAACATACATAGCATAAAGTGTAATGTATAACAATGTACTAAGTACGCACACAATGGGCATACATAGCATAAAATGTAATGTAAAACAATGTACTAAGTACGCACACAATGGGCATACATAGCATGAGATGTAAGACAATGTACTAAGTATGCAACAAAGAACATACATAGCATAAAGTGTAATGTATAACAATGTACTAAGTACGCACATAATGGGCATACATAGCATAAAGTGTAATGTATAACAATGTACTAAGTACGCACACAATGGGCATACATAGTATAAAATGTAATGAAATCATGTACTATAAATGTACTAATGAACATAGCAAGTATATGATGTGAAAACAGGAAAGCATGAAAGTAACAAGTAGGCACATGTGTTTCACCCCAAAACAGTTTGGAAAACAGTAAAAGAGGGGTCTATGTACTCACTTGAGATTGCTTAGTAGTCCTTGAGTAACAACCAAACAATGCTAGAGATCACGGATATCAAATGGCACCTAATATAGGTAACTATGTTAATAAACCGGACCTATATCGGAGGATCGGATAGAATGAGGGCTCGTAAACCCAATGAGTATGGGAACTCATGTAGTATGGTTTAACAAAGCCTACATACTAAATGAAACCTAGCCTAAGTACTTACGACCCATTACGACCCGTTTAGGTAGCTTATGCTACTTTAACGCGTCGTTCGCGTGAAACGCGTTTTGACCGCCTAACTAGTCCTATGACAAGTAACATATGCCTTAACATGTCTAATATTGTTTTCAAATCAGTTTAGATGTCAAAAGTTATGTTACACATGCTTAATTACCAATTATACATGAAAAGGGTATTTTGGTAATTTACCTAAGGCATATAAACTACCTATCATATAACTACTTAAACGAAGCGACCATAAGGTATAACCTCAGAAGGTTATTCCCTATATACTATGGTTACCTAATGTATTTGGTCGGATCCTAAAGATCGACCAAACGGGTCGGGTTCGAAGGTATAAGCGATTTATTAGATCGCTTATCCTTACGACCCTAGACAACGTGGTAATCAGTAGGCATAGTCACAAAGGACTATAACCATCGTGATTACAATCACGTTGCAAAGTTCAAACGAACTTCGCATTGACCATAAACTGGTCAACGCAGAAAGTCAAACAAAGTTTGACTTTCGGACTCGAAAAACAATAAAAGAACGAAGGAACACTTACAAAGGGTCCCCGAATGCTAATCTAGATCAAAATAGCTCAGGTATGAAACAAAGGTTTCAACTTAGAGCACATTAGATCAGATTCTTGTGAGAAAAAGTGAAGGGTGGAGGTGGGTATTTATAGTTTTCGGTTCACCGTTAGGATCGTTTCTTGGAAAAGGGGGCACGATCTAAGCCGTACACTTGTCAGAATGTTGTGGTAACTCATATTGCTCCCACCACAAGAGTTTGACACTTGGCCTTGGCCTTTGGAGGGGTTAAAGGCTGTTAACAGCAGATTAAACAAGTTTCTGCATATCTGACCCCTACTTACGGACCTCAACACTCCCAATGTTGAGGTCCGTAAGGACCTAGTTTGGCAGATTTACAGTTTCAGTCCCTGCAGCCTCAAAACTTGGTTTTCGATGCGTTTTTGACACGTTTAAGCCCCGTTAACCCCATTTCAAAGCTCTAAAATGAAGTTAAAGTATAGGGAACTTGAAATGTGCTCAAAAATATCTCGGATGTCGGTTCGTTTGGCCGTACGGTTGCGTTGTTCGGTTAATTACGACGGAATGCGCATAAGCGCGAAAAACGATCCAAATGGCGTGACGAATGGATTTTTCTTATGCCAAACACTAAAATAAAATATTTTAGTGCTTACATTAATTTTTGGATGTTCGGATGTATTCAGAACGTAAGTTATGTGCGAAAGTGCAAACTTATGCACTTTTTGACGCTTTTAGTCCTTGAATGACCCAAAAGTTTATTTTAGCATACCGAACCCCTCAAAGCCTATTTCTAAGCTATGTAAAGGATATTTATGGTGTGTTTAACTTATGGTCATGTTCCGGAATGTCTGTTACAGTTCAAATTGGCATATTTTCGCAGTTTGTTGAATTTAGTCCCTGTAAGCGAATTAACCTGATTTTGCCATACCAAAGCCTTCAAAACTTATTTCTAAGTTATGTCAAGGTTATTTAAGGTATGTTAAGCATATTTCACTATTCCGGAGTGTTTGTTGCATTAAACTGGTTATATTTACGCATCAGTGCGCGTATAACCTTCCAGAAAGCGATTTAGAGCTTGAAATCGAACAAGAGTTGATATGTGCAAAAGATACACATATTTATACAAGTCCAAAGTATGAAATACAATATTTCATTGGTTTGGTATTTTTTTGATGGTTGCAGTGACACAGGTGTCACAATAGTATTTAGACTTGAACCTAAGAAAAATGTCTTAGTATAAGCTTCGAGATAAGCTAATTACATGCGTAGATAAAATGTGATGGATGTTGGTATGCCGTGAGGATGATGACTAGAACGTTGCAAGTATGGTAAATAAGCGATAACACTTGGCCACTGGTATTTCTTATTTATTAGTACTACTTGGTTCTAGAATATGATCCAACATGTGAATACTAATTTCCCTGTTCTTTGATAAAAGCCTTAATAAAATATTCATTTTTAAATCATAATTTAAGAAAGATCTATTTATGGGAAATTCAAATTACCTCTCCGGCAAGACTGGGTATGGTGTAGCAGATTCTCCAGCTTGTTCGGGTAAGATGGGGTTACCTCTCCGGCGAGAACCGGGTAAGATGGGGTATAGGATATGTCAAACAAGTGACAGAATTCCCTAAATTGTTTCATGACCTGATGTCTGACTTGTTTTTGAAAACATGGATCTGTTAAATACATTGACCTTATGAATGGTATGAATATTACAGTATGTGAAAAATATGATTATATAGATATGTATATCTACAAGGAAATCCACAAACCATAAGGATTGGCAATTTAGAATAAATCACGAGCATGTGTGTCAATAATAATTCTAGATTTCTTTATCAGGAATCTCTTGTGTACAACCATAATTCTAATATCAAACATTACCCCATTTGATCATCCTTCTTGTAACTCGCGTGATAAGATAAACGATGTAAACCCTTTAAGTGGGAAGCCATCAAAAGTATAAGAATTCCCCTTGCGTTACCTTAACGCATTAGGAAACCTATAGCTAAAATTGTGCTAGGCACAAAACGTCTCAAAACTTATGCTAATAAGAGTAATTCTACTTTCTTTAAGAACACCTGCGAAGATAAGAGTAACCGCGACTAGATGCACCTACAAAGACTCTCTTCACCTATAAAGATTACCAGTAACAAAGAAGCTGTTAGCAGGTAACAACCAATGTCTTGTATGGCAAGGAAAAAGTCTTTACGCAAACCACATGTAATAATGTCATGTATAACGTCTTGTGTAACCAAATGTCATGTACAAAACAATGTCTTTGAATAAACAAAAGTTTATGTCAAAAGTTATGTTTTGAAAACCAATGCTTTTGTCAATATGAACATTTATATGGTTTGTTAACGAATACATTCAAGTCTTGTCGTCTGTCAGATAAACCCTTATAAAGACAAAGGTTTATCAGTGTTCATTGGGATCTGTCATTCCCCAGATGGATACTTCCAAACAAACTAGGAAGCGGGAATGAGGTTATCAAACCTATGGTAAACCATACATACTACCGGTCGGTGGGATAATGTTAATGAATGTATCTAGTCTTGTTTAACATACCAAAATGTCATAATCAATGTAAGCATGTATGTAAAATGTCTTTGTAAACCATGTACTAAGTATGCTAAGTTAACATACTAAGAAAAGTATCCTTGAAATCAATGTGCTATTAGGGTCAGTCAACATACATGGCAAAACATAATTGAAATCATGTACTATATGTGTACTAGATGAACATAGCATGTATATGTCATGAAAAGCATGAAAGCATGAAAATAACATATAGGCACAAGTGTTTCACCCCAAAATATTTGTGAAAAGTAAAAGAGGGGACTATGTACCCACTTGAGATTGCTTAATAGTCTTGAAATTAAAACCAAATAAAGCTCGAAGGATCACAGAATCAAACGACACCTAATATAGATAACTATGTTAATAATCGGATCCTAAATCGGAGGATATGATAGAATAAGGTAACATAAATCAAATGAGTATTGGAACTCATATGGCATGATTTAATAGACCCAACATTCTGAATAGAAGGTTATCCTAAGTGCTTGTGACCCGTTACGACTCGTTAAGGTAGTTTACACTACTTTAATGTGTCGGAAACGCAAATATAAGGTCGGATGGTTATTTATGTCATATGTTAAGTCTTATATGCCCAAACATGTTTAAAAATGTTGTTATATCAATTTAGATGTGAAATGTTTGATTACATATGTTAAAAATGAATTTATGCTCAAAAAGGGCATTTTGGTCATTTTTAATGGGCATATAAACGACCTAACAAATAACTAACCAAACGAAGTGACCATAAGGTATAACCTCAGTAGGTTATTCCCTATACAACTATGGTCACAAAATATGTTTGGTCGGATCCTAATGATCGACCAAACGGGTCGGGTTCGAAAGTCTAAGCGATTGTTAAGACCGCTTGACTTACGACCCTAAATAAGCACTAAACTAGTAGTGACGAGTTAAAAATGTTTAACTAAGTTAGAAAACTGATTTGGTATCAAAAGAAAGTGTTATGATACCCGAAAATAGTTCCGTCGCAAAATGCACATAATCGTGCATTTTGACCGAAACTTTGACTCGTCACTACGACTAGTAAACGTGGTAATCACTAGGTATAATCTCTAGGGATTATAACCATCGTGATTACGATCATGTTGCAAAGTTCAATTGAACTTTGTCTTGATCAATTAATGGTCAAAGCCGAAAGTCAAACACTGTTTGACTTTTAGCTTGAAATAGTTAAAAATAACTAAACAAGACTAGGAAGAACACTTACAAGTGTTCTAGGATGAAGAAAACTCAATTAGGAAGCCTCCAACTAAGTGGTAGCCTCCAAGTAGAGCAGGAGATGAAGAAAAGAGTGAATTAGCAAGTAAGAAGAATGAATTGTGCAAGGTATTTATAGTATTCAAGAATCAACAAGATAGTGCCAAGTGTTTGTGTGATCACCAAGGAAGAATCATGACCCTACAAGTTTGTGGACAGGGATAAGAGCCTTGGGGAACACTTAAAATAGCCCACAAGATAAAAAACTAGGCTTGAAAACCGTAGGAAACAGCTTGGGAAGCTGTTTTGAAGCTTCTGGTCTGAAGGCTCTCGCGGACCACGACCCAGATAGCAAAATGGGTTGCGCCCCGCCAACCACCTCAGATCAGAACTTTCAAAAATTAGAAGAAATGGTCCCTGCAGCTCCAAAACTTGTTTTTCGACGCATTTAACCCCCGTTAACCCATTTTCAAGGCTCTACAAGGATGTTAAAGCATATGGGACTTGAAATATGCTTGGAAATATCATGGATGTTGGTTCATTCGGTCGTACGATCACGTTTTGCGCTTAATTACGATGAAAGTTCAAACGGATGCGAAAACGATCCAAATTACGCAACTGAAGAAACAGTGATCTGAATTGACCGGAATCAATCAGATCTAGGGTTTAGTTTCTGCATAAAAAGGTTAATCCTCTCGTCGATTGCTTGGTTGATGGCTACTTCACCAGAGAACACTGCAAAACAGAAAGCCGTTAGACTCGCCACGGGGAGAATGGGGGTTCTTTCCGTGACCACCCTCCGGCGTGAGAATAAATACAGTGATCTCAAAGAGAAAAAATGAAGTAGTAAGAGTGAAAGTATGTGAAGTAACTTGTGAGATCATATTTGCATTCCCTATTTGTAACCAAGATTTTAGCGCCAAAAAGGTGTAACGGAGATATTGACGGAGGATACTTTTCTGTTGGGGGTTATCTCTTTTTCGGTCAATAGTTAATTCCACATCCATGCACACGGATCGTGGGTTTGATCAACGGCTGGGGAGATGCCACGTGGAAAGTGGTTTTGTGTAGATATTTCTTCAAGTTAGTGCCATCATCATGATTTAGACGTGTCACACCCCAACCGATGGCGGAAACATCAGAGTGAGACGAAAACTAGATTGCAAGAGACTTCATAACACTATTTGTGACAAGTATTTAAATAATAAATTTCCATTTCATTTCTAAGAGTCAATTACAAAGATTTAAAACAATTACAATATGAATGATGAAATACAATACATTAAGAATACACCTTTAAAATGTGTATCTAAGCATCCTACTATGTTCCATGCATCATCAACATCATCTCAAACCTGCAACATGTTTTAAAAGCATAGTTCAATACAAAAAGTATTGGCGATCATACAAGTTTGGTGTGTAGCATATAAGTATAAAATAATAAGGAACAATCCATATGGCAAACCTAGTTATCAAGATTAACGTATAAATTGGCATGCGATTTACAAGTCAACCCTCTGTTTACGCAAGTATGAATGAATAAACCTAACATGACCTCTCGTTCACGGGCGGTGCGTTACTCCTATAGCACTATACATGTTAAGTGGAGGCTTGTACAAAGCTAATGACAAGTTCATCACATAAGAATCACCCAGAAAACACGAATCAAGCATAACAAATAGTAAGCATGTATTGGATTTTTGTTTAATGTCACACCCCGATATTTCCACGTATTACCGGTGGGCCCGGTGGGGAGTATCGTGACGTAGTTGATATCATCATAGACAATTTATCACAGTTTATATACACAGCGGAAGTCGAAAGATAAAATCATTACAAACCGAATTAAAAGTAATATCAAGTGTATTACAATAACGGTTGCGAGGGATCCACAGGCGGATCAAAATTAAAAGATCATTGTTCAACAGATTTATAACATCTAAGCTTGCAAGACTCTTTATTGATGCTAGGAGTAGCCAGCCTATTCCGTTTAGTACCTGCACTTAGCCTTTTTGGAAAATACGTCAGTTTACACTGGTAAATACAATTAACCGACTCATTTTGAAAATGTTTAAGAAAATTGGTTTGAATGCACACGGCACAAAATATCATTTATAACTTGGGATAATTATTTATATATAAACTTGTAAAAGAATTACATGTTCATTATACGTTCAGTAGCCCGGGCTGAATACCGGGTTAAAGATTAATAGACACACCACATGATATAATCCCGCGGCGAGTTATTCTCGAACCGTCGGTTATACCTTTTTATATATATGCACTGGCAGGTGTATGCCTACACCCCGTGCTTAGGTCGTGGCCATTTCAATGAATGATGCCAAGGATATCCGGGACATGGTCATTAACCCCCCAAAGGCTTTAAGCAAACAAAACAGTTTAAGCGGGTCATCTCAATAAATTAACCTTCATATGATTAAAAATTCAATGCCCGACCAAGCGGTATTTTATATACCGTACCCCAAGCCCGTATAAGGGAAAATAAGTTAAAAGTATTTACCTGAGCAAGTATATTTCACAATCAGCGAGTGCAAGTATCTTTTACTGGTCTCCTAATCTGGAACGAAGATTTTAATAACCTATTAGATTCCTAACGGGTCTTAATTAAGTCTAAACTTAGACCGGTTAGTTTTAAAGGAAGATATACGGTTCAAAACGCACGATTAAGCGAAGACCGGATTAGAATGTGGTTTAGACCCGACAAGTTTGTATACTTGTATAATATGGGTAAACTAAACACATTCTGGATTTTGAGATAAAAATGATAAGGTTTGACCCGTTTCGGCTAATTTATGCAAACTAGTTACATAAACCGCACCGAACGCGAAAAATGCGTAACGGGTAACCAAATGAGTCATGAACAGGTTTCCTAAGTTAATATGCCTTAAATATGTTGTGATATCAGTAAGATACCTTCCATTATGCCCAAAATGGATTTAAACTCAAATTATGCCCCATAGGGGTATTCTGGTCATTTTAAAGCTTATAAAAGAGTTTAAATATCAATCTGAGTTTCAGGTCTGATATAATAAGTAAAAATATTTATTTTTATAAGTCATAACAGTAGGGTATTGAATATATGTGAAATCTATCTTTTATAACCAAACTATGCACGTAGGGGCATTTTGGTAATTTCACATAGGCTTTAAAGGTCAAAATTATAATTCTGAGTTCAAAAATTTTGCTTACTGTTTAATTATAAAAATTTACTTAAAACATCAGTAGGTATCAAGTTTTATATGTTAAAAATAGTTTTAACCCATACTATGCGCTTAAAACGCGTAGAAGTCGGTTTTAAGCGAATTTTCGGGTTAAAATAGGAAATCTGAGTTTTTGATCAGTTTATAAAGTTCAAAATATTTTATTTATCATATAAAATCAGTAGCAAAAAGTTTGGTGTCAAAATATTATGTAAAACTCATTTTATAGGCCAAAAGGGCAAAACCGACAATTACCGAATCAAGGCATGAACCCTATGCCATGATCAGTTTAAAAATAAATAAAAATCTTCAAAAATCCCAAAATATTATATTACATCAGTGGGTGAAAAGTTTGGTGTTAAAATTTGAGTTTAGATCGGATTTATGCTAATTACGCCGTTTAATTAATATAAAGCTTCTTAATTACGATATCGAGCATAACTCCTAATCTAGACCTCAAACTGATGTCAAATTTTTAGGACAAGTTTATAAATTAGTAATAAAGGTTTTTGTCCTCTCACATTTTCAAAAATCTCGTTTTAAGGTCAAAAGGGCATTATGGTCAATATTTAGGCATATAACGAAAACATGCATATGAATCGAATAACTAATGAACCAAGTTGTATAACCTCAGAGGGTTACACTAATCTATAACCTGGTCCTAACAGAGCTTTGAGGCATGTCTAAACTATGCTACATTGGGTCAGAACTGAAAGTCAAAGCAAAAGTCTACTTTTGCGACTTTCGGTTCCGTACCGAGCTTAAACTGAAAATTGTCGGGTTGAACATGTTTAGACATGTTCTTACATTAATTACCAAGTTATATGAGTGATAAAACAGGTTCCATGGCTTCCACATTGTTAGTTATGTGTTTATGCGAAAATTTGCTTTCTGTTGACTTTTTATAATTAGCTTTGACCCGACAATTGACCTAGTTAGAGTGGGAATCAGAGGGTGCCCTTTTAAGGGTTTGTTACCCATATAATTATCAACTCATAGGTACTTTCAATTCGAGAATTAACTGGACCGTTAGTGATTAATCACTAAGTCAAACCTTAATAACGACGGGTTTGACTTTAGGCCATTTAAACTAATAAAACATGAATTGGGGAGGTCAAGGATGCTTACTGAAGTACTTAGCACGACTAATGATCCTTAGGGAAAGGTCTTGAGCTCCAGGAGACTCCAGAAATTAAGTTATGAATGATTTCAAGTGAGTGTCCAAAATGTTGCAACAAGGTGTTCTTATATAGGGGCTTACATCACACTAGATCTTTACAACAAGGCCTATAACTGATCTTAGATCAATCCCAAGTGACCCTATGCATGTAAAACTACTGGCCAAACCCCTGTATTTCGAAAACCAGGCCCTTAAGGCGGTGCTACCTGCTGCAACAGGCGACTGCCAGTCTGCTGAAAAACAACCTCTGTCGCGCCACGCGCCAGGGGAAGGTGTTCCCGGCGCGCCACGCAAGACAACAACTTTTAAAGTTGTTTTGTTTTGTTGCATGTTCAGTCCCTGCACTCTTGTTACTCGATAATCCGACATTTTCAGCATGCATGGTCAGTGAAAACAGGTCAGGGGTGTCCTAGGGAGTGTGGCCATGCATGGGAAAGTCTTGAACACTTTGAAAATGGCTTCTGAACAAAGAATTATGATATTTACACTTTTAACCCTTATTCTTGGAAACTTTAATTTATATCACAATCTTGAACTGCATTTTTATGAAATTTTTATCAGATGTTCTTGAGGGTGTAATAATGTATTACAAAACTTTTGGGAATGTAAAAAGGCCTCTTCAGAGGTAAGATTAACTTGTTGACACTTTTAACCCCTGTGTTTTGTAACTTTTGATTTATAAGCGCAAACGGCTTCTAGTGCTTGATAATTTATTCAATAATGAATACGGACATTATACAGAGTCATTCAGAGGCACAAGTTTGGCATGATGACGCTTTTGGACCTTCTGATTACATCTTTGCACTAGTTGACAGTTTTAGTCCCTCAAGATATCTTTAATCACAATCAGGGTTTATGACACGTGTCATTATTAAATTGGACGTGATTTTACGAGGTGTTACATCCTCACCCCCTTAAAAGAAATCTCGACCTCGAGATTTACTGGAACAATTAAGGGTACTTTTCTTTCATTGTGGACTCTACCTCCCATGTATACTCGGGACCTCTACGGGCATCCCATTTAACTTTTACAATTGGCACGTGCTTCCTTCGAAGCTTCTTAACCTGTCGATCCTCGATCGACAAAGGTTTTTCCACAAATTTCAGGCTCTCATCTATATGCACATCCGTATGTGGTATGACCAACGATTCATCGGCTAGACATTTCTTCAGATTGCAGATGTGGAATACATTATAAATACCACTGAGCTCTTCAGGCAAATTTAACTTGTAAGCCACTGTTCCGACACATTCGATGATCTCGAATGGTCCTATGTACCTCGGGCTTAACTTGCCTTTCTTACTGTGACAACTCGAAATTTAGAACCTTTTATCTGTATCTCGATGTAACATGCTTAAACGTGTGACTAGTTAACTATGTTGGTTTAATGAGATAAGCGAACATTCTATGTGATTATATATTATGCTTATGTGTATGCTTGTATGTATGCGACCCGAGACAACAAGGACCCGACTCGAGACCATGTGGTCTCGAGTGAACAGTAGCCATTAGGCCGGTTTGGGCCTTTGGCCGGTTGGGCCATTTGGGCCGTAAACCCTCATCCGAAACCCTTTAGGGTGCACCACTTGAACTAATATATATATATCACACTAGCTAACCTTGTCATTTTTGATCAACACACACCCACACTCTCACTCTTTCCCTCTCTAAAAACCCTTGAAACCAAACATCACCTTCACTCCCTCACTCTCGGATTTTTGGACTCTCGGATTGTTGGAAGCGCACACACATCCTCAAAACCCATCAACCGGTTAGTGTTCTTGATGTTTATTGTTGAATGTTAGTGATTCATGTTGTGTTTTGGTGTTTGGATTGATGGTCATGACATTATGTTTGCTTGCTAAGAGGTTTGCTTGATAGAAAATAGCTATTTGTTGTCAAGTGATGATATTATATGCATGATTGTGATAAATCGGTTAACATGCCTTGATTTCGGATATATTGCATGATGGGTTATGATATCTTGTGTTTAAGTGAAGTTTAAACTACTAGTTGTTGATGTTCATGAAACCGGTTTACATATGTCATGTAATCGGCTTAATATAGGACCGAATTGTGGTATTAAGTTCAAGTGTTTTGATAGTTGTTCATGTTGTAATTAGGATAATGCATGATGTGCTTGAACAAGGGTTGAATGTGTTATGAATATGTTTTTGAATATATGAAGAACATGATGAATAAGTGAAGAACAACTTGAATATGCAATGAAAGTGTGCTGAATATTTGAAATCTGCACTGTTTGATCCATTTTGGGTAAATATTAGACAACAAAACATGTTTAGTGGATAGTACATAATTCTGCATGATTTTCATTGGATAGTACAAACTGTGAAGGATCAGCAGGTGCTGGGGAGTCGGAACCCCTGGTTGCGACTCGCAATCACAGCCTTACAAGCCGAGACCACCAGTTGCGACACAGGTTGCGAGTCCCGTTGCGACTCGAAACCTTAGCAAGATCAGCCGAAACCACGGTTGCGACATAGGTTGCGACTCGCAACCATCCATGATCAACACGAACAGCATAACCCGCAACCACGCTTGCGAGTCCGGTTGCGACTCGAAACCACGCCTATTGGGTTTGCTTAATTATGGGCCTACGATAATGGGCCGGGCTTATGGGCTTCTGTGTTAACTGTTTAATACGTGTTTTGGGCTTAAGAAGTTGGACCGAACTTATGAGCCAAGTGTGCTGTTGTTAATTGAATATGCTGTGCACCGTTGTTGAAACTGCCACGATAAAACTATATGATCGTTACTTGTACGTGCACTGCTTGGTTTGAATCTGATTATAAATGGTATCTATGTTAGGACGTAATTGACTACTTGCGACTTGATTGACCTTTCTGTGTTACTACCGAGCAAACCAAGGTGAGTTCACACCCTCTACAAAGCATGGGATTCCCAGGGGTCGGGAATTGGGGTTAAGGAACTGGGTTCCTCGTCCTCCTTGGGTAGGACAGTAAAGGTTCAGGAATGTAATTCCTCGTCCTCACGGACAGATAACTCGTACTAGACCAAAACTCTATCACGAAGTCCCTCATTTTTATATCGACTTAATCGCCGGGCCAATGGCGAGCGGGTCATTAGTTAGATAGCGCTATTTAGGTCTGACAAACCTCACACCGTGCCGCAGAGGACGGGCGTGAACTAATGGATCTGGGGCACGTCAATGATGATAGACATTGACATTTTCAGGGCACTTAAACATGACTACAGTCAGCAGTCGATATGGTAACGAGTCTAGTGTATACATGGGGTAGCCCCCACGGCCGAAATGCCAGATAACTACACGGGGTAGCCCCCACGGCTGGATTGCCAGAGTAACCGGGAATAAACAAGTCACGTTTTTAACTATGGGGTAACCCCCACGGCAGGATGCCAGCTAAAGGAAACTGTTTTCGAAACAACTTAAAACGAACACCCAACCGTGAACTCACTCAACTAGTTGTTGACTCGTTACTACATGCTTTGCAGGTCCTTAGGTTCTTAAGCTGGAGCTTGCATGGAGGAGGATCGTTGTGGGATATGGACGACTGTGTGTCCACATTAAACTATGAAACAATTAAACTTATGTTTTGATTTAAGACTTATGCTTCCGCTTGCAACTTAACTATGTTTTGTTTGAACACCAATTGTATTGGTTGGATTTTTAAAACTACTTATATGCTTGTTCAATATGATTGGTGGCTGGATCCTGGTCAGTCACGCCTCCAAGCGGTGGTACTCCGCAGGTGGATTTTGGGGGTGTGACAGATTGGTATCAGAGCCATTGGTTATAGAGAACTTGGTTTTAATAAAGGAGAAAACGTTTTTTATTAAAATCAGACTATAACCTGTACAGTGCTCAACGGTCCACAACGATGCTTCACTCCACATGCAAGGCTCGACATTCTAGGTGATATGGTCTGTATATTACCTACTTGTTAGATACATAGTACATTGCTCATGGTATGCTTGGTTAGTATGACTATTGTTGCTTGAACACGTGTGCACTTACTCGCTTCTGACATCGTACTTTTGCGAACCCCTCTCACTTACGTTCTTCTTGATGTGAAGATCATGTCTGGACGCGTTAACATGACACAAGCCCAGTTGACGGCTTTGATCAACGAACGAGTTGCCGCAGCACTTGCAGCTGCACACGCAGGAGGTATATCCTGCAGTCCGAACTCAATCTAGGACCTTTAGGATCCTACTCTCGTGAACCAACCTTTGTGTTAAACTCTGTCTTTTCTTTCGCCTACGATAGGTCAGCACGTTCAGCCACCCGTGTGCACTTTTAAGACTTTCATGGACTGCCGGCCAACTACTTTTAGCGGCACTGAAGGAGCAGTAGGACTCCTACACTGGTTTGAGAAACTAGAATCTGTCTTCGAAATGTGCGAATGCCCTGAGGCGCGCAGGGTGAAGTATGCTACGGGTACTCTCGAGGGTTTGGCCCTCACATGGTGGAACGCTCAAGTTCAGATGCTAGGGTTGGTTGCTGCCAACGCCACCCCATGGGAAACTTTTAAGGAAATGATCAAGGAAGAATACTGCAGCCGTGATGAGATTCACAAACTCGAGGTGGAGTTCTTCAACCTCAAGATGACGGGGTCGGAGATTGAGGCTTATGTGAAAAGGTCGAACGAACTGGCAATTCTGTGCCCTACTATGGTGGATCCTCCCATCAAACGCATCGAACTGTTTCTTCAGGGCTTAGTGCCAGAGATCCAAAGTCATGTGACTTCAGCGAACCTCGCTACCTACCAGCAAACTGTACAGTTGGCTCACCGTCTCACGGATCAAGCGGTGGAGCAGAACAAGTTACCAAAACGCATTGGCGCTGCAACTACTACTGGTACCTCTAGTGACAACAAACGGAAATGGGATGGAACTTCGAGTAAGGGTTCGACTTCAGTTCAGTCCCAGTCTCAGCAGAGAAAGACTGAGGACTACAAAAGCCCTAATCAACAATCGTCTGGTGGTGGATACAAAGGAAATCATCCCAAATGCAATCGCTGCAGTCTGCACCACAGCGGGCCATGCACCAGGGGCAACTGTCATCGGTGCAACAAGCCTGGTCACGCTGCAAAGGATTGCAGGAGCTTATACCCCGCCAATCAGCATCGTCAGCAAACTCAACAGAACCAGCGCCAGCAACAGCAACAGGGTGATAACAAAGGGTGCTTTCAGTGTGGAGCTGAGGGCCACTTCAAGAGAGACTGTCCCCAACTGAACAGGAACCAGAACAACAACAACAATAACAACAATCAGGGGAATGGTAACAATGGGAACAACAACAACAATGGCGCCAGGGGGCGGATGTTTGTGATTGGCCAAGGTGAAGCAAGGAACGACCCCAATGTTGTGGCGGGTAAGTTCCTTCTCGACGACTTTTATGTTTCAGTTTTATTTGATTCGGGTGCCGATACTAGCTACGTGTCACTAGAAGTTAGTCGAATGCTTAAGCGTATTCCAACACCTTTGAACAACAAGCACACCGTAGAGCTAGCAAATGGTAAGAGTTTAGAGGCCACACACGTAGTCAAAGGTTGTAAACTTATTCTCGCTGACCAAACCTTCTCTATCGACCTCATTCCTATTGTCTTGGGTAGTTTCGACGTTGTCATTGGGATGGATTGGTTATCCCAACACCGAGCAGAGATTCTTTGCAACAAGAAGGTTGTCCGTATTCCAGGTCCCGATGGTGAACCTCTCATAATTCATGGCGACAAGAGGAGTGCTGTTGAGAACGTCATTTCTCTCCTTAAGGCCCAAAAGTACTTGCGAAAGGGCCACACTGCTATTTTGGCTCTTATTACTGACACCACGGAGAAAGAGAAGAAGATAGAAGATTTCCCAGTTGTACGCGATTATCCAGAGGTATTTCCTGAGGAACTACCTGGTCTTCCGCCTCATCGCCAAGTCGAGTTTCAGATCGAACTAGCTCCTGGAGCTGCGCCTATAGCTCGTGCACCTTATCGTTTAGCTCCATCAGAGTTGAAGGAACTCTCCACGCAACTGCAAGAGCTCCTGGATAAGGGTTTTATTCGTCCTAGCTCATCGCCCTGGGGAGCTCCAGTGTTATTTGTGAAGAAGAAAGACGGTACTTTCAGAATGTGCATCGATTACCGGGAACTCAACAAGGTGACGGTGAAGAATCGTTATCCTCTACCGCGTATCGACGACTTATTCGACCAGTTGCAAGGGTCGAGCTACTATTCGAAGATTGACTTGAGGTCGGGTTATCACCAGCTGAGAGTCCGGGAAGAGGACGTCTCTAAAACAGCTTTCAGAACTCGATACGGGCACTATGAGTTTTTGGTCATGCCTTTTGGGATGACAAACGCACCTGCGGTTTTCATGGACTTGATGAACCGAGTGTGCAAGCCTTACCTGGACAAGTTCGTTATAGTCTTCATCGACGACATCCTGATCTATTCCAAGAGTCGGGAGGAACATGAGCAGCATCTGCGACTTATTCTGGAACTCCTTCGAACGGAACAACTTTATGCAAAGTTCTCGAAATGCGACTTCTGGCTTCGAGAAGTCCATTTCCTAGGCCACGTGGTGAACAAGGATGGGATTCACGTTGATCCATCCAAGGTAGACTCGATAAAGAACTGGCCAGCACCTCGTACACCAAAGGAAATACGCCAATTCTTGGGTTTGGCGGGATACTACCGGAGATTCATAAAGGATTTTTCTAAGATTGCACAACCCCTCACCTCACTAACGCAGAAGGGCGTTATTTATCGCTGGGGAAACGCACAGGAGTTGGCATTTCAGCACCTAAAGGATAGACTTTGTAGCGCACCTATCCTTTCCTTGCCGGAAGGCACGGACGACTTTGTGGTCTACTGCGACGCATCGATTCAAGGTCTTGGTTGCGTGTTGATGCAACGAGATAAAGTTATAGCCTACGCCTCACGTCAACTCAAGGTTCATGAAAAGAACTACACGACGCACGACCTAGAGCTGGGAGCTGTTGTTTTTGCACTTAAGTTATGGCGGCATTACCTGTATGGTACCAAGTGCGCGATCTACACTGACCACAGGAGCCTCGAGCACATCTTCAAGCAGAAGGAACTGAATATGCGACAACGACGATGGGTCGAACTTCTGAATGACTACGAGTGCGCAATCAGATATCACCCGGGCAAAGCCAATGTTGTGGCTGACGCCCTCAGTCGGAAGGACACTGCGCCTAAGCGCGTGCGAGCTTTACAACTCACGATCCATTCTAGTCTTCCCTCCCAGATACGAGCTGCTCAGATAGAAGCACTGAAACCAGAAAACGTCAGGGCTGAAGCCCTACGCGGATCGCGGCAACGCTTAGAACAGAAGGAAGACGGTGCTTACTACGTAACGGGACGCGTTTGGGTCCCACTCTATGGCAACCTACGAGAGCTTGTGATGGATGAAGCACACAAGTCTCGCTACTCGGTACATCCTGGATCAGATAAAATGTACCACGACATCAAAACTACGTACTGGTGGCCTAGCATGAAGGCCCACATAGCGACCTACGTCAGCAAGTGTTTGACTTGTGCGAGAGTCAAGTCGGAATACCAGAAACCATCAGGCCTGCTCCAACAACCAGAGATACCTCAATGGAAATGGGAGCAAATTTCCATGGATTTTGTTACTGGCCTACCTAGATCCCAGCGCGGGAACGATACTATTTGGGTGATCGTGGATCGACTCACAAAATCTGCACACTTCCTGGCCATTAAGGAAACGGATAAGTTCTCCACTCTTGCAGAAATTTACCTCAAGGAAGTTGTTTCGAGGCACGGGGTGCCCACCTCCATCATCTCGGATCGAGATGCACGTTTTACTTCAGAGCTGTGGCAAGCAATGCACAAATCCTTTGGCTCACGATTAGACATGAGCACAGCGTACCATCCTCAGACGGACGGGCAGTCCGAGCGCACTATTCAAACCTTAGAAGACATGCTTCGTGCATGTGTAATCGACTTCGGCAACCGCTGGGAAAAGCATCTGCCACTTGTGGAATTCTCGTACAATAACAGCTACCACACCAGCATTGGAGCTGCTCCGTTTGAGGCATTGTACGGACGTAAATGCCGGTCTCCCCTTTGCTGGGCAGAGGTGGGAGATAGTCAGATTACTGGTCCAGAATATGTGGTAGATACAACCGAGCAGATCGCTCAGATACGAAAACGCATGACGGCCGCTCGCGAACGTCAGAAAGTTTACGCCGACATGGGCAGGAAACCACTTGAGCTCCAGGTTGGGGAGCGGGTACTACTCAAAGTCTCACCCTGGAAGGGTGTGGTTCGTTTTGGCAAACGCGGCAAACTCAACCCACGATACGTTGGACCTTTCGAGGTCATTGAGAAAATAGGCAGGGTGGCCTACAGACTAAACTTACCAGCGGAACTCGGTGCAGTTCACAACGTTTTCCACGTGTCGAATCTGAAGAAGTGTCCATCAGATGAGACCCACGTAGTTCCTTTGAAGGAACTCACGATCGACGAACAGTTACGATTCGTCGAGGAACCAGTCGAGATCACGGACCGGGATGTTAAGGTCCTCAAGAGCACTAGAATACCCCTTGTACGAGTTCGTTGGAACTCACGTCGCGGCCCAGAGTTCACCTGGGAGCGCGAAGATCAGATGAAACAAAAGTATCCCCAACTGTTCGCAAACGGTACAACCACTACTGAGGCTGAAGCTACGGAATTTCGGGACGAAATTCCAGATCAACGGGGGGAGGATGTGACACCCCAGGAAAACCGGGAAAACCATACGACTTAACTAGCTTCCTCAGTGAGTGCCACCAAATTTCGGGACGAAATTTCTTTCAACTTGGGGATGATGTGACAACTCGAAATTTAGAACCTTTTATCTGTATCTCGATGTAACATGCTTAAACGTGTGACTAGTTAACTATGTTGGTTTAATGAGATAAGCGAACATTCTATGTGATTATATATTATGCTTATGTGTATGCTTGTATGTATGCGACCCGAGACAACAAGGACCCGACTCGAGACCATGTGGTCTCGAGTGAACAGTAGCCATTAGGCCGGTTTGGGCCTTTGGCCGGTTGGGCCATTTGGGCCGTAAACCCTCATCCGAAACCCTTTAGGGTGCACCACTTGAACTAATATATATATATCACACTAGCTAACCTTGTCATTTTTGATCAACACACACCCACACTCTCACTCTTTCCCTCTCTAAAAACCCTTGAAACCAAACATCACCTTCACTCCCTCACTCTCGGATTTTTGGACTCTCGGATTGTTGGAAGCGCACACACATCCTCAAAACCCATCAACCGGTTAGTGTTCTTGATGTTTATTGTTGAATGTTAGTGATTCATGTTGTGTTTTGGTGTTTGGATTGATGGTCATGACATTATGTTTGCTTGCTAAGAGGTTTGCTTGATAGAAAATAGCTATTTGTTGTCAAGTGATGATATTATATGCATGATTGTGATAAATCGGTTAACATGCCTTGATTTCGGATATATTGCATGATGGGTTATGATATCTTGTGTTTAAGTGAAGTTTAAACTACTAGTTGTTGATGTTCATGAAACCGGTTTACATATGTCATGTAATCGGCTTAATATAGGACCGAATTGTGGTATTAAGTTCAAGTGTTTTGATAGTTGTTCATGTTGTAATTAGGATAATGCATGATGTGCTTGAACAAGGGTTGAATGTGTTATGAATATGTTTTTGAATATATGAAGAACATGATGAATAAGTGAAGAACAACTTGAATATGCAATGAAAGTGTGCTGAATATTTGAAATCTGCACTGTTTGATCCATTTTGGGTAAATATTAGACAACAAAACATGTTTAGTGGATAGTACATAATTCTGCATGATTTTCATTGGATAGTACAAACTGTGAAGGATCAGCAGGTGCTGGGGAGTCGGAACCCCTGGTTGCGACTCGCAATCACAGCCTTACAAGCCGAGACCACCAGTTGCGACACAGGTTGCGAGTCCCGTTGCGACTCGAAACCTTAGCATGATCAGCCGAAACCACGGTTGCGACATAGGTTGCGACTCGCAACCATCCATGATCAACACGAACAGCATAACCCGCAACCACGCTTGCGAGTCCGGTTGCGACTCGAAACCACGCCTATTGGGTTTGCTTAATTATGGGCCTACGATAATGGGCCGGGCTTATGGGCTTCTGTGTTAACTGTTTAATACGTGTTTTGGGCTTAAGAAGTTGGACCGAACTTATGAGCCAAGTGTGCTGTTGTTAATTGAATATGCTGTGCACCGTTGTTGAAACTGCCACGATAAAACTATATGATCGTTACTTGTACGTGCACTGCTTGGTTTGAATCTGATTATAAATGGTATCTATGTTAGGACGTAATTGACTACTTGCGACTTGATTGACCTTTCTGTGTTACTACCGAGCAAACCAAGGTGAGTTCACACCCTCTACAAAGCATGGGATTCCCAGGGGTCGGGAATTGGGGTTAAGGAACTGGGTTCCTCGTCCTCCTTGGGTAGGACAGTAAAGGTTCAGGAATGTAATTCCTCGTCCTCACGGACAGATAACTCGTACTAGACCAAAACTCTATCACGAAGTCCCTCATTTTTATATCGACTTAATCGCCGGGCCAATGGCGAGCGGGTCATTAGTTAGATAGCGCTATTTAGGTCTGACAAACCTCACACCGTGCCGCAGAGGACGGGCGTGAACTAATGGATCTGGGGCACGTCAATGATGATAGACATTGACAGTTTCAGGGCACTTAAACATGACTACAGTCAGCAGTCGATATGGTAACGAGTCTAGTGTATACATGGGGTAGCCCCCACGGCCGAAATGCCAGATAACTACACGGGGTAGCCCCCACGGCTGGATTGCCAGAGTAACCGGGAATAAACAAGTCACGTTTTTAACTATGGGGTAACCCCCACGGCAGGATGCCAGCTAAAGGAAACTGTTTTCGAAACAACTTAAAACGAACACCCAACCGTGAACTCACTCAACTAGTTGTTGACTCGTTACTACATGCTTTGCAGGTCCTTAGGTTCTTAAGCTGGAGCTTGCATGGAGGAGGATCGTTGTGGGATATGGACGACTGTGTGTCCACATTAAACTATGAAACAATTAAACTTATGTTTTGATTTAAGACTTATGCTTCCGCTTGCAACTTAACTATGTTTTGTTTGAACACCAATTGTATTGGTTGGATTTTTAAAACTACTTATATGCTTGTTCAATATGATTGGTGGCTGGATCCTGGTCAGTCACGCCTCCAAGCGGTGGTACTCCGCAGGTGGATTTTGGGGGTGTGACACTTACCAAATCGCATTACCCCTTTCCAGGGTGATACGTTTAGTAACACTTTGTCACCTATCTCGAACTTTAGAGGTTTATGCCTTTTATCTGCATAGCTTTTCTGCCTATCCCTAGCAGCTTTGAGACGATCTCGTATCTGTACAATTTTATCTGTCGTTTCTAGGACTATATCAGGTTCTGTTAGTTGGACATCTCCAACTTTTGCCCAACAAACGAGCGTCCTGCACTTCCTTCCATACAAAGCTTCAAATGGTGCAGCTTGAATACTGGAATGATAGCTATTATTATACGAAAATTCGATCAATGGAAGATGATCATCCCAACTTCCTCCTAAATCAATAACACAAGCTCGTAGCATATCCTCGAGTGTCAGAATAGTACGCTCGCTTTGACCATCCGTCTGAGGATGATATGCTGTGCTAAAATTCAATCGAGTGCCTAGGGATTGCTGAAAGCTTTTCCAGAAATGCGACGTATACCTCGTATCCCTATAAGAGATGATAGACACTGGCACTCCGTGGAAAGATACAATCTCGTCCACGTATAACTGAGCTAACTTATCTGAGCTGTGTGTTTCTTTAATAGGTAGGAAGTGGGCTGACGTAGTCAGTCTATCCACTATAACCCAAATAGTGTCATTTCCTCGCTTTGTTTTTGGTAACTTGGTGATAAAATCCATAGTCACCATTTCCCATTTCCAGGTGGGAAGTTCAGGCTGTTGTAGCAAACCTGACGGCTTCTGGTGTTCTGCTTTAACTTGAGCACATGTCAGACATTTGGCCACATAAGTGGCTATAGACTTTTTCAAACCTATCCACCAATAATTTGCCTTCAAATCCTGGTACATCTTATCACTTCCAGGATGAACAGAATACTTGGAACTGTGGGCTTCATGAAGGATAACATCCCGAAGTCCTCCATAGATTGGAACCCATATCCGTCCATTCAATCTTAGGATTCTGTCCTTGCCATGTGATAACTGTTCTGCAGTGACTCCCAACTTTTCATTAGGATAGTTAGATTCTAATACAGTTTCCTTCTGAGCGGCTAACAACCTTTCATTCAAACTGTTTTTCAATTCAATGCTCCTGGCATTGATTCTAATGGGCTTAACCCTTTCCTTCCTGCTCAAAGCAACGGCGACTACATTCGTCTTGCCTGGATGGTATCGTATTTCACAATCATAGTCATTTAAAGTCTCCATCCATCGTCGTTGTCTCATGTTCAGATCCTTCTGATTAAACAGATGTTGAAGGCTCTTGTGATCAGAATAGATCACACACTTGGTACCATATAAATAATGCCTCCAAAGTTTTAGTACAAACACAACTGCACCCAACTCCAAGTCGTGGGTGGTATAATTCTTCTCGTGCACTTTTAATTGTCGGGAAGCATATGCAATAACTTTACCCTTCTGCATGAGCACACATCCCATGCCAGTGTGCGATGGGTCACAGAAAACCACAAATTCTTCAATTCCTTTAGGCAATGTCAACACAGGAGCATTGCTTAACTTTTGTTTAAGAATATCGAAGGATTCTTGTTGCTTAGGACCCCAATCAAACTTAATATTCTTGCGAGTTAAAGAAGTTAGGGGTGCATCAATCCTTGAAAAGTTTTCAATAAAGCGCCTATAATATCCTGCCAATCCCAAGAAGCTACGAATCTCTGTGGGCGTCTTTGGCTCTTGCCAATTCATGATAGCTTCAATCTTAGCGGGATCCACCTGGATACCACGCTCACTAACCACATGCCCAAGGAATTGGACTTCACGAAGCCAAAATTCACACTTTGAAAACTTGGCGTAGAGCTTCTCTGGTTGAAGAAGTTTAAGAATACAACGAAGATGTTTCTCATGGTCAGCTTGGTTCTTTGAATAAATAAGAATGTCATCAATAAAGACAATGACAAACTTGTCCAAGTAGGGTTTGGAAACGCGATTCATGAGGTCCATGAATGCTGCTGGTGCATTAGTGAGCCCGAAAGGTGTCACACCCCGACCGCGTAAAACAACGAACCGCGGCGGAAACGTCGGGGAGTCGCGTGGCAGAATTATTGTTTCAAAACACATGATAAATAAAGTTAAGTTTTACAAGCTTAAATTATTACATTGTCTTAGTTCAAACGAAACACATAACATAAAAGACGATAACTTTCTTGATTTTAGATTGCTAAGGCCCAAGTCGCCCTAAGTGTAGCTTGCTCACATCAAATATTCGCTCCTGAAACATATGTGAAAGTAAATACGTCAGCATAAAAATGCCTGTGAGTAACATAGGTTTAGTGTTGAAGATTTATGACTTTGAATGTTAAAAGAAATTTTAATGAAAAGTAGTCATGAACCTTATAAAATATTTTCTTTTATAAAATCATATGAAAAATCAAATGATATAAAAGAATGTTGTATGTTTAAGTGAATAACCAAATGAAAATAATATGTATAAAATATGTCATGCCTTGTCTTTGTTGAAGTGGTTTAGATAACGCCACGATATGCAATACAATAAAAGCACTTATGTATAGGAAGTACCAACGACGTATCCACCATGCTTTTATCATATTATACACGTCTCGTTATTTAAATCACTTATTAATAACCATGAAATAATGTCTTGTTTAAATGTCAATGTCAAATGTCACCAATGTCCAATGTCAAATGTCCAGTATAAACCATGTCATGTATGGCGAATAAATAGTATTTACTCAAGCCAAATGCATAATGCCATGTATAAATAAATATCTTATGTAATCAAATGTCATGTACAAAACAAAGTCTTTGAATAAACAAAAGTTTAAAACAAATTTTATGTTTTGAAAACCATTGCTTTTATCGATATGAACATTTATACGGTTTGTCTATCGCATCCACTCAAGCCTTGAGACTGTCGGATAAACCCTTATCAGGATCAAGGTTTATCAAAAATGTATTCGGATTCTGTCATTCCCCTTCCGAAATACCTAGAAAGCGGGAACGGGATTTGCCAAGTCCTATAGCGCTATTACATACTACCGAGCGGCGTGATCAATGTTAATGAATGTACTACTAACCCGTTAAACATACCAAATGCCCTTTTCAATGTAAGCATGTCATGAGAAATGTCTTTGTAAAACCATGCATTAGGCATACTAAGTCAATATGCCAATAAAATGTCTTTGAAACCAAATGTTAGGTATACTAAGTCAATATACCATAAAAATGTCTTTGAAATAATGTATTATATGTAATATGTAATAAAACATGTATAATGTCATGAAACCGAAAAGTAAAGTTATGCACATATGCTTCACCCCAAAACATTTGAAAACGTAAAATAGGGGAACTATGTACTCACCTTTGGGTGCGTTTTTATATGTTAACACCATCCCTCAAATTGTTTATTCATCCTAAATTAAATAAGAACGATTTAATAATAAAAAACTCACAAAAATACCTAAGTTTCTCCGGTACTTAGAATTTTCACATAACTTTGAGATTTTCTTGAAAAGTTATTAGTTTTGATTATATTGGTGTATTTATATATATATATATATATATATATATATATGAGTTCATATATATTTTAAGAATTTTGCGACTTGAACGATTTTATTGGTGACCCTGATCATGTTATAAGCAATATATCTACGATTTGCGCGTCGTAAGATATATATACTTATTGTGACATAAAATAAATATCGTAATACACATAATCTTGTCAACTATAAACATGTCATCATACACATATTGTATATCACATAACATCTTGTAACACATAAAACTTACCCAAGAACAACCCATTCCAGTGCATGTTGAAAAACACGTATTTTAGCGATTCGATAACGTTTTTGGGCGCCGGAAGTCACGTATGACTAACCAAACACCAAGTAAACTTAATATAAGTTAAAATACTTATTTTTATATCAAAAATATCAGTTTACATACTGATCTAAAACAGTTTTATAAAGATCCTCCGAAAAGCCGATTTTTAACCGTTTTACCACATAGTTTTGCATCAAACGTTACCCTAACCACCCCAAATCGTAACGACTTGATATTTTAACATAACCCATGTTATTTACTGAATAAAATAGTGGTTATACTCATGATAGTCCAGGTCTCACATAAAGCACATAAATCATGCAAATTTCACATGTTTTACCACTTTCTAAGCTATATGTACAACATGCAAAGCTATCAAACCTATGACAAAGTTTCATGCAATTATAATATTCCAAATAAAGTTATTTTTGGTGTTTATAATCTGTTCTAAAACATTTTTGTCATACAATCATTTTTTTTACCATTTCTTGAGCTTTAAATCAACATGTATTCTTATGTACACGTGTCCAAAGCACACTATCATATCATCATCATTTCATATGAATTTAAATGCATCAAACATGTAATTTATTCATGTTTACTTGCTGATTTAATTGAACATTCATTATATCATGCACAAATCATCAAACACTCGCATGTTAACTATCATTCAAGAACAAGCAACAACTTAAAAATTCTCAAATATGTCTAAAAAATTTTTGGTCATTTACATGTCAAAATACTAACATTATTTCAAATTATAACTCATGATTCAATCACTCCTTTATATCTCTAACATATTTGTACATAATCTTGTTCATGCAAGCAAACATCCTAAACAAGTATTTATAAAAAAAACCAAACTCAAATCTCATACACACATATATATATATATACGGTTATATATACATACATATATACTACCATTTTTGTTTTGTATCAAGACCCATTTCTTTTTAGATTTCAAGTTTGTGAAAAATTCCAAGATTCAAGAGAAACTTCCAATCATCAAGAACAACCAAGAATCAAGTGTATGATTTAAACATAAACTTTATACCTTCAAGATTCAAGTAAGTTTTTGATGAGATTTTGATGATATGGAGCTTGAAATCACTTGAAAACACCTTGGAAACTCCTTTGGATCTTCACACCAACTTGAAACTAGCTTGGAATGGAGTTTGATCTTGAAGAACAAGGTTGCAAAAATGAAAATGGTGATGGCGGTGGGTGTTTACAGTTTTGGGGGAGAGAGAGAAGAAGGTGGAGTGAGGTTGAGTGTTGTGATGAAATGAAGTGATCTTGTGCCATACTTATAGATCTTCCACCAATATCTTGTCCAAAATATCAAGCAAGATCAAATATAAAATAAGAATAAAATCTTTGAGATATGGTGTGATCTTGGTGGGTCCTAGTGACCGAAATTCATATGGGGGGGGGGGTTAAATGTAATTTTTGAATGGTAAAAATAGATAAAAACAGGTATTTAACTGGATACCGGGTATTTTATCAAACGTTTAAATCCCAGTTTATGGCGTTCTAAATTATTTTTATTATTATATAAAAATAAACTCGCCAAAATATTACGGAAATAAATTTCAGTTGCCGAGACTGGCTGCGTTGTCTGCATTTTGCAGTAGAAGCACTGTGTCACGCAGTAACACGCGGTACGCGCTTAAACTTGAAAAATAACGTTTTTAAGTGTTTTAATTTATTTTTCAATACTAACATTATTAAAAATAAAATTTTAATCATAACATAATATTTTTAGAATTTAAATATTATCCGGGCAGTCACCAACGTTCGTTACACAGTTTTGTCGCAATTAGTTCTAAAGTTCGAATAAACATGTTTTTGCCATACCGAATCCTTAGAAACTTATTTCTAAGTTATGTAAAGGGTATTTAGGGTATGTTTGGCTTATGTCACAGTTCCGGAGTGTACGTCGTGTTAAACTGATTATGTTTACGTAACGGTTTATGATTTCACTTCCAGAACAAGTTTAAGTGTTCGGAATTGAACAATGATTGAAAATGTACTAATGTCACAAATAATTAAACAAATATTGAAATTAAAACACCATATTTTATTAAATACAAAGTTGTTCAGAACAGTACAAGGATTAAAATATACAGATGTCACAGTCTCCCCTACTTTTGGAAATTTCGTCCCGAAATTTAATTAGAGGAAACTTGTTGGAAAAGGTGTGGATATTTCGCCTTCATTTGATCCTCTCATTCCCAAGTAAACTCTGGGCCACGTTTGGATACCCAGCGAACTTTGACTATCCGTATGCGCTTGCGTTTGAGCTTCTTGACTTGACGGTCCAATATTTCCACAGGTTTCTCGACGAAGTGCATCGTGTTGTCGACACGAATTTAATCAAGGGGGATGTGGAGGTTTTCATCAGCCAAACACTTTTTCAGATTGGACACGTGGAAAGTTGGATGAACATTTCCAAGTTCAGGAGGCAGCTCAATTCTGTTGGCTACTTTTCCGATTCTTTCAACGATCTTGAATGGTCCAACATATCGTGGTGCAAGTTTTCCTTTCTTCCCAAATCTGATTACACCTTTCCAAGGAGATACCTTGAGTAGGACGAGATCACCGACTTGGAATTCCAAAGGCTTGCGTCGTCTATCCGCGTAACTCTTTTGACGGCTTCTAGCTGTTAAGAGGTTGTCGCGAATTTTCTTGACTTTGTTTGTAGTCTCTAGAATGAGTTCAGGTCCAGTGAGCTGAGCTTCACCAATCTCATTCCAGCAGACCGGCGAATGACATTTTCGACCGTATAAAGCTTCGAAAGGAGCCATGTTGTTGCTGGAGTGATAACTATTATTGTAGGAGAATTCGATCAATGGAAGATGCGAATCCCAACTACCACCAAAATCGATCACACAAGCTCTAAGCATATCCTCCAATGTCTGGATTGTTCTTTCAGATTGTCCATCCGTTTGAGGATGATAAGCTGTGCTCAAATTGAGTTGGGTTCCCATAGCAGATTGCATGGTTCTCCAAAAGTGAGATGAGAATCGAGCATCTCGGTCTGATATGATGTTCAAAGGAACACCATGTCGGGATACAATCTCATCTACATAGATCTTGGCAAGCTTGTCAGCAGATAAATCCTCACGGATTGGCAAGAAGTGCGCTGATTTTGTCAAACGATCAACTACTACCCAAATGGCATCATGACCTCTATTAGTGTGTGGTAGTTTGGTAATGAGATCCATGGAAATGTTTTCCCATTTCTAAACTGGTATCTCTGGTTGTTCCAATAATCCAGAGGGATGTTGATGTTCTGCCTTAACCTTCAGACAAGTAAGGCATTTTGATACGTATAAGGCAATGTCTTTCTTCATTCCCTGCCACCAATACTGGGTTCGAAGATCCTTATACATTTTGTCTGCACCAGGATGAATTGAATAACGAGACTTATGAGCTTCATCCATAAGCAAGGTGCGAAGATTGTCTATACTTGGGACCCACAAACGGCCCATGAAATAGAATATCCCAAATTCTCTCAATTCAAGCTCAGGTTTAATGTGACATGGTAATTCTTTACCCATCAAGCCTTGTGTAACACAAGTATGTTGAGCTTGAAAGATGCGGGTTTGAATATCAGTTCGAACTCGAACACAATGAAGCTTGACTCTTTCTTTTCGACTTAACGCATCGGCTACGACATTCGCCTTACCAGGATGGTAGCGAATCTCGCAGTCGTAGTCGTTTAGAAGTTCTACCCAACGTCGTTGTCTCATGTTTAGTTCTTTCTGATTGAAGATGTGTTGGAGACTTTTGTGGTCAGTGAAAACCACACATTTTGTTCCATAAAGGTAGTGCCTCCAAATTTTGAGAGCAAAAACCACAGCGCCTAACTCAAGATCATGAGTCGTGTAGTTTTTCTCATGGATTTTCAATTGTCTTGATACGTAGGCTATGACTTTGTTCCTTTGCATGAGAACACAACCAAGACCTAGATTCGATGCGTCACAATATACGACAAAGTCGTCGTTTCCCTCAGGTAAAGATAACACAGGAGCGTCACAGAGTTTAGGTTTCAAGGTCTGAAAAGCTTCCTCTTGTTTGGGTCCCCACTTAAAAGGTTTATTATTTTGAGTTAAGGCTGTGAGAGGAGCCGCAATCTTGGAGAAGTTTGCAATAAAGAGGCGGTAATAACCCGCGAGACCCAGAAATGAACGAACCTCGGTAGGAGTAGTTGGTGTATTCCACTCCTTAATCGCACTGATTTTGGCGGGATCTACATGTATACCTTGTTCGTTAATAATATGTCCCAAAAATTGAACTTCCCTAAGCCAAAATTCACACTTGGAGAATTTAGCGAAAAGTTTTTCCATCTTTAGGAGTTCCATTGTTAGACGGAGATGTTGTTCGTGGTCAGCTCGTGTCTTGGAATAAATCAAGATGTCATCTATGAAGACGATGATGAACTTATCTAAATAAGGCTTACAAACCCTATTCATTAAGTCCACGAAGACGACAGAAGCATTCGTTAAACCGAAAGGCATAACGGTAAACTCATAATGGCCGTATCGTGTGCGGAAAGCAGTCATGGGAATATCTTCTTCGGATACGCGAAGCTGATGATACCCAGAACGTAGATCAATCTTCGAAAAGCAGGTAGCACCCTGAAGCTGATCAAAGAGATCATCAATGCGAGGTAGGGGATATCGATTTTTGATGGTGAGTTTGTTAAGCTCACGGTAATCGATACACATTTGGAATGATCCATCCTTCTTCTTTACAAATAGGACAGGTGCGCCCCAAGGGGAAAAGCTCGGACGAATAAACCCTTTGTCTGATAACTCCTGTAGCTTCTTCGACAACTCTTGCATCTCAGACGGTGCAAGACGGTATGGAGATTTAGCAATCGGGTTAGCACCAGGTACAAGGTCAATACGGAACTCGATTTGACGTGCTGGGAGTAAACCAGGTAAGTCTTCAGGAAAAACCTCAGGATAATCCTGAACGACAGGGATGTCTTGAACAGTTTTACCCTCATCTTTCTCCTGTACGACACGTGCCAAGAAAGCCAGATAATTCTTTCGTAGATATCTATGAGCTTGGGTGCTAGACATTAGTTTAAGGCTACTAGCGGGTTTATCTCCACGAACTTCTAAGACTTCACCAGACGAAAGAGGCACACGGACAATCTTGTCAAAACAAACCACCTCTGCACGATATTGGGTCAACCAATCCATCCCTACTATAACGTTGAAACTCCCTAGTTGCATTGGCGTGAGATCAATGGGAAAACTCTAATGTCAAGGGTTTTCCTAGTTTTGTTCTAGGCTTTGCAAGCAAAGGTTCAAAAGCTAGGGATACAAAACTCTTGTTGGCACCCGAATAAAAAAGAATAGAAGTAAGTTGGTTATTAACATAGAACATACCGTTCACCACCTCATTGTCGGCACGAGCTTCATTGGCATTGATGTTGTATGCTCGTCCACGAGCCGGGTTCGCATTAGCCAACTTCGGGCACTTGTTCCTGTAGTGAGTCAGATCTCCACAATTGTAGCAAGACCCAGGCTGAAAAGGAGGTCGTGCAGGATTTGCTGGGTGTTGGGTAGGGTTTTGTGCCGCTTGATTCGGAGCAGGAGGGGAGCGACATGTGTTAGCCAAATGGCCATATCTTCCACAGTTGTTGCAAAGACGACACTGAAGATGTGGTTGATGATGACAATTGCACTTGTTACAAAGAGGTGCAGTACCAACATACTGTTTCTTGGCAGGTTGTTGTGCTGGCTGGGTAGGAGCAGCTTGATTGGTCTGTGCAACAACGGCAAAGTTCTTGGAAGCCTGACGCTTCCTAGATTTCTTCGAGGTTTCAGCTTTCTTTCCCTTCTTCTTCTTCTTCTTCTTCTTCTTCTTCTTCTTCTTCTCTGTCTTGTCAGATGGTTTCTTGTCACCCTTACGGTGGAGTTTACCCTTCTTGACTTGAGACTCAGTCAAGGTCGCAGCTAGCTCAATGGCTTGTCTCACTGTGGTAGGGTTGCTGCCGGTGACAATATCCTGAACGGGATCAAGAAGACCATCTATGTACTTTTCAATCGCCTTGTCCAAAGGCGTGACCATGGTGGGACACAGCTGGCTCAGTTCTTCGTATCGGTCTGTGTAGGCACGGTGCTCTCCACTATCTTGCTTGAGATCGTGGAATTCGTTTTCCAGTGCCCTTAGTTCATGACGAGGACAAAACTCCTTCATCATAAGTGCGCGAAGCTCTTCCCATGTTTGAGCCATTGCCACGTTGGCACCTCTGTCTCTCATCACACCATTCCACCATGTAAGCGCCCTTTTCTGAAACACACTTGAGGCAAACTCAACCTTTCGCTCATTCGGGCATTGAACGTGACGAAACGTACTCTCGAGACTCTCGAACCACTGTAGGAGCCCAGTTGCTCTTTCTGACCCAGAAAACTGAAGCGGTTTAGCCGAATTGAATGTCTTAAAGTTGCACGGAACAGGTGCGTTGTTATTGTTGTTTGCTTGGTTTAACTGAGTTACTAGGTTCGGGAGTACAGTAGCGATTTGCTGAGCGATCAAGGCTGCCATTGCGGCGTCTTGAGTTTGATCACGTCGAGGAGGCATCTAAAAGAAAAGGAACACAAGGAAATGTGTGAGATTGACATAAGAAAATCAAAAGGGGTATTGAAACTATCGACAAAACAAAGGAAGGTGGTCATTTGTTCGTTACTTAAAACAATCAAACGACACACAGTGACTAATCAAAGTAAATAGGTCTACATAATGCATAATGAAGACATTCTTTAGCCTATAAGTGGACACTCACCCCAAGAGTTCCCAAGTAAGAGTGACTGGTCCGATTATGTGGATTTGTACGAACACTCTAGCCTTAGACAGAAAACTCAGGGTACAGGCACCCACCCTTCCGGATTGCATGTGGTTACATTATTAAGACCCAAACTTTGACGAGATTTGAAAACTTTGAAGGCATGAAGACTAAAAACAAATCATCTAAGGATAGATGATTGATTTTCAAATGGAATTGAGATTTGTGTACTTGTTTTGGTAATCACCTAAGGATAGGTGATAGTATTGTTTTAAGATCTAAACACAAGGTAACTTGTGTTAAGGGTCCTAGAAAGGTTATAGTCTAGGTCAAAATTTTACTAATAACCTAATTCCCTATAACCATGAGCTCTGATACCAACTCTTCTGTCACACCCCGACCGCGTAAAACAACAAACCGCGGCGGAAACGTCGGGGAGTCGCGTGGCAGAATTATTGTTTCAAAACACATGATAAATAAAGTTAAGTTTTACAAGCTTAAATTATTACATTGTCTTAGTTCAAACGAAACACATAACATAAAAGATGATAACTTTCTTGATTTTAGATTGCTAAGGCCCAAGTCGCCCTAAGTGTAGCTTGCTCACATCAAATATTCGCTCCTGAAACATATGTGAAAGTAAATACGTCAGCAAAAAAATGCCTGTGAGTAACATAGGTTTAGTGTTGAAGATTTATGACTTTGAATGTTAAAAGAAATGTTTAATGAAAAGTAGTCATGAACCTTATAAAATATTTTCTTTTATAAAATCATATGAAAAATCAAATGATATAAAAGAATGATGTATGTTTAAGTGAATAACCAGATGAAAATAATATGTATAAAATATGTCATGCCTTGTCTTTGTTGAAGTGGTTTAGATAACGCCACGATATGCAATACAATAAAAGCACTTATGTATAGGAAGTACCAGCGACGTATCCACCATGCTTTTATCATATTATACACGTCTCGTTATTTAAATCACTTATTAATAACCATGAAATAATGTCTTGTTTAAATGTCAATGTCACGTGTAACCAATGTCCAATGTCATATGTCCAGTATAAACCATGTCATGTATGGCAAATAAATAGTATTTACTCAAGCCAAATGCATAATGCCATGTATAAATAAATGCCTTATGTAATCAAATGTCATGTACAAAACAAAGTCTTTGAATAAACAAAAGTTTAAAACAAATTTTATGTTTTGAAAACCATTGTTTTTATCGATATGAACATTTATACGGTTTGTCTATCGCATACACTCAAGCCTTGAGACTGTCGGATAAACCCTTATCAGGATCAAGGTTTATCAAAAATGTATTCGGATTCTGTCATTCCCCTTATGAAATACCTAGAAAGCGGGAACGGGATTTGTCAAGTCCTATAGCTCTATTACATACTACCGAGCGGCGTGATCAATGTTAATGAATGTACTACTAACCAGTTAAACATACCAAATGTCCGTTTCAATGTAAGCATGTCATGAGAAATGTCTTTGTAAAACCATGCATTAGGCATACTAAGTCAATATGCCAATAAAATGTCTTTGAAACCAAATGTTAGGTATACTAGGTCAATATACCATAAAAATGTCTTTGAAATAATGTATTATATGTGATATGTAATAAAACATGAATAATGTCATGAAACCGAAAAGTAAAGTTATGCACATATGCTTCACCCCAAAACATTTGAAAACGTAAAATATGGGAACTATGTACTCACCTTTGGGTGCGTTTTTATATGTTAACACAATCCCTCAAATTGTTTATTCGTCCTAAATTAAATAAGAACGATTTAATAATCAAAAACTCACAAAAATACCTAAGTTTCTCCGATACTTAGAATTTTCACATAACTTTGAGATTTTCTTGAAAATTTATTATTTTTGATTATATTGGTGTATATATATATATATATATATATATATATGAGTTCATATATATTTTAAGAATTTTGCGACTTGAACAATTTTATTGGTGACCCTCATCATGTTATAAGTAATATATCTATGATTTGTGCGTCGTAATATATATATATACTTATTGTGACATAAAATAAATATCGTAATACACATAATCTTGTCAACTATAAACATGTCATCATACACATATTATAAATCACATAACATCTTGTAACACATAAAACTTGTCACACCCTGGCTTTGCGGAAGCGTGGTTAATATTGGTGTGACTTCTTAATACCATAGCTTAACCATAACAAAGCTATATGAAATAAAACCATGCAAGATCATCCATAGATTAAGTTTTAAAAAAAACCAAACACAACAACATTGTCTTAACGGAAACACATCCTAATGACATTGTTCAACAAACATAAACATCAACATGACATAAACACAGTTTAAGGACTGTGACTTGTCCAGGAAAGAGTCACATTCCCCAAACCCGGATGACCTCGTAACCCATATGCAGCGGGAAAACATAACATACCGCGCCAGATCTTTAGTTTCCTGAAATACGTGTAAGTTGAAAAAATCAACAATAATGTTGAGCGAGTTCATGTGTAAGTGAGTATGTAAAACACTTGTAAGTATAAAAAATCCTGGTATGTAGCAAATAAGGAAAAGAGATCACCAATGGTTTGCAAGGCCATTGATATGTGTGAAGTGCAAGTAGGAAGACTCAAACCTAGCAGATTTAGCGTTGGGTACAAAGTCACTCCAAGGTCCGTTCTGTTGGGCCTCCCTGAGGTCCGTTCTGTTGGGACTAGACTTGGGCTCGCTACACCCAGATAGATCTACCACTTACGTCCCTCGGTCCTACAATGAGGATTAATGGCCTCCAGTTTCTGCCTACCCACTCACATGATCTAAGTAGTAAACCTCCTTACGCTAACCATACCATGTATAAAGTACTTGTAATCAAAGTAACATGTATTTCACCCCCGCAGTTTAGAAAACTGAAAACAGTTAAGGGAAAAGGGGGACATGAACTCACAGTGGTGCGTCTCTACCAAGTATGCCTCCAAATCAATCAGCTGTATGACGACCTACACGTACTAATTCTATTAGACGGATGGCCGTGCCTTAGCTTTATGGTTTAAGTTTTTGGGAAATAGTTAGACAACTATTTCGTGTTTACATTTTGTATATACTTGGTAGCTATTTTCCTTCCCAAGGATGGGGGATTTTTAATACATGTGCGTTCGTATAATTCGGATTACACTATTAAGTCTCACTTAATATATTTTATTTCCAACTTCAAAATATAAATATTCTTCTCAAAAATATTATACTTTAATACATGTGATTTTCCCAAAATAATACTTAGTAATATTATTTTTATTCTAAAAATAATATTTACGTAGTTCACAAAATAATCATAAACACTTATACAAGTGATGTTGTGAAAAATATATACTAAATATATTTATGTATCACGTTTTATCTTGTGAAATCCCACCTCCGATATTTTGTAAATAGAGTCGTGGCGAAATCTATAATTTGAAAACAAGTCAAAATATACTTCTAACACTTTTAGTGAAAATAATTCTAAGTGTTAGGTTCTTGGAAAATTTCGCCAGAGTTTCCTCTGTAACTGGAGGTGGCCACGCTTTCTAGCGTATCATTTTCTTTTATAAATCAACTCAACAATCTTCTTATTCAATCAAAACAATGTTTAAACCACAACTAGTCAAAATATGTATATAAATCGCATAAATTTCATGAACTTGTGATTTATCCAAACTATGAAGTAAATCTCATTACTTTTAGTGGATCTTTATATAAAACAATCCGATTTCGTAAAAACCTCGTTTTTAGAGAAGTTCCGTCTTTACAACTTCTTGTCATCTTTCACAAAAATAGTTATTTTGTTGATACTTTGTGCTACACAAGTGTTTACACACTTGTGTGTTCTAAAAACCATTCTTGTTAGTGTAAGATCCGTCTTTAGAAAAATATGATTTCTTTGACACTCGGTCCTTTGAAAATACCACCTGTAGATCCGTAGATCTACTAGTTTTAATCACTATTTTACAAGCTAAAACACTTTTACACAAGTTCATGATTCGTGTGTGGTAGAGTTTCATCTTCTAACCCTTGTTACACTTAAACAAGCTTTATGTCATAATCCAAGATCATGACTAAACCGGGTTAAATGATGATCCGAGCTACCACAACATAGATCGGGTCCAAATAATCACACAAATCAAATACTACATGATTTACACAACATATGAGCTATTAACCAACATTTAAAGCATTTTAAGTAGACTTTTAAGCTTCAACTTGTATGTTTGCGACTTTTAACCGTTACATATCGTTTTAACCACTTTAGAATAGTTCAAGAAGGTGATTCAAGCAACATATCACTAGCTCGAGGCTAGGGAAGAATCTAGATGAAAAACGCGTGGATAAAAGCAAGATAACGAGGTCCTTCGCCTTCCGATTGCACCAAGACTCCTCGTATGTGACCCGTAGCACTTGTATGGACTTGGGATTGCTTGATCAAGGTCGAACAATGATGGATGGGGGGTGGGTGCTCTCGGCCGAGAACCAAGAGAGGGAGAGAGAGGAGTGTGTGTGAGTTGAGGTGTTAAGTGTGTGTTATGTTGTGTTATGCATCTAACTTATAGACAATCACAAGATCATTAACCAATGGATACTATGTCTTAGAGATATTAAGCACACTTAATATAATAATCAACAAAAAGGACAAGTGTGTCCCCCTCATGGGGACGGTTTGGTTAAGGGGGGGGGGGTCTAGTTCGATTCTAACTAGTTAGTTAGGATAATAGTTAGGTTAAGTGAGTTAGTTAAGTGCTTAACCCGGTTACTAGTGTGTAGTATGTTATGTCGGGTGTTAGGGTATTCAGGGACCCTAACTGGCGCTAGAAAAAGATAAATAATGAAAATAACAATATTTTCATGTTTCGGGTAAAGTCCGGTTGTTCGGTTGGATAGTAATCCGTTAAGGTGCTTAACAAAGCTTTAAAGTGTCGTTATTACCCTCTTTAGTGACACAGCTCATTTCTGACACTTTGGAAAGTGTCTAGTAATATTGTTCTCATGATTTGGCACTTTATTAAGTAGCTAGAAGCTGAATTATTAGGTAAAGTGCTGAATTTTATGCTTAGAGCACGTTTTAGGCACATCCAGTCATTGTAACTTATTCCTAGAGACGCAGTTCTACAACCCTTGTATCCCTACACTCACCACTAGTGTAGTAAAATATTTCAGGCTCATACAGGCCTTAGAGGCAGTGTCTGCCTGATGCTGGCTTTATCAGCATGTTCAATAGGTTATCCGTTATAGTGCTACTGTGCTTTTTGTGCATCATGTTTGTCACTAAGGTTCAGCATGTAAATAATGTAGTGACAGTAAGTAAAGTATGATGCAAGTAAGTACATGTATCAGTATTCACGTAGCAGTTTATTCACAAGTTCAAGCAAGCACAGTAATTAAGCAGTAATTAATTATTAATTAAGTCGTACGGATACCTGGTTTATTGAGGGTTGTCACATTCTCCCCCCGTTAAATAAATTTCGTCCCGAAATTTAAGTTCTGCTTGTCGATGCAGGGTTCTTAGGAAATAAGTGGGGGTATTTCTCTTTCATCCGGTCCTCGCGCTCCCAGGTGTATTCAGGACCATGTCTGGCATTCCAACGAACTTTGACGAGCTTGACACTGCTCCGGCGGGTCTTGTTTACTTTCCAATCCGTAACCTCAACCGGTTCTTCAACGAAATGGAGCGTGTCGTCAACATGAATCTCGTCGATGGGAATGGCTATGTTCTCTTGAGTTGGACTTTTCTTCAGGTTGGATACATGAAATGTATCGTGAACACCATTCAGTTCAGCAGGTAGATCCAACTTGTATGCTACTAGTCCTATTCTTTCCACAATTCTGAAAGGACCAATGTAGCGCGGATTTAACTTCCCACGCTTTCTGAAGCGTGCCACCCCTTTCCAGGGTGAAACTTTCAATAAAACCATTTCTCCAACTTGGAATTCTACATGTTTCCGGTTCGGATCCGCATAGGCTTTTTGCCTGTGGCGAGCTGCTTCGATGCGTTTTAGAATCTGCGCAATCTTGTCTGTCGTCTCTTGGACGATTTCGGGACCAGCAAGCTGCCTATCACCTGCGTCAGCCCAGCATAGGGGTGATCGGCACTTGCGTCCGTAAAGGGCTTCAAATGGCGCGACACCAATACTGGTGTGGTAGCTGTTGTTGTATGAAAATTCAACCAAAGGCAAATGCTTATCCCAGCTACCGCCCAAGTCCATAACACACGCTCTCAGCATGTCTTCCAAAGTCTGTATCGTTCGCTCGCTTTGACCATCAGTTTGCGGATGAAACGCAGTGCTCAGATTTAATTGTGAGCCAAAAGCTTCTTGGAAGGATTGCCATATCCTTGACACAAACCTTCCGTCTCTATCAGAGATGATCGAGAGAGGCACTCCATGACGTGCGACGATCTCTCTCATGTAAATTTCAGCCAACTTGCTCGTATTATCCTTCTCTCTGATAGGTAAGAAGTGTGCTGACTTTGTTAATCGATCCACTATTACCCAAATAGTGTCATGGCCTCTCGGCGTTCTTGGCAACTTCGTAATAAAATCCATTGAGATTTGTTCCCATTTCCACTTGGGAATCTCAGGTTGTTGCAGAAGTCCTGAAGGCTTCTGGTATTCCGCTTTCACCTTAGCGCATGTTAAACATTTGCTAACATAAACAGCAACATCGCCTTTCATCCTAGGCCACCAATAGTAATCTTTGAGATCCTGGTACATCTTATCCGCTCCAGGGTGGATAGAGCACCGCGACTTGTGAGCTTCATCGAAAATAACCTTCCTTAAACCTCCAAACAAAGGAACCCAAATCCTTTTCTCAAAACATAACGTTCCTTCCTCGTTTGGTACCAAAAACTTCTCCATCCCACGGAGATATTCTTCTTCAAGGTTTCCTTCCCTGAGAGCTTCTTTCTGCGCGGCACGAATGCGCAAGGAAAGATCGGTTCGGATAATCATTTCTAAAGCCCTAACCCTTATGGGCTTGATCCTCTCCTTTCGACTTAGGGCATCGGCGACTACATTCGCCTTCCCTGGATGATACTTTATCTCGCAGTCGTAATCGTTCAGCAACTCAACCCATCGTCTTTGCCTCATATTCAGCTCCTTCTGGTTGAATATGTGTTGTAGGCTCTTGTGATCTGTAAAAATTGTACACTTTGTACCATAAAGGTAGTGTCTCCAGATTTTTAATGCAAATACCACTGCGCCAAGTTCCAAATCATGTGTGGTATAGTTCTTTTCGTGCACTTTCAATTGGCGTGATGCGTAGGCAATAACCTTTTGGCGTTGCATCAGCACACAGCCCAATCCTTGACACGAAGAGTCACAGTATACCACGAAATCATCTGTACCTTCCGGTAGTGCTAAGATCGGCGCATTGCAGAGCTTATCCTTCAATATCTGGAACGCTTCTTCCTGTTTGATTTCCCAATCAAACTTCTTATCTTTCTGCGTGAGGAGCGTCAATGGTTGAGCGATCTTTGAAAAATCCTCAATGAACCTTCGATAATAGCCAGCCAAACCCAAGAATTGTCGAATCTCGGTTGGCGTCTTTGGCCTTTCCCAATTCTTGATCGCTTCGATCTTTGTGGGATCAACATGGATTCCATTTCCATTAACCACATGTCCAAGGAACTGGACTTCGCGTAGCCAAAACTCGCACTTAGAGAATTTGGCGTACAGCTGTTCCTTCTTCAGCAACTCCAAAATAGCTCTTAAATGTTGTTCGTGCTCAGCCTTTGTTCTTGAATAAATCAAGATGTCATCGATAAACACAATCACGAACTTGTCCAAGTACGGCTTGCAAACTCTATTCATCAAGTCCATAAAGACTGCGGGTGCGTTTGTCAAACCAAACGACATAACAAGGAACTCGTAGTGTCCATAACGAGTCCTGAAGGCTGTCTTCGGGATACTCTCCTCTTGTATCCTTAACTGATGGTATCCAGATCGAAGGTTGATCTTCGAATAAAAGCTTGAGCCTTGCAGTTGATCAAACAGATCATCAATTCTTGGCAGAGGGTATCTATTCTTGATCGTCAGCTTGTTCAACTCCCGGTAGTCAATACACATACGAAAACTACCGTCCTTCTTCTTGACAAACAGGACCGGAGCTCCCCAAGGCGAGAAGCTTGGTCGGATAAATCCCTTGTCTAACAACTCTTGAAGTTGTGTCGACAGTTCCTGCATCTCAAACGGAGCAAGTCTATAAGGTGCCTTAGCCACAGGCGCGGCGCCTGGAACTAAGTCAATGCGGAACTCTACTTGTCTCTGAGGTGGCAGTCCAGGTAAGTCCTCTGGGAAGACTTCTGGATATTCCCTCACGACAGGGATGTCTTCGATCTCGGCTCAGCAGCCTTCTTATCCACAATGTGTGCCAGGAAGGCAACACATCCCTTCTGCAAACACTTCCGTGCTTTCAGGCAACTGATAATTCTTAACGGCGTATCACGCTTCTCCCCGTGAACCACAATTGTTTCGCCATCTTTGGTTGGGATACGAACGACCTTTTCGTGACAAACTATCTCAGCCTTGTTGCCTGATAACCAATCCATTCCTACCACCACGTCGAAGCTTCCCAACTGGACTGGTAGTAGATCCAGAGCAAACTCATGCTCTCCCAATTCAATCACACAACCTCTGATAACTTCATTGGCTTCTACTAACTTCCCATTAGCCAATTCGATGTAGTACGGAATATCTAACTTATTAGCGGCTAAACCAAGCATATTCTTAAATTCTAACGACACGAAGCTATAGTCGGCACCAGTATCAAATAAAACGGATGCATAGCGTTGGTTTACAGGGAACGTACCAGTGACGACATTGGGATCCTGGCGCGCCTCCCTTGCTTCAATATTAAACACTCTTCCACGGGCTTGGTTTAACTCTGGGCAGTTCCTCTTGTAATGCCCAATATCACCACAGTTAAAGCATCCGGGTCTCTGCCCGTTTCCACCAGCTTGATCATTCCTCTGGTTACGATTCACGGCGCCCGCTTGGTTAGCATTGTTTCCTTGTGGGCGATTTCCATTCCCACCCCGGTTGTTATTTCTGTTTCCGAATCCTCCCTGGCCTCCCTGGCCAGCAGTGGCCCAACAAGTGTCCTTCAAGTGGCCACGTTTCCCACATGCTTCGCATACTTTTGGCCCGCATCGGCCAGAATGGTGGAGTTGGCAGGTGTTGCACTTGGGCTGGGTGCCCATATATCCCTTTCCCTTCTTTCCACTACCAGCTGTAACCTGAGCTGGCGTGCTTGGTTCTCCTTTCTTAACAACCACACTGGCGCCCTGCTTGAAGTTCGAGAACTTCCGTTTGTTACCTCCTGATGACTCGACGTGAGTCTCTGCCTTCTTCGTCTTGATCTCATCAAACTTGTTTAGGCGGATAGCCTCCTCAGTGAGAGCCACGCTCAAATCGATTGCCTCAGTAATCGTCGCAGGCTTGGATGAGGTCACCATGCTTATGATTTGAGGAGCTAATCCCCAAATGAAACGTTCGATCCGCTTGAACTCCGGAGTGACCATGTAGGGTACCACATGCGATAAGTCATGGAACCTTTGAACGTATTCTGCGATCTTTGGACCTTCCATTTTCAAATGCCAGAACTCGGTTTCCAATCTTTGGATTTCCGCGCGAGAGCAGTACTTCTTGCGCATAAGTTCCTTTAGTTCGGTCCAGGTTAGCGCGTAGGCAGCAGCTTCACCAAGTGTCTGTACTTGCAGATTCCACCAAGATAGGGCTCCATCCAGAAATAGCCCAGAAATGTAGGTGACTTGCTGGTCTGGTGCGCATTTGCTCATGCGAAGAACAGATTCAGTTTTCTCAGCCCAACGAACAAAGGCGACAGCATCTCCTGTGCCATCAAAGTTGACAGGCTTGCAGTCCAGAAACTGCTTGTAAGTGCACCCTGCACATACGTTACAACATGTGAACGGCATTAGCATCTTTGCTATAGATATCCAATTAGGTCATGGTATGTCTAAATGTCTTAGTATTACCATGAGGTGGATTATTGTTGCCATTGTTGTTTGAGCTGCTTCCGCTGGGTCCTCCTTGCGAAGCGGCGTATTGTGCGATGGCAGCAGCGATGACTTGCTGGAGTTCTGCCTCATTGGTGGGCATGCGTGTCTCACGTCTCGGCGGCATCTTCTAAAAGATGTGTTTACGTCGGTCAGGCCATAGTTATAATACATACGCTTTATGATAGTAATAGTACATAACATCTCATGTTATAATCATATCAATCACACAACATCCCATGTCACAAACATCAATCACACAACATCCCATGTCCTAGAATACAAATAACCAAATCAAGCATCAAATATGATGAGAATACTGCGATTGCCATATATTGAGACCACATAGTAAGCGTACAAGTACATCACAGTGTCATACAATCATCCTCGACTAAGGGTTACATCACCCTAGTCCAAAAACTATATCAAATCAGTGTCAATACATCAAATACATCAACAAAAGTCAGAATCATAATGTAGTCTCCAAAAATGCTGTGCAGTCAAAAGCAATCGCCGTCTTCTCACCAGCGTCTACCCATACGGTACTGAAGAGCTCTACACGGATGGCGGTGGAGGAGGGGGAAAGTGAGTGTAAAACAAACGACGCAACTGGAGCCAGTCCTCCTCCATGGCTCTTTGGGTACGCAACCAAGAAGCAACCTGCTGCTCAAGTGCCAAAAGGCGTGCAGCATAGTCTGGTGGTAAAGGTCGAGAGGGCTGCAAAGGAGAATGGGTCTGACCCTGGCACTGACACGGCGGCGGCTGGGCTCTCTCAAGCTCCTGAATGCGCTGCGTGTGTGCCTCGTGCTGGGCGACAAAAGACATCAAAACGTCCTCAATAGTATACCCCATATGGAAAGAATGGTAGGGGTCAGTCGGTGGCATAGCAGAAGGTGATGCCCAGAGGAACGGCTCACTGGTGGGATCAAAAGGTGCCACATGAAATGGAGAAACAGGGGGAAAAGTAGCAGATGGTGGTATAGCAGGGATAGATACCGGTACATGTCCAAAAGGGTGAGCTGAAGAACCTTCTCCAGGTCGCGCTGGAGGTGTAAACCGAGGAAATGAAAAGGAGGTATCAATGTGACGGGCATCAGTGATCTGAGGGGGAAAAGGTGGGACCTCATCATCAGCAGGAATCCACCCATGCTGGGCGTGCTCATCTCGTGGGTCAATCTGTGCCTCAAAAAGTGCTCGATCAAACTGAACTGGCATAGGATCATGGTGAGGTGCAACAAGAGGGTCAACTGGGGCATCAGCAATAAGTGGGGGATCAACATGATCAGCAGCAATGACATGATCGCCCTCCAACAATGGAGCATCAACAGGGTGATCATCGATAGGTGGGTAAGCAACGACAGGCTCAATAAACATGCCAGCATGAGCAGGGTCATGCTCAAGCACTGGGTCAGGAGCAGGGTCTAGTGGCTGCTCGGGATCAACGAAGGCCATCTCAAAATCAAACTCAGGGTCGATGGGATCAACTGGGTCAAATGGGTCGACTGGATCCTCCATAGGCTGATCCATGGGTATAAACTCTATATTCTCATCTGGGTCGAATCCTGGGGGAAAGACAGGATCGGAATCCTCCAAATCATCGTGGTCGAAGGTAAAACTAGGAATAGGGGCAACAGAGGATGCCTGGTCGGGATCTGATCCAGGAGAAAAGTGCTGCGCACTCTGAGTGTGTGAAGGTGCGGAGGCCACAGACTCGAAAGAGTCTGGGACCGGTGAGTGAGCAGGTGACTCCTCGGCGGGAGCATCTGCGATCATCAAAAGATCACCAGCAGCAAGAAGGGCCTCGCCCTGAACCTCATCCTCTAAGGGCTCGTCATCATACAGATCGACAACGTCATCATCGTCAGCATCGAGAAGCAAATCGTAAGCAGGATATGAAGCCAACGGTATGGGAGCAGGGATCACTACAAGTGGTAGGTCCCCGGCCAAAGGGCCATCAGCGAGCTCATCAGCACCATCAGGTAAAGCAAAGGGCTGAAAGTCATCCTCGTCTGTGCTAGTAACGTCGGATGTGTGAACCTCGCGCTCCGAAGACTCTAGGTCGTCTGATACAATGGGTCTAGGTCCTGTGGTGTCTGAGTCACCTGTGCCAGAGGTGTCCATGGTGTCTGTATCATAAACACAAACATGCACAAACAGTCAATCATACAATCAAATAATCACATAAGTCACCAAGTAAGCATTCAAATAATTCTCCTAGTCCCACTAGCCTCCCAGTCTCCTAGACTGACATTCCTAGTCCCACTAGCCAAATTCTTCCTAGTCTCTAAGACTGCTCTATCATCTACCTCGACCTCTTAGATCGAGCCTCGGCCTCTAAGACCGAGCCTCAGCCTCCAAGACTGAGCCTACTCTTCCTAGTCCAACTAGCCAACTACCTCGATCTCTCAGACCGAGCCTCGGCCTCCAAGACCGAGCCTCAGCCTCCAAGACTGAGCCTATAAATAATAAATAAAATGTGCTCAACATGTGTTTATAAAAAGTTTTGGATCTGGACTTAAGTGGTATGCAGTAAAAATGTTTTCGTGAGAGCCCTAGTGATCATAGTCTAGACTCGAGGAAGAATCCTAGTTCGCTATGATCAGAGCTCTGATACCAAGCTGTCACACCCTGGCTTTGCGGAAGCGTGGTTAATATTGGTGTGACTTCTTAATACCATAGCTTAACCATAACAAAGCTATATGAAATAAAACCATGCAAGATCATCCATAGATTAAGTTTTAAAAAAAACCAAACACAACAACATTGTCTTAACGGAAACACATCCTAATGACATTGTTCAACAAACATAAACATCAACATGACATAAACACAGTTTAAGGACTGTGACTTGTCCAGGAAAGAGTCACATTCCCCAAACCCGGATGACCTCGTAACCCATATGCAGCGGGAAAACATAACATACCGCGCCAGATCTTTAGTTTCCTGAAATACATGTAAGTTGAAAAAATCAACAATAATGTTGAGCGAGTTCATGTGTAAGTGAGTATGTAAAACACTTGTAAGTATAAAAAATCCTGGTATGTAGCAAATAAGGAAAAGAGATCACCAATGGTTTGCAAGGCCATTGATATGTGTGAAGTGCAAGTAGGAAGACTCAAACCTAGCAGATTTAGCGTTGGGTACAAAGTCACTCCAAGGTCCGTTCTGTTGGGCCTCCCTGAGGTCCGTTCTGTTGGGCCTAGACTTGGGCTCGCTACACTCAGATAGATCTACCGCTTACGTCCCTCGGTCCTACAATAAGGATTAATGGCCTCCAGTTTCTGCCTACCCACTCACATGATCTAAGTAGTAAACCTCCTTACGCTAACCATACCATGTATAAAGTACTTGTAATCAAAGTAACATGCATTTCACCCCCGCAGTTTAGAAAACTGAAAACAGTTAAGGGAAAAGGGGGACATGAACTCACAGTGGTGCGTCTCTACCAAGTATGCCTCCAAATCAATCAGCTGTATGACGACCTACACGTACTAATTCTATTAGACGGACGGCCGTGCCTTAGCTTTATGGTTTAAGTTTTTGGGAAATAGTTAGACAACTATTTCGTGTTTACATTTTGTATATACTTGGTAGCTATTTTCCTTCCCAAGGATGGGGGATTTTTAATACATGTGCGTTCGTATAATTCGGATTACACTATTAAGTCTCACTTAATATATTTTATTTCCAACTTCAAAATATAAATATTCTTCTCAAAAATATTATACTTTAATACATGTGATTTTCCCAAAATAATACTTAGTAATATTATTTTTATTCTAAAAATAATATTTACGTAGTTCACAAAATAATCATAAACACTTATACAAGTGATGTTGTGAAAAATATATACTAAATATATTTATGTATCACGTTTTATCTTGTGAAATCCCACCTCCGATATTTTGTAAATAGAGTCGTGGCGAAATCTATAATTTGAAAACAAGTCAAAATATACTTCTAACACTTTTATTTAAAATAATTCTAAGTGTTAGGTTCTTGGAAAATTTCGCCAGAGTTTCCTCTGTAACTGGAGGTGGCCACGCTTTCTAGCGTATCATTTTCTTTTATAAATCAACTCAACAATCTTCTTATTCAATCAAAACAATGTTTAAACCACAATTAGTCAAAATATGTATATAAATCGCATAAATTTCATGAACTTGTGATTTATCCAAACTATGAAGTAAATCTCATTACTTTTAGTGGATCTTTATATAAAACAATCCGATTTCGTAAAAACCTCGTTTTTAGAGAAGTTCCGTCTTTACAACTTCTTGTCATCTTTCACAAAAATAGTTATTTTGTCGATACTTTGTGCTACACAAGTGTTTACACACTTGTGTGTTCTAAAAACCATTCTTGTTAGTGTAAGATCCGTCTTTAGAAAAATATGATTTCTTTGACACTCGGTCCTTTGAAAATACCACCTGTAGATCCGTAGATCTACTAGTTTTAATCACTATTTTATAAGCTAAAACACTTTTACACAAGTTCATGATTCGTGTGTGGTAGAGTTTCATCTTCTAACCCTTGTTACACTTAAACAAGCTTTATGTCATAATCCAAGATCATGACTAAACCGGGTTAAATGATGATCCGAGCTACCACAACATAGATCGGGTCCAAATAATCACACAAATCAAATACTACATGATTTACACAACATATGAGCTATTAACCAACATTTAAAGCATTTTAAGTAGACTTTTAAGCTTCAACTTGTATGTTTGCGACTTTTAACCGTTACATATCGTTTTAACCACTTTAGAATAGTTCAAGAAGGTGATTCAAGCAACATACCACTAGCTCGAGGCTAGGGAAGAATCTAGACGAAAAACGCGTGGATAAAAGCAAGATAACGAGGTCCTTCGCCTTCCGATTGCACCAAGACTCCTCGTATGTGACCCGTAGCACTTGTATGGACTTGGGATTGCTTGATCAAGGTCGAACAATGATGGATGGGGGTTGGGTGCTCTCGGCCGAGAACCAAGAGAGGGAGAGAGAGGAGTGTGTGTGAGTTGAGGTGTTAAGTGTGTGTTATGTTGTGTTATGCATCTAACTTATAGACAATCACAAGATCATTAACCAATGGATACTATGTCTTAGAGATATTAAGCACACTTAATATAATAATCAACAAAAAGGACAAGTGTGTCCCCCTCATGGGGACGGTTTGGTTAAGGGGGGGGGGGGTCTAGTTCGATTCTAACTAGTTAGTTAGGATAATAGTTAGGTTAAGTGAGTTAGTTAAGTGCTTAACCCGGTTACTAGTGTGTAGTATGTTATGTCGGGTGTTAGGGTATTCAGGGACCCTAACTGGCGCAGAAAAAGATAAATAATGAAAATAACAATATTTTCATGTTTCGGGTAAAGTCCGGTTGTTCGGTTGGATAGTAATCCGTTAAGGTGCTTAACAAAGCTTTAAAGTGTCGTTATTACCCTCTTTAGTGACACAGCTCATTTCTGACACTTTGGAAAGTGTCTAGTAATATTGTTCTCATGATTTGGCACTTTATTAAGTAGCTAGAAGCTGAATTATTAGGTAAAGTGCTGAATTTTGTGCTTAGAGCACGTTTTAGGCACATCCAGTCATTGTAACTTATTCCTAGAGACGCAGTTCTACAACCCTTGTATCCCTACACTCACCACTAGTGTAGTAAAATATTTCAGGCTCATACAGGCCTTAGAGGCAGTGTCTGCCTGATGCTGGCTTTATCAGCATGTTCAATAGGTTATCCGTTATAGTGCTACTGTGCTTTTTGTGCATCATGTTTGTCACTAAGGTTCAGCATGTAAATAATGTAGTGACAGTAAGTAAAGTATGATGCAAGTAAGTACATGTATCAGTATTCACGTAGCAGTTTATTCACAAGTTCAAGCAAGCACAGTAATTAAGCAGTAATTAATTATTAATTAAGTCGTACGGATACCTGGTTTATTGAGGGTTGTCACAAAACTTACCCATGAACAACCCATTCTAGTGTATGTTGAAAAACACGTATTTTAGCGATTCGATAACGTTTTTGGGCGCCGGAAGTCACGTATGACTAACCAAACACCAAGTAAACTTAATATAAGTTAAAATACTTATTTTTATATAAAAAATATCAGTTTACTTACTGATCTAAAAAAGTATTATAAAATCCTTCGAAAAGCCGATTTTTAACCGTTTTACCGCATAGTTTTGCATCAAACGTTACCCTAACCACCCCAAATCATAACGACTTGATATTTTAAGATAACCCATGTTATTTACTGAATAAAATAGTGGTTATACTCATGATAGTGCAGGTCTCACATAAAGCACATAAATCATGCAAATTTCACATATTTTACCACTTTCTAAGCTATATGTACAACATGCAAAGCTATCAAACCTATGACAAAGTTTCATGCCATTATAATATACCAAATAATGTTATTTTTAGTGTTTATAATCTATTCTAAAACATTTTTTTCATACAATCATTTTTTTTAATCATTTCTTGAGCTTTAAATCAACATGTATTCTTATGTACAAGTGTCTAAAGCACACTATCATATCATCATCATTTCATATGAATTTAAATGCATCAAACATGTAATTTATTCATGTTTACTTGCTGATTTAATTGAAGATTCATTATATCATGCACAAATCATCAAACACTCGCATTTTAACTATCATTCAAGAACAAGCAACAACTTAAAAATTCTCAAATATGTCTAAAAAATTTTTGGTCATTTACATGTCAAAATACTAACATTATTTCAAATTATAACTCATGATTCAATCACTCCTTTATATCTCTAACATATTTGTACATAATCTTGTTCATGCAAGCAAACATCCTAAACAAGTATTTATAAAAAAGACCAAACTCAAATCTCATACACACATATATATATATATACGGTTATATATACACACATATATACTACCATTTTTATTTTGTATCAAGACCCATTTCTTTTTAGATTTCAAGTTTGTGAAAAATTCCAAGATTCAAGAGAAACTTCCAATCATCAAGAACAACCAAGAATCAAGTGTATGATTTAAACATAAACTTTATACCTTCAAGATTCAAGTAAGTTTTTGATGAGATTTTGATGATATGGAGCTTGAAATCACTTGAAAACACCTTGGAAACTCCTTTGGATCTTCACACCAATTGAAACTAGCTTGGAAAGGAGTTTGATCTTGAAGAACAAGGTTGCAAAAATGAAAATGGTGATGGTGATGGTGGTGGGTGTTTACGGTTTTAGGGGAGAGAGAGAGAAGAAGGTGGAGTGAAGTTGAGTGTTGTGATGAAATGAAGTGATCTTGTGCTATACTTATAGATCTTCCACCAATATCTTGTCCAAAATATCAAGCAAGAACAAATATAAAATAAGAATAAAATCTTTGAGATATGGTGTGATCTTGGTGGGTCCTAGTGATCAAAATTCATATGGGGGGGGGGGGGGGTTAAATGTAATTTTTGAATGGTAAAAATAGATAAAAATAGGTATTTAACTGGATACCAGGTATTTTATCAAGCGTTTAAATCCCGGTTTATGGCGTTCTAAATTATTTTTATTATTCTATAAAAATAAACTCGTCAAAATATTACTGAAATAAATTTCAGTTGTCGAGACTGGCTGCGTTGTCTGCGTTTTGCAGTAGAAGCACTGTGTTACGCAGTAACTCGCGGTACGCGCTTAAACTTGAAAAATAACGTTTTTAAGTGTTTTAATTTATTTTTCAATACTAACATGATTAAAAATAAAATTTTAATCATAACAGAATATTTTTAGAATTTAAATATTATCCGGGCGGTCACCAACGTTCGTTACGCAGTTTTGTCGCAATTAGTTCTAAAGTTCGAGTAAACTTGTTTTTGCCATACCGAATCCTTAGAAACTTATTTCTAAGTTATGTAAAGGGTATATAGGGTATGTTTGGCTTATGTCACAGTTCCGGAGTGTACGTCGCGTTAAACTGATTATGTTTACGTAACGGTTTATGATTTCACTTCCAGAACAGGTTTGAGAGTTCGGAATTGAACAATGATTGAAAACGCACTAATGTCACAAATAATTAAACAAATATTGAAATTAAAACACCATATTTTATTAAATACAAAGTTGTTCAGAACAGTACAAGGATTAAAATATACAGATGTGACAAAAGGCATCACTATGAACTCGTAGTGACCATATCGAGTTCTAAATGCTGTCTTGTGCACATCTTCATCTCTAACCTTCAACTGATGGTAACCTGACCTTAAATCAATCTTGGAGAAGTAACTTCCTCCTTGGAGCTGATCGAACAGATCGTCGATCCTGGGCAATGGATATCTGTTTTTAATTGTAACCTTGTTCAGTTCTCGATAATCGATGCATAGACTCATCGATCCATCTTTCTTCTTTACAAACAGAATTGGTGCTCCCCAGGGAGATGAGCTAGGTCTAATAAATCCTTTTGCCAACAAATCATCCAACTGAGTTCTCAACTCCTTCATCTCAGTCGGGGCCAACCGGTAAGGTGCTCTTGCAACAGGTGCTGCACCAGGTATTATGTCGATTCTGAACTCTACTTGCCTATCTGGTGGTAAACCAGGTAGTTCTTCAGGGAATACTTCTGGATATTCAGAAATGACAGGGATGTCTTCAACCTTGGGTTTTGGTTCATCGATAGTTACTTGCGCCATGTAGATGACACAACCTTTCCTTAAACACTTTGACGCCTTAAGCATGGACACTTGCTTAGGCAACCCATACTGAGTGTCTCCTTGTATGGTAAGTGGCTCACCATACGGAGTTTTGATCACCACTTGTTTCTTGTCACAAACAATCTGGGCTTGGTTATGAGATAACCAATCCATACCTATCACTATGTCGAAACCAACTAATTTCAAAGGAAGCAAGGATAACGGAAAAGAGTGGTTCCTAATGGATATAAAGTATCCATCTAATATAGTTGAGGCAGTTTCTATGGTACCATCGGCCAACTTTACTTCATATTTCATGCTTAGGGTTTTAACAAGCAGATTTAGCAACTTACAAAACTTATCATCGACAAATGACTTATCCACACCCGAATCAAATAATAACCTTGCATAAACATCATTTATAAGGAAGGTACCCGTTATCACTTTATCATCCTGAGCTGCTTCCCGTGCATCCATTCGAAAGACCCTAGCATTGGTCTTTTTGGCTTCTTCAGGCTTTTTGGCATACTTAGGGTAGTTGGACTTGATGTGCCCCTTCTCGTTACAATTATAGCACGTTGCATCCTTTATCTTCTTGCACTCTATCGTCTTGTGCTCACTTGACTTACAAATCCCACAAGCTCTTGGCTGCGATTGGGACTTGGATTCATATCTGCACCTTCCCAAATGGTGCTTCTTACAGATTTTACACTTGGGCTTCTCACCCAACTGTTGGTCACCTTTCTTGAACCCTGAACTCTTTTTGTGGTCAGAGTTCCCTTTGTGCTTCTTGTCAGAACGGCGTGAGTTATCATCCTCACGTTTTCTCTTCTCAGCATCAGAATGCCTAAGCGATCTCTGCCTGACCGCATCCAAAGTAAGGGATAATGATAAATCAGCCGTTGACCTAAAAGTAGCAGGTTGGGATGCCGTCACACTAGCTTTGATTTCTGGGGCTAAACCCCCAATAAAACAGGCTATACGTTTTGGTTCCGGGGTAACCAGGTATGGAACCAAACGTGACATGGTATTGAAGCTAGTAAGGTAAGCCTGAGAGTCTAGGTTTTTCATTACTAAAGATAAGAAGTCAGCCTTGATCTTTTCAACCTCATGCCAAGGACAGTAATTCTCCTTGATGAGAGCAACAAACTGATCCCATGATAGATTGTACAATGGGATCTTCCCAGTAGATTGGATCAAAGACCTCCACCAAGCTAGTGCTTCACCTTTAAACGACTGTGATACAAATTTCACAACATCCCTATCAGCGCAACCACTGATATCAACCATGGTATCCATCTCGTCTAGCCACGTCATGCAGTCAATAGCTCCCTTTTCCCCAGTGAAATCTCGGGGTTTACAGGATACGAAATACTTATAGGAACAACCCTTAATACGTGGCTCTTGATCGAGTACAATCTTTTTCGATGGAACACTATGCTGATTTGATGAGTGTCGGTCATCATCCTTCTTTGACCCTTGTTGTTTAGGAGGTGGCTTACTATGAGCCTCAGAGTGAGTCTTAGGTTGTGATTTAGAATGAGGTGTAGATAAGGTCCTGCTTCGAGTACCACTAGATTCATTAAACTGCCTATCCATGGCCTTGGTAACAACATTATCAATCAATGCTTGAAGTTCCGCACCCATTACATTGATCCTAGTGGTATCATGATTCTCCCTTGGATGACTGTTGATTTCTTCAGACTCTGCCATGTAGCTTGATTGCTACATAAAATGATGACAATGATTTATTTAGAGGTATATATTAGATTTGTCATCTTATTAATTTATTAACCATGGTATTAAAGAACCATATTGGTTAATTTGCTAAGTATTTCATTCAGGATTTTTCATTAATAACCCTTAGTTATAATTAAATATAATAATGGCACAAAAGGCCAAGTCACATGGACACATTCAAATTATAAGTCAAGATCTTATAGGATCGAGATACTAAGGCTTGAATCATAGTTCATTACGTTTCTTGACAGGGAGTTACAGGCTACAACTGTCTTTTGTCTTATATGACAATGATTATGGCCCGTAGGCATTACATCACAAATGGATGTTCAAATAATAAAGAAGGAATTGGAATAATCCAATATAAGGATGACACATGTGATTTTACGAATCTCATCAGCCAGGAATGTTAACATGTTTTCAGATGTTAACAAGGATTTGAATCTTTTTAAACAGGTTTTACCATCATAGCTAGGTCTTATAATGACATGCAGGCTAGGTTATACCCTTTAAGATTCTTATTTAATAATGAAAGGCAGATCTTATAAAAGGAATGACATATTTTGGATTTATTTATTTATTTCATACATTTTACATTTATGCATATAATGACAAAAAATGAAATTTTAAATTTAACCATTCCATTACTAAATTAAAGAGTACATGATTGCCCAAACGGGACTTTTAACAGAAATAACTTACCCACGCAGGGGCTTAACAGAAATGACATGCCCACGCAGGGGCTAAACAGAAACTACAAGTCCTCGCAGGGACTGGTTACAGAAACAGATGTCCACGCAGGGACTTGATTGAAAATTAAAGAAATACAAATAAACAATAAAGGATTTAATGATCATTTTTGCTCTTCCCTTTGATTAAGCTTGCCAAACCCTTGAGAAATCCTCGGTTGTGCCTACGCTCTTCTTGAACATCCCGTTCCACCTGGCTCAACCTCTGTAGAATCTCCTGTTGCTGCTGTGGCGGTATTAGGGGTGGCTGCGGCGGCTGCTGATGCTGTGGAGGTTGAGGAGGTGGCGGGTATTGGTACCTGTAGGGTGGGTACCCAGTCTGATATGGGACTCCATAGGGCCCATCAGGATGAAAAGCATTATAGTTTGTCGCCACAAGGTATGGGTCAACTTCAGCGTAGTTGCAGTTAGTGTGGGCTGGCTGCTCGAAAGGGTTATACACCGCTACACCGGCGTATACAGGAATTGGGTTATCATAACCCACTGGTGGCGGTGCGATTGGCGCAGACTGCACCTCGGAAATAGGGTTCTAAGGCCCACCTATCTACGGGTCTTTGTATAGTGGCGGATAATTATTGCCACTTGAATGCTGAGGGGTGCTAATACGAATTCCCCCTCGCACGGACATCCGTGCGGTTGATCTCCTACGCCTCGGTGGCTCCGGAGGCGGTTGCTGCACTGGTGGTGGCGGCAGTGGAGTAACCGCTACAAATCACGAATCCTCCGAGGGATCCTGCTGCTGCTGCGAGTGATAACTGGGAGTAAACATCCAGTCGTATTGGGTAAACCTTTCCTGATAACTGTCTGGACCACGATAAGGTGATCCATGATATGACGACCTATCAGAAATCTCGATGGGGTGAGTAGGTGTTCCGGTTGGCGGCTGGGCAGGTTCCGGATCCTCTTCCATGTCCATGGAGAAATGGTCCTCCGTTCCCAACTGGTTATAACCCATTGGCTCTTCAATTAGGTTTGCCAGGTTGAACCGGCTTTGAAAGTAGGGTGTTGGGTCATTGAAGGAATGGTGTGAGTTGGGGCTTTGAAGGGGTATGAAAGAGTGATGTGAGTTGTAGGGCTCGTTCTCCGATTGAGGCCCGAAAGAGTTGAGGTAGGAAGATGAGGAGCTCAGCGAGACTGAACGCTTTGCGGGTTCTAAATGGGTCCTCCAGTTTTCTTGAGGACTTGTTCTTAAAGTGTCTGATGGAGTTCGCCGGTGTGAAGGCCCGGCCTCGTGATCGTTGGGGGCGATGAATGGCCCCTTGCCTCTTCCTCTTTCCCGGATTCTTGGCGGCATTGTTGTAGGTCCTGTCAAAACAAACAAAAGAAACAACAAAAAAACAATAAAGGACAAATCAAAATAAGTCAGAATTTGTCCTAAGTTCTTTGTCTAGACTCGAAAGTCGAGGAATGTGCATACTGTATCATTGAGATTAAACACAAAAGGCTAGTGTTTAATTCACTCAACGTTGGCTCTGATACCAACCTGTCAAACCCCGATATTACCACGTATTACCGGTGGGCCCGGTGGAGAGTATCGTGACGTAGTTGATATCATCATAGACAATTTATCACAGTTTATATACACAACGGAAGTCGAAAGATAAAATCATTACAAACCGAATTAAAAGTAATATTAAGTGTATTACAATAACGGTTGCGAGGGATCCACAGGCGGATCAAAAGTTAAAAGATCATTGTTCAACATATTTATAACATCTAAGCTTGCAAGACTCTTTATTGATGCTAGGAGTAGCCAGCCTATTCCGTTTAGTACCTGCACTTAGCCTTTTTGGAAAATACGTCAGTTTACACTGGTAAATACAATTAACCGACTCATTTTGAAAATGTTTAAGAAAATTGGTTTGAATGCACATGGCACAAAATATCATTTATAACTTGGGATAATTATTTATATATAAACTTGTAAAAGAATTACATGTTCGTTATACGTTCAGTAGCCCGGGCTGAATACCGGGTTAAAGATTAATAGACACACCACAAGATATAATCCCGTGGCGAGTTATTCTCGAACCGTCGGTTATACCTTTTTATATATATGCACTGACAGGTGTATGTCTACACCCCGTGCTTAGGTCGTGGCCATTTCAATGAATGATGCCAAGGATATCCGGGACATGGTCATTAACCCCCCAAAGGCTTTAAGCAAACAAAATAGTTTAAACGGGTCATCTCAATAAATTAACCTTCATATGATTAAAAATTCAATGCCCGAACAAGCGGTATTTTATATACCGTACCCCAAGCCCATATAAGGGAAAATAAGTTAAAAGTATTTACCTGAGCAAGTATATATCACAATCAGTGAGTGCAAGTATCTTTTACTGGTCTCCTAATCTGGAACGAAGGTTTTAATAACCTATTAGATTCCTAACGGGTCTTAATTAAGTCTAAACTTAGACCGGTTAGTTTTAAAGGAAGATATACGGTTCAAAACGCACGATTAAGCGAAGACCGGATTAGAATGTGGTTTAGACCCGACAAGTTTGTATACTTGTATAATATGGGTAAACTAAACACATTCTGGATTTTGAGATAAAAATGATAAGGTTTGACCCGTTTCGGCTAATTTATGCAAACTAGTTACATAAACCGCACCGAACGCGAAAAATGCGTAACGGGTAACCAAATGAGTCATGAACAGGTTTCCTAAGTTAATATGCCTTAAAGATGTTGTGATATCAGTAAGATACCTTCCATTATGCCCAAAATGGATTTAAACTCAAATTATGCCCCGTAGGGGTATTTTGGTCATTTTAAAGCTTATAAAAGAGTTTAAATATCAATCTGAGTTTCAGGTCTGATATAATAAGTAAAAATATTTATTTTTATAAGTCATAACAGTAGGGTATTGAATATATGTGAAATCTAGCTTTTATAACCAAACTATGCACGTAGGGGCATTTTGGTAATTTCACATAGTCTTTAAAGGTCAAAATTATAATTCTGAGTTCAAAACTTTTGCTTACTGTTTAATTATAAAAATTTACTTAAAACATCAGTAGGTATCAAGTTTTATATGTTAAAAATAGTTTTAACCCATACTATGCGCTTAAAACGCGTAGAAGTCGGTTTTAAGCGAATTTTCGGGTTAAAATAGGAAATCTGAGTTTTTGATCAGTTTATAAAGTTTAAAATATTTTATTTATCATATAAAATCAGTAGCAAAAAGTTTGGTGTCAAAATATTATGTAAAAATCATTTTATAGGCCAAAAGGGCAAAACCGACAATTACCGAATCAAGGCATGAACCCTATGCCATGATCAGTTTAAAAATAAATAAAAATATTCAAAAATCCAAAAATATTATATTACATCAGTGGGTGAAAAGTTTGGTGTTAAAATTTGAGTTTAGATAGGCTTTATGCTAATTACGCCGTTTAATTAATAAAAAGCTTCTTAATTACGATATCGAGCATAACTCCTAATCTAGACCTCAAACTGATGTCAAATTTTTAGGACAATTTTATAAATTAGTAATAAAGGTTTTTGTCCTCTCACATTTTCAAAAATATCGTTTTAAGGTCAAAAGGGCATTATGGTCAATATTTAGGCATATAACGGAAACATGCATATGAATCGAATAACTAATGAACCAAGTTGTATAACCTCAGAGGGTTACACTAATCTACAACCTGGTCCTAATAGAGCTTTGAGGCATGTCTAAACTTTGCTACATTGGGTTAGAACTGAAAGTCAAAGCAAAAGTCTACTTTTGCGACTTTCGGTTCCGTACCGAGCTTAAACTGAAAATTGTCGGGTTGAACATGTTTAGACATGTTCTTACATTAATTACCAAGTTATATGAGTGATAAAACAGGTTCCATGGCTTCCACATTGTTAATTATGAGTTTATGCGAAAATTTGCTTTCTGTTGACTTTTTATAATTAGCTTTGACCCGACAATTGACCTAGTTAGAGTGGGAATCAGAGGGTGCCCTTTTAAGGGTTTGTTACCCATATAATTACCAACTCATAGGTACTTTCAATTCGAGAATTGACTGGACCGTTAGTGATTAATCACTAAGTCAAACCTTAATTACGACGGGTTTGACTTTAGGCCATTTAAACTAATAAAACATGAATTGGGGAGGTCAAGGATGCTTACTGAAGTACTTAGCATGACTAATGATCCTTAGGGAAAGGTCTTGAGCTCCAGGAGACTCCAGAAATTGAGTTATGAATGATTTCAAGTGAGTGTCCAAAATGTTGCAACAAGGTGTTCTTATATAGGGGCTTAAATCACACAAGATCTTTACAACAAGGCCTATAACTGATCTTAGATCAATCCTAAGTGTCCCTATGCATGTAAAACTACTGGCCAAACCCCTGTATTTCGAAAACCAGGCCCTTAAGGCGGTGCTACCTGCTACAATAGGCAACTGCCAGTCTGCTGAAAAACAGCCTCCGTCGCGCCACGCGCCAGGGGAAGGTGTTCCCGGCGCGCCACGCGAGGCAACAAATTTTAAAGTTGTTTTGTTTTGTTGCATGTTCAGTCCCTGCACTCTTGTTACTCGATAATCCGACATTTTCAGCATGCATGGTCAATGAAAACAGGTCAGGGGTGTCCTAGGGAGTGTGGCCATGCATGGGAAAGTCTTGAACACTTTGAAAATGGCTTCCGAACAAAGAATTGTGATATTTACACTTTTAACCCTTATTCTTGGAAACTTTAATTTATATCACAATCTTGAACTGGATTTTTATGAAATTTTTATCAGATTTTCTTGAGGGTGTAATAATGTATTACAAAACTTTTGGGAATGTAAAAAGGCCTCTTCAGAGGTAAAATTAACATGTTGACACTTTTAACCCCTGTGTTTTGTAACTTTTGATTTATAAGCACAAACGGCTTCTAGTGCTTGATAATTTATTCAATAATGGATAGGACATTATACAGAGTCATTCAGAGGCACAAGTTTGGCATGATGACGCTTTTGGACCTTCTGATTACATCTTTGCACTAGTTGACAGTTTTAGTCCCTCAAGATATCTTTAATCACAATCAGGGTTTAGTACACGTGTCATTATTAAATTGGACGTGATTTTATGAGGTGTTACATCCTCACCCCCTTAAAAGAAATCTCGACCTCGAGATTTACTGGAACAATTGAGGGTACTTTTCTTTCATTGTGGACTCTACCTCCCATGTATACTCGGGACCTCTATGGGCATCCTATTTAACTTTTACAATTGGCACGTGCTTCCTTCGAAGCTTCTTAACCTGTCGATCCTCGATGACAAAGGTTTTTCCACAAATTTCAGGCTCTCATCTATATGCACATCCGTATGTGGTATGACCAGCGATTCATCGGCTAGACATTTCTTCAGATTGCAGATGTGGAATACATTATGAATACCACTGAGCTCCTAGAATGTTCATAACATCAAGTGTAGTGGTGAACAAGTCTTCCATTTAGGTACCTCTAGATGTTCACCACTACACTTGATGTTATGAACATTCTAGGAGGGTCATGAACTTATAAGTAACAATAGAATATGAACAACTAATCTATGAGAAATCATCAAGCAATGTGTGGATTTTCAAGTAGGATAACCTAAGTTAATCCTAAATCTCACAACCATCAAGCTTTGAGCTTGAACATCACTTGTGGGTTAAACCCTTGAACAAAACAGAAAGTTTATGAGGTTTACACCTTTGATTTTACATGTCTCAACCTTGTTTTTAAGCCTAACTAACCATAGATGTGGTTATAAGCATAAGGACATAGGTTTGAGATGAGTTTCCTCAAGTTTAATCAAGTTTATCAATGTTTGATTCAAGAATAGAAAAATCAATCAACTTTGGAGCCCTTTTGGTGACGTTCCAGGCTCTGATTTTCCAGGGAAAACCCACGGAAACATAGCTAAGGTCAATACAAAGAAGTAGGAAAAAGAATCGAGTGAATCAGATAAGAATTGAGTGAGTTATGCTCATTTTTGTGTGAAGGTATCAATCTGCTTGAACTTATGGAATCAGTTGCGATTTGGAGGGAGTTTGAGAGTGTTTTAGTGTTGCAAAAGTGGTAGGGAGGCTGGTTATAAGTGGTATTTATAGGGGGAAGGATTAGGGTTAAGTTGGGTTGGCATTTAATACAAGTAGGTGAGAGTTTAAGCAATAAAAAAGAGAAATAATTCAGCAATATATGGCTGAATTGCAAGGGCTGTTTGGCAGCTTTTATATTTTTTTTGTTGTTTAAATGATGTAAAATGTATAAATAAGATGTATTTTATATATGGTTAACATGTCCTACAATGTCTAGTGTGTATTGAACATGTATCAAGGCCTAAAGGTATATTAAACATGAATTAAAGTAAGAGTAAAAAAATATGTTATGCATAAGTATGTGTAACAAACCAATATAACAAGTATGTACGACATGTGACTTGAGGTATCAAATAAGCGTAAAGAACATGAATTTGCATCTTGCAAAATGTGACCAAATGTTTGTTTAAGAATCACGAACACATGGTAGTTGTTTGCGAGTTAATCTTCGTAAGTATGTATTAAGTATAAACAACATGAATTTCATATAAAAGATCAATTTTTTTACTACAATCAAAGTCTCAGATTTACAATGGCTTGAAATGGATTACGATTACAGAGGAGACGGATTTTCGAAAGTAGAAATATACGACAAGTTTTCTAATTAGGGAAAGTGCGAAGAAGCAGGCCGTTACAGTCTCCCCTCCTTTAGGAAACTTCGTCCCGAAATTTATTCAAGAGGAAGGCTTTGAAAAAGGCATTTTGGTTAAAAATAATGATCGACTAAAATTCAGATTTTGAAGTTTGAGACGTGTTGGGAAGGATGTATAAAATCGTTGAGGAACGAAGGGATAGGGTTGTGAAAAGAGTTTGTTCAAAATAAGTTTTGAGACATTAATCATAAGTAAAATGTGTATGTGTGTATAGGTAAAGTGGGCTTAAACAAGTTTAAATAATCCAAATGGAGAGGTATTTAAAATATGCTATCTAAGAAAGAAAACTTTCATATAAAATGGTATGCATTTTGATGAAAAGTGTGGTCGCTTCGCAGGTTGTAAGAAAGCTTTAAAAGCAAAAGTATTTTAGGTTTCGAGCGTTTAAACCAATTTCTTGTAAACGAGGTTTGTATAAAAACCAAAGAATAACTGGGAACAACGGAGGTATGAGAGTGAACGAACGATCTAGTAGGTGAATGCGAGTACAAGAATGGTTTGAAGGTTGGATACAATGTGATAATGAGGGTTGAGAATAAGGTCTTGTGACATCTGTGTCACTGCAACCATTAAACAAATACCAAATCAATGAAATATTGTGTTTCATACTTCGGATTTGTATAAATAGGTGTACCATTTGCACATATCAATTCTTGTTCGATTTCGAGCTTTAAATCGCTTTCTGGAAGGTTATACGCGAACGGATGCGTAAATATAACCAATGTAATGCAACAAACACTCCGGAACAGTGACATAGGCTTAACATACCTTAAATAACCTTTACATAACTTAGAAATAAGTTTTGGAGAGTTTGGTGTGGTGAAATCAAGTTTATTCGATTGCAGGGACTATTTGCGTCAAACTGCAAAAGTATACTGAATCGAATGATAACGGACATTCCGGAACTTGATCATAAGTTAAATATGCCCTAAATATCCTTTATATAGCTTAGAAATTGTGACAACCCTCATAATTACATGTTTTCGTATGATTAATTAATATTAAATGTGCTTATTGATTGTGCAGAAAATTGACTAAATGGTCCTGAATGTTTTCCTAAGTGTTAGGAATTAAAAGTGTTACAAATAGATACATAAATGACACTATACGAAATAACTTAGCACTTTATTGGAACGATATCTAACCGAACAACCGGACATTACCCGGGACACCAAAATATTGTCAGAAACATTGTTTTATTATTTTTGGACTAGTTATGGTCCCCGAATACCACAACACATTATATAAAGTGTCATACAAATAATACACTAGATATTACACTCAACACTCTAACCATTTACCCACTTACCCACAAAATTACAATTAACCCCCCCCCCCCTTTGATGATTTACGGCCCACAAGGGACCCACCAAGATCACCATCATACTCTAGATTTTATTTCTTTAGATCTTGCTTGCTTGTATTGACAAAATATTGTAAGGGAAAGATTATATGTATGGTTCCCTAGATCTTCCATATCATTTCATAATCTTCTCAAAGATCACACCACATCCCTCAACTTCTCTCTCTCCCTCTCGGCTCACTCTAAGGCCGCCACCACCACCACCACCACCATACAACCACCATATCCATCCACTTTCAAGCTCCATTCAAGTATTAGAAGACGTCTTGTGAAGGTTGAAGCTTAAAGAACTTGAAGGAACTTCATACATTGCTTTCATTCACCATCTTCTTCATCATTTTCTCTAGTGATCTTCCCTAGCTTTAAGTTAGTTATAAGCTTCTTGTTAACTCTTGGTTACTTCCTATTTTTAGTAGTTAAAGGATGTATTATGATGAAATAATGCTAGTATGATGTTGTCTTGTTTATGTTGGTTACTTAATGAAAACTTGTACTCTGGAAATCTGATATGAATGATGGTACTTGACATGATAAATCTGAGTTAAATAAATGATAACCTGCTGCAAGTGATATTAAATGTCGTTGTTGATCACTAGGCATGTTAACGGAACAAATAGAACTTGCGTTAGAGCGCTATAAGGTGAAAACAGGAAGCGGTCAAACTGTTATAGCCGCCTTCAGTCGGCTGTAACCGCGTCATAACTTAATGAAAAATTGATTTTCTTGAGTCTATAACGTGTTATTTCGAAATACGGTTCTAATGGAACTGGAATCATAATTTTTCGACTTTGTTTGCTATTTTTAATGGTCCGTTTTGTACAGCAGTAAAAGCTGCGTTTTTACTGCAGAAAAAGTGTATTATGTTTTTCATCATAACTTGAAATCTGTGTAGAATTAGCTCATCAAATTTGTACTGTAGATGACCACTGACGTCATCGTAAAGCTCCAACTGGAATTTCATCAATCGGACTTATGATGAATTTTAAATGAATTATTCTGTGGACTGCAGTCAGAAAGTGACGAATCTGATTTCAGTCCGGTAAATGGTTTTTTATAAAATATTGGTAATGAATTTTATCCCGATATTTTTACACAGTAATATTTGGATTGTTTAAAACATTCTTTAAAAGTTTGGGAATTTTTAGAGTAAGTTAACTATTTTATTAAAATACCCGAAAACAGTCCAGTTTTGGATGTTCAAGCTGAAACAATATAACTAGTGATTTGTATGTCTAAATGTCGGTTATGTTATCCGATAATGATCTAACGTGTTATATGTCAATGAAAGTGTTATGTCCAATATCGTATGCTTGCTCTTGAGTAGCTATAAGTGGAATGTTTATATGGGCGTGAACTATTAAAGTGAGTGCATGTTATGTAGTAGATACGTGTAGGAACTTTGTGCTCTATTTGAAACCACTAAATGACTAACTGGTAATCATATTAGGACGTGATTGACCGACCTTGACTGTTAACTATTTTTGAGAGTCAAACCGAGCAACCAAAGGTGAGTTCACACCCTTTCTAAGGCATGGGATTCCCGGTGGTTGGGAATGGGTTAAAGAACTAAAACGGAACCTGCATATCCTCCTTGGGTAGGATATGTACCGCCATCCTCCATGGGTAGGATGCCAATATTAATCCTATGTATTCTCCTTGGGTAGAATACGTACGTTCGTCCTCCTTGGGTAGGACAACAACCTTAAACTACTAGCCAAAACTCTATCACCTAAGTCCCTTATTTTATATCGACTTAATCGCCGAGGCCGATAGCGAGCGGGTCATTAGTTAATAGCGCTATTAGGTTCGACAAACCTCACACCGTGCCGGTAGGACGGGCGTGTACTAATGGATCATGGCAAACAGTCAATGATGATAGACATTGACTTAGGGCACAACTTATTTTTGTCAGTAGTCGATATGGTAACGGTCTAGTGGTTCACATGGGGAAGCCCCCCACTAATTATGGATGTGGTTTGGGAAAGACAAAGATACTGGTTAACTCGTGGTTTACGAAACAACTTACGGTTTTCAAAACAAACTTGCAAAACCAAACAACCAACTGTGAACTCGCTCAACTTTGTTGTTGACTTCTTGTTACATGCCTTGCAGGTCGTTAGATGCTTATGGAGCTTGCACAGGGAGGAATGGTCGTTGTGGGACATGGACTGTTGAGTCTCATGTCGAACTTTTAAACTTTATGAACTTATTACTTATGTTTAGGTTTTATATTTTATGCTTCCGCTGTTAACTTAAAGTTGGTTACTTTCTTTTGGTCACCAATTATATTGTGGTTATCTTTATTTACTTAATTACGTTGTTCAATATGATTGGTGGCTTGATCCTGGTCATGTCACGCCTCCAAGCGGTGATACTCCGCGTGCGGATTTTGGGGGCGTGACAGATTGGTATCAGAGCCATTGGTTATAGTGAACTTGGTTTTAAAAAGGGGGAAAAGCTTTTTGATAAAACCAGACTATAACCTTACAGTGCTCAACGATCCACAACGACGCTTCGCTCCACGTGCAAGACTCGACACAATAGGTGGTATGATTTATGTGTATATTGTCTGTTTGATAGTTCACATAGTACATTAGATAACGTGATGACTGCTATTTGAACCATGTGTGCTTACTCTCCTCTGTCATCCCACGCTTATGCACTTTCGCGACACTTTTCTCACTTACGTTGCTTCGTTGTGAAGATCATGAGTGGACGTTTGAACTTGACTCAAGCCCAGCTGACGGCTCTAATCAATGAACGAGTGGCTGAGGCACTCGCAGCTATCGCTGCAGGAGGTCAACATGCTCCGCCTCCCATATGTACATTCAAAACGTTCATGGATTGCCGACCTAGTACTTTCAGTGGCACGAAAGGAGCTGTAGGTCTTCTTCACTGGTTCGAGAAGATTGAGTCTGTTTTTGAGATGTGTGAATGCCCTGAAGCTCGTAGGGTGAAATTTGCTACTGGAACACTCGAAGGTGCTGCGTTAACCTGGTGGAAAGCACAGGTTCAACTGCTAGGGCTGGCGGTTGCTAATGCCACCCCATGGAACGACTTCAACAATTTGATCAAAGAAGAGTACTGTAGTCGTGACGACATCCACAAGCTAGAGGTGGAATTTTTCAATTTGAAGATGACGGGGTTTGAAAGCTAGGCATACACAAAGAGATCGAACGAATTAGCTATCTTGTGTCCTACTATGGTGGATCCTCCTATCAAGCGTATCGAGCTGTACCTTAAGGGTTTAGTGCCAGAAATTCAGAGCCACATGACCTCAGCTAATCTTGGCACCATTCAGCAAATCATTCGTTTGGCTCATCGTCTCACTGATCAGGCAGTTGAGCAGAACAAGCTGCCCAAGCGTATTAGCGCTACTACTACTTCTGATGCCCCCAGTGATAACAAGCGCAAGTGGGATGGAAATTCGGGCAAGGGTTCTACTTCAATTCAGTCTCAGTCCCAGCTACGAAAGACAGATGAGTACAGGAGCCCCAGTCAGCAGTCTTCTGGGAATCAAGGTCAGGGTGGATACAGGGGAAATCACCCTAAGTGCAATCGATGTAATTTGCACCACATCGGGCCGTGCAACAAGGGTCGTTGTCAGAGATGTAACAAGCTGGGTCATGAAGCCAAAGATTGCAGGAGCTCATGTCCTGCGAATCAGAATCATCAACAGCAGCCACAAGCTCCACAGAGTCAGCAGCAGCAACAGCAGGGTAACAGGGGATGCTATCAGTGTGGTGCTGAAGGCCACTTCAAGAGAAACTGCCCCCAGTTGAACCAGAAACAGAACAACAACAACAATCAGGGAACAGAAACAATAATGGGGGAAGCAATGATGGCAATGGAGCCAGGGGACGTGTTTTCGTGCTAGGTTAGGGTGATGCAAGGAACGATCCCAACGTGGTGATGGGTAAGTTTCTTCTGGATGATTTCTTTGTTACTGTTTTATTCGATTCGGTTGCATGAAATCGGATTTCCATTGGTTAGTACACTATGCAGAATCAGCAGGTGCTGGGGGTCGAGACCCCTGGTTTCGACTCGAGACCATCTAGAAGCCAGCTCGAGATCAGCGGTTGCGAGTCGAGAACCCTTAGTCTCGACTCGAGACCACACCACATCAACACAAAAACAGCATAACTCGAGAACAGGGTTGCGAGTCTTGTTGCGACTCGAGACTTGACCCGAGACCTCCACGCTTGCGACTCGAGAACTCATAGGTACAACTTGAGACCGCACAGTCTCGACTCGAGATCTCTGGTCTCGACTAGAGACCATACACACGTGCACTGTTTTGGACTTGCATTCTATTACGAGCCCAACTGTTTGGGCCGCACAATTTGGACTTGCTTATTTACGTGGATAAGGCTATTAGACGTATTTGTGCTCTGTTAATTAACTGAAGTAATTATACGTGTATGCCATGATCATTACTTGGGTACAATACGTGTAGAACTTACGTGCACTACTTGGATATGAACCTAACTCGAATGGTATCTATGTTAGGACGTAGTTGTCACACCCTGGCTTTGCGGAAGCGTGGTTAATTTGGTGTGACTTCTTAATACCATAGCTTAATCATAACAAGCTATATGAATTAAAAACCATGCAAGATCATCCATTAAAATAAGTTTTAAAACCAAAGTAACATAACATTGTCTTGGAACTACAACACCATAACATAAAACATTGTTTTGAAAGACCTAAACAACGACATGAATAAAACGCAGTTTAAGATTTGTGACTCGTCCAGGAAAAAGTCACATTTCCTAAACCGGGATGACCTCGGAACCCATATGCAGCGGGAAAACATGACATACCGCGCCAGATCTTTAATTCCCTGAAATACATGTAAGTTGAAAAATCAACAATAATGTTGAGCGAGTTCATGTGTAAGTGAGTAAGTAAACCTTTGTATGTATAAAATCCTGGTATGTAGCAAATAAGGAAAAAGAGATCACCAATGGTTTGCAAGGCCATTGATATGTGTGAAGTGCAAGTAGGAAGACTCAAACCTAGCAGATTTATGCGTTGGGTACAAAGTCACCCCGAGGTCCGTTCTGTGTTGGGCCTGGGGTTGGGCTCGCTACACCCAAATAGATCTACCGCTCCTGCCCCTCGGTCCTACCTTGAGGATTAATGGCCTCAAGTTTCTGCCTACCCACTCACATGATCTGAATAATAACAACCCTCCTTACGCTAACCATACCATGTAAGAATTATTCGTAATCATAGTAACATGTATTTCACCCCCGCAGTTTAGAAAACTGAAAACAGGTAAGAGAAAAGGGGGACATGAACTCACAGTGGTGCGTCTCTACCAAGTATATCTCCTGATCAAGCAGCTGTGCGACGACCTACACGTACTAAGTCTATTAGACGGACGGCCGTGCCTTAGCTTAAGGTTTAAGTTTTTGGGAAATAGTTAGACAACTATTTCGTGTTTATATTTTTGTAAATACTTGGTAATTATTCTCCTTCCCAAGGATGGGGGATTTAATACATGTGTGTTCGTATATCTTCGAATTACATTATTAAGTCTCACTTAATATATTTTATTCCTAACTTCAAAATATAAATATTCTTCTCAAAAATGTTATATTTTAATACATGTGATTCTCCCAAAATAATACTTAGTAATATTATTTTTACTCTAAAAATAATATTTACGTAGTTCACAAAATAATCATAAACATTTATACAAGTGATGTTGTGAAAAATACATTTACTAACTACATATATTTATCACGTTTCATTTTGTGAAATCCCACCTCCGATATTTTGTAAATAAGTTGTGGCGAAATCTATAATTTGAAAACAAGTCAAAATGTATTTCTAACACTTGTGGTGAAAATATTTCTAAGTGTTAGGCTTTTGGAAAAATTTCGCCAGAGTTTCCCCTGTAACTGGAGGTGGCCACGCTTTTAAGCGTATCATTTTCTTTTAAAATTCAAATCAACAATTTTCTCAATCAACAATAGACATTATTCAAACCATCAAACTAGCCAAAATAGATGTAAATCGCAAAAATTACATGAACTTGTGATTTATCCAAAATATGAAGTAAATCCCATTACTTTTAGTGGATCTTTTGTATAAATCAATCCGGTTTTGTAAAAGTCTCGTTTTTAAAGAAAATAAATCTTTACATCTTCTTGTAAAATTTGACATAACAAATTCTTTGTCGAAACTTAGTGTTACACAAGTGTTTACACACTTGTGTGTTTACTAAAATCACTTTTGGTTATGTAAGATCCGTCTTTAAAAGTATGTTTTCTCTTGACACGTGGTCCTTTGAAAATACCGTTTGTAAATCCGTAGATCTACTAGTTTTAAACACTATTTCGTAAGTAAAATTGTTTTTACACAAGTTCAAGTTTCTCGTGTGGTAGAGTTTCATCATTTAACCCTTGTTACACTTAAACAAGCTCTATGTCATGATCCATGATCATGACCAATCCGGGTTAAACAATGATCCGAGCTACCACAACATAGATCGGCACTAAATAATTACACAAAACAAATCCTACATGATTTACACAACAATCAAGCTTTTAACCAAAATATTTAGCATTTTTAGTAGACTTTTTCATATCATTTTGCATGTTCATGAATTTTAACCGTGATATACCGTTTTAACCACTTTAAAATAGTTCAAGAGTGTGTTTATAGCAACTTACTACTAGCTCGAGGCTAGGGAAGATTCTAGTCGTAGATTGGGTGGATAAAAGCAATGAGAAGAGGTCCTTCGCGTTCCGAATGCACTAAGCTTCCTTGTATGCGATCCTCAACACTTGTATGCTCTTGGAATGAGAAGATTAAAATCGAAAATGGATGGATGGTTGTGGGTGTGTTCGGCCGAGAGCTTGGGAGAGAGGGAGAGAGTGTGTGTGTTGTGAAAGTTATGTTGTGCTATATGTTGATCTTATAGACAATTAGCATGAGCATTAACCATTGGATTAAGTGTCTACTAGATATTAAGCACACTTGATTTTTATAATCAACAAATAGGACAAGGGTGTCCCCCTAGGGTCGAGTTCGGTTGAGGGGGGGGGGGGGTCTTGGTTCGATTCCAACTAAACATTAAGTATTAGTTAGTTAAGTGTGGAGGTTAACTCGGTTATTAGTATGTTATGCGTTATAGCGGGTGTTAGGGTATTCAGGGACCCTAACTGGCTCAGAAAAAGATAAACAATGTAAATGGCAATATTTTTATGTTCCGGGTAAGGTCCGGTTGTTTGGTTGGATAGTAATCCGTTAAAGTGCTTAACAAAGCTTTAAAGTGTCGTTATTATTATTTCTAGTGACGCAACTTATTCCCGACACTTTGGAAAGTGTCTAGTAATGTTTTTCTCATGTTTTGGCACTTTATTAGGTAGCTAAATGCTGAATTATTATTAAAGTGCTGAATTTTGTACTTAGAGTACGTTTTAGGCACATCCGGTCACTGTAATCTCATTCCTAGTGACGCAGTTCTACAACCCTTATATCCCTACACTCACCACTAGTGTAGCAAACTATCTCAGGCTCTTACAGGCCTTAGAGGCAGTACCTGCCTGGTGCTAGTTATGACAACACGTTTAATAGGTTATCCGTTCATTGTGCTACTGTGCTTTTGGTGCATCAAGGTTTGTCACAAAGGTGCTGTAAGCAAAACATGGAGTGACAGCAAGTAAAGTATGATGCAAGTAAGTACATGTATCAGTATTCAAGTAGCAGTTTATCCACAAGTTCAAGTAAGCACAGTAATTAAGCAGTAATTAATTATTAATTAAGTCGTACGGATACCTGGTTTAGTGAGGGTTGTCACAGTAGTTGACCACTTACAACTTGATTGACCTTTCTGTGTATCTGCCGAGCAAACCAAGGTGAGTTCACACCCTCTACAAAGCATGGGATTCCCTGGGTTGGGAATGGGGTTAAGGAACGTGGGTTCCTCGTCCTTTCTTGGGTAGGACAGTATTGGTTCAGGAATGCAATTCCTCGTCCTCATGGACAGATAACTCGTACTAGACCAACACTCTATCACGAAGTCCCTCCTTTTTATATCGACTTAATCGCCGGGCCAATGGCGAGCGGGTCATTAGTTAGATAGCGCTATTTAGGTCTGACAAGCCTCACACCGTGCCGCAAAGGACGGGCGTGAACTAATGGATCTGGGCACGTCAATGATGATAGACATTGACAGTTCAGGGCACATAAACATGACTACAGTCAGCAGTCGATATGGTAACGAGTCTAGTGTATACATGGGGTAGCCCCCACGGCCGAAAAGCCAGATAACTAAACACGGGGTAGCCCCCACGGCTGGATTGCCAGAGTAAATGGGTTAAACAGATCACGTTTTCAATTATGGGGTAACCCCCACGGCAGGATGCCAGTTAAAGGAAACTATTTTTGAAACAACTTAAAACGAACACCCAACAGTGAACTCACTCAACTTGTTGTTGACTCGTTACTACATGCTTTGCAGGTCAATAGGTACTTAGCTGGAGCTTGCATGGGGGAGAGTCGTTGTGGGACATGGACAGCTGTGTGCCATGTTAAACTTTGAAACAATTAAACTTATGTTTTGGTTATAAACGTTATGCTTCCACTTGCTACTTAAACTATGTTTCTGTTTGGACACCAATTGTATTGGTTGGATTTTATAACTACTTACATGCATGTTCAATATGATTGGTGGCTGGATCCTGGTCAGTCACGCCTCCAAGCGGTAGTATTCCGCAGGTGGATTTTGGGGGTGTGACAGATTGGTATCAGAGCCATTGGTTATAGAGAACTTGGTTTTAATAAAGGGAAAAAGTTTTATTAAAATCAGACTATAACCTGTACAGTGCTCTACGATCCACAACGACGCTTCACTCCACATGCAAGGCTCGACATTCTAGGTGATATGATCTATGTGTATATTGCCTACTTGTTAGTTACATAGTACATTGCTCATGGTATGCTTGGTTAGTATAACTACTATTGCTTGAACACGTGTGTGCTTACTCTCCACTGTCAATATATTTTCGCGAACCCCTCTCACTCGTGTTCCTTTTGATGTGTAGATCATGTCTGGACGCGTTAACCTGACTCAAGCCCAGTTGACGGCTCTGATTAACGAACGAGTTGCTGTGGCACTTGCAGCTGCACATGCAGGAGGTACATCCTGCAGTTTAAACTCATTCTAGGATCTTTAGATCCTACTCTCGTGAACCAACTTTTGTGTTAAACTCTGTCTTTTCTTTCGCCCACACTAGGTCAACATGCTCAGCCACCCGTGTGCACTTTTAAAACTTTTATGGACTGCCGACCCACTACTTTTAGCGGCACTGAAGGAGCGGTAGGTCTCCTCCACTGGTTTGAGAAACTAGAATCAGTCTTCGAAATGTGTGAATGCCCTGAGGCGCGCAGGGTGAAGTATGCTACCGGTACTCTCGAGGGTTTAGCCCTCACATGGTGGAACGCTCAGGTTCAAATGCTGGGGTTGGTTGCAGCCAACGCCACCCCATGGGAAACCTTTAAAGAGATGATCAAGGAAGAATACTGCAGTCGTGATGAGATTCACAAACTGGAAGTAGAGTTTTTCAACCTCAAGATGACGGGGTCAGAAATTGAAGCTTATGTGAAGAGATCGAACGAACTGGCAATTCTGTGCCCTACGATGGTGGATCCTCCCATCAAACGCATCGAACTATTTCTCAAGGGCTTAGTGCCTGAAATCCAAAGTCATGTGACTTCAGCAAACCTCGCCACCATCCAGCAAGTTGTGCAATTGGCTCACCGTCTCACGGATCAGGCGGTGGAGCAGAACAGGTTACCAAAGCGCATAGGCGCTGCAACTACTTCAGGTGTTCCTAGTGATAACAAGAGGAAATGGGATGGAGCTTCAAGCAAGGGTTCGACTTCTGTTCAGTCCCAGTCTCAGCAGAGAAGGACTGATGACTACAAGAGCCCTAATCAACAATCATCTGGTGGTCAAGGTCATGGTGGGTACAAGGGGAATCACCCCAAATGCAATCGCTGCAGCCTGCACCACAGCGGGCCATGCACCAGGGGTAACTATCATCGGTGCAACAAGCCAGGTCACGCTGCAAAGGATTGCAGGAGCTTGTATCCCGCCAATCAGAATCGTCAGCAAACTCAACAGAACCAACGCCAGCAGCAGCAGCAAGGTGATAACAAAGGGTGCTTTCAGTGTGGAGCTGAAGGCCATTTCAAGAGGGATTGCCCCCAACTGAACAGGAACCAGAACAACAACAACAATAACAACAATCAGGGGAACAACAACAACAATGGTGCCAGGGGGCGGGCGTTCGTGATTGGCCAAGGTGAAGCAAGGAATGACCCCAATGTTGTGGCGGGTAAGTTCCTTCTCGACGACTTTTATGTTATAGTTTTATTTGATTCGGGTGCCGATACTAGCTACATGTCACTAGAAGTTAGTCGAATGCTTACGCGTATCCCAACACCTTTGAACAACAAGCACACTGTAGAGCTAGCGAATGGTAAGAGTTTAGAGGCCACACACGTAGTCAAGGGTTGTAAACTTGTTCTTGCTAACCAGACCTTCTTTATCGACCTCATCCCTATCGTCTTGGGTAGCTTCGACATTGTCATTGGGATGGATTGGCTATCCCAACACCGAACGGAGATTCTTTGCAACGAGAAGATTGTTCGTATTCCTGGTTCCGGTAATGAACCTCTCATGATTCATGGCGACAAGAAGGATGCTGTTGAGAACGTCATCTCTTTCCTTAAGGCCCAGAAGTGCTTGCGAAAGGGCAACACTGCCATTTTGGCTCTCGTTACTGACACCTCGGAGAAAGAGAAGAAGCTAGAAGATTTTCCAGTTGTACGCGACTATCCTAAGGTATTTCCTGAGGAATTACCTGGTCTTCCACCTCATCGCCAAGTCGAATTTCAGATTGAACTAGCTCCTGGAGCTGCGCCTATAGCTCGTGCACCTTATCGTTTAGCTCCATCAGAGTTGGAAGAACTCTCTACGCAACTACAAGAACTCTTGGATAAGGGTTTCATTCATCCTAGCTCATCGCCCTGGGGAGCTCCAGTGCTATTTGTGAAGAAGAAAGACGGTACCTTCAGAATGTGCATCGACTACCGGGAACTCAACAAGGTGACGGTGAAGAATCGTTATCCTCTACCACGCATTGACGACTTGTTCGACCAGCTGCAAGGGTCGAGCTACTATTCAAAGATTGACTTGAGATCGGGATATCACCAGCTGAGAGTCCGAGAAGAGGACGTCTCCAAAACAGCTTTTAGAACTCGTTATGGGCACTATGAGTTTTTGGTCATACCTTTTGGGCTGACAAACGCACCTGCGATTTTCATGGACTTGATGAATCGAGTGTGCAAGCCTTACCTGGACAAGTTCGTTATAGTCTTCATCGACGACATCCTGATCTATTCCAAGAGTCAGGAGGAACACGAGCAGCATCTACGACTTATGTTGGAACTCCTTCGAACAGAACAGCTTTATGCAAAGTTCTCGAAATGCGACTTCTGGCTTCGTGAGGTCCATTTCCTAGGCCATGTGGTAAACAAGGATGGGATTCACGTTGATCCATCCAAAGTAGACTCAATTAAGAACTGGCCTGCACCTCGTACACCAAAGGAAATTCGCCAATTCTTGGGTTTGGCAGGTTACTACAGGAGATTCATAAAGGGTTTTTCTAAGATCGCACAGCCTCTCACCTCCTTAACGCAGAAGGGCGTTGTTTATCGATGGGGGAATGCACAGGATCTAGCGTTTCAGCATTTAAAGGATAGACTTTGCAGTGCACCTATCCTTTCCTTGCCAGAGGGCACAGACGACTTCGTGGTCTACTGCGACGCATCAATTCAGGGTCTTGGTTGCGTACTGATGCAACGGGACAAGGTTATCGCCTACGCCTCACGCCAACTCAAAGTTCATGAAAGAAACTACACTACGCACGACTTAGAGCTGGAAGCTGTTGTTTTTGCACTTAAGATATGGCGACATTACTTGTACGGTACCAAATGCGGCATCTACACCGACCACAGGAGCCTCGAGCATATCTTCAAGCAGAAGGAACTGAATATGCGACAACGACGATGGGTCGAACTACTGAATGACTACGAATGCTCGATCAGGTATCACCCGGTTAAAGCCAACGTTGTGGCCGACGCCCTCAGTCGAAAGGACACCGCGCCTAAGCGCGTGCGAGCTTTACAACTCACTATACATTCTAGTCTTCCTTCCCAAATACGAGCTGCTCAGATATAAGCATTGAAACCAGAAAACGTCAGGGCTGAAGCCCTACGCGGCTCAAGGCAATGCTTAGAACAAAAGGAAGACGGTGCTTACTACGTGACGGGACGCATTTGGGTCCCACTCTATGGCAACTTACGAGAGCTTGTGATGGATGAAGCACACAAGTCTCGCTACTCGATACACCCTGGTTTGGATAAGATGTACCACGATTTCAAAACTACGTATTGGTGGCCTAGCATGAAGGCCCACATAGCAACCTACGTCAGCAAGTGTTTGACTTGTGCGAGAGTCAAGTCTGAATACCAGAAACCCTCAGGCCTACTCCAACAGCCAGAGATACCGCAATGGAAATGGGAGCAAATTTCCATGGATTTTGTTACCGGCCTGCCTAGATCCCAGCGCAGAAATGATACTATTTGGGTGATCGTGGATCGACTCACAAAGTCTGCACACTTCTTGGCTATCAAGGAAACGGATAAGTTCTCCACTCTGGCAGATGTATACCTTAAGGAAGTTGTTTCGAGGCAAGGGTTGGCCACCTCTATTATCTCAGATCGTGATGCACGTTTTACTTCAGAACTGTGGCAAGCAATGCACAAATCCTTTGGCTCACGATTAGACATGAGCACAGCATATCACCCTCAGACGGACGGGCAATCTGAGCGCACTATTCAAACCTTAGAAGACATGCTTCGTGCATGTGTAATCGACTTTGGCAACAGCTGGGAAAAACATCTGCCACTTGTGGAATTCTCGTACAATAACAGCTACCACACCAGCATTAAAGCTGCTCCGTTTGAGGCATTGTACGGGCGTAAATGCCGGTCACCTCTTTGTTGGGCAGAGGTGGGGGATAGTCACATCATTGGTCCAGAACATGTGGTAGACACAACTGAACGAATTGCTCAAATTCGACAATGCATGGCGGCAGCTCGTGACCGTCAGAAAGTCTACGCCGATAAGGGCAGGAAACCACTAGAGCTCCAGGTTGGGGAGCGGGTACTACTCAAGGTTTCACCCTGGAAGGGTGTGGTTCGTTTTGGTAAACGAGGCAAACTTAACCCACGATACATTGGACCTTTCGAGGTCATTGAAAAAATAGGCCAGGTGGCCTACAGACTGAACTTACCAGCAGAACTCAGCGCAGTTCACAACGTTTTCCACGTGTCGAATCTGAAGAAGTGTCTGTCAGATGAGACCCACATAGTTCCTCTGAAGGAACTCACTATCGACGAACAGTTACGATTCGTCGAGGAACCAGTTGAAATCATGGGCCGGGATGTTAAGGTCCTCAAGAGCACTAGAATACCTGTCGTTCGAGTTCGTTGGAACTCACATCGCGGCCCAGAGTTCACCTGGGAACGCGAAGATCGGATGAAACAAAAGTATCCCCAACTGTTCGCAAACAGTACAACCACTACTGAGGCTGAAGCTACGGAATTTCAGGATGAAATTCCAGATCAACGGGGGGAGGATGTGACGCCCCAGGAAAACCGGGAAAACCATACAACTTAACTAGCTTCCTCAGTGAGTGCTTACCAAATTTCGGGACGAAATTTCTTTCAACTTGGGGATGATGTGACAACTCAAAATTAGAACCTTTCATTGTATCTCGATGCAACATGCTTGAACGTTATGTGACTAATTGACTTGTTGGTTTAATGAAATAAGTAAATTTATGTGATTATGTGTTATGCTTGTATGTATAGTATGTATATATGTATAAGTGAGCCAAGAACCATGAACCCGACTCGAGACCCCTCGGTCTCGAGTGAACAGTGCGACAGATGGGCCGGTTGGGCCATGCACGCCATTTAATCCATCCGAAACCCATTAGGGTGCATCAACTTGAAGCTAGTATATAACCTTGTTGTTAGCAACATTACCATCTTTGGGCAACTTACACACACTCTCCTACACACACACTCCTACACTCTCTCTCACTAAAACCCTAAAGATCAAACATCACCTCTCCTCTCCTTCTCTCTCGGACCAAACCGGTGACAACAAGGGCTCTCGGATTAGCTTGTGCACACCAAGTGAAGCTTCATCCTTCACTAATACTTCACGAACCGGTTAGTGATTTATGACTTGGTGTTTTGTTAAATGATGTTTTGGTTTATATATGATTTTATACATTGATTCGTAAACAAGACATGATGAGTTAGTGTTCAAGTAATCGGTTCATAAGTGTTTCATGTTGTGTGTTTATATTTCGGTTGATGATGATGTATGATGAAGATTATTTGATAATATGTTGCTTGTTGAGTTTTATGCATGATAAATACATCATTCTTGAATGAACGGTATTAAGATTGTTGATAGATGATGATATAATGCCGGCTTGGTATAGATGAAATGCGATTGATTATGAATATGAGTAATCGGCTCTATATGGGTTAAATCCGAATAGCTTAGTTATGTTTAAGAGGTTTATTGCTTATGAAGTAGGATTTGCATATGTGTATTAGATGATGTACATGGTTAGAGCATATGATAGGATAAGATGGTTTGATTTATCATATTTCAAAATATGGAAAACCCTAACATGATGAACAAGTTTGAAGGTTATTATGAATTTTTGAATATGATATGAACATGCTATGAGCATTTGAAAAATACTTATTTGATCCATTTTAGTAAATTGTTAGACAAGAAAACATGTTTATATGGATAGTACATAAGGTTGCATGAAATCGGATTTCCATTGGTTAGTACACTATGCAGAATCAGCAGGTGCTGGGGGTCGAGACCCCTGGTTTCGACTCGAGACCACCTAGAAGCCAGCTCGAGATCAGCGGTTGCAAGTCGAGAACCCTTAGTCTCGACTCGAGACCACACCACATCAACACAAAAACAGCATAACTCGAGAACAGGGTTGCGAGTCTTGTTGCGACTCGAGACATGACCCGAGACCTCCACGTTTGCGACTCGAGAACTCATAGGTACAACTCGAGACCGCACAATCTCGACTCGAGATCTCTGGTCTCGACTCGAGACCATACACACGTGCACTGTTTTGGACTTGCATGCTATTACGAGCCCAACTGTTTGGGCCGCACAATTTGGACTTGCTTATTTACTTGGATAAGGCTATTAGACGTATTTGTGCTCTGTTAATTAACTGAAGTAATTATACGTGTATGCCATGATCATTACTTGGGTACAATACGTGTAGAACATACGTGCACTACTTGGATATGAACCTAACTCGAATGGTATCTATGTTAGGACGTAGTTGACCACTTACAACTTGATTGACCTTTCTGTGTATCTGCCAAGCAAACCAAGGTGAGTTCACACCCTCTACAAAGCATGGGATTCCCTGGGTTGGGAATGGGGTTAAGGAACGTGGGTTCCTCGTCCTTTCTTGGGTAGGACAGTATTGGTTCCGGAATGCAATTCCTCATCCTCATGGACAGATAACTCGTACTAGACCAAAACTCTATCACGAAGTCCCTCCTTTTTATATCGACTTAATCGCCGGGCCAATGGCGAGCGGGTCATTAGTTAGATAGCGCTATTTAGGTCTGACAAGCCTCCCACCATGCCGCAGAGGACGGGCGTGAACTAATGGATCTGGGCACGTCAATGATGATAGACATTGACTGTTCAGGGCACATAAACATGACTACAGTCAGCAGTCGATATGGTAACGAGTCTAGTGTATACATGGGGTAGCCCCCACGGCCGAAAAGCCAGATAACTAAACACGGGGTAGCCCCCACGGCTGGATTGTCACACCCCGACCACGTAGAACATACAAAACGTGGCGGAAACATCGGGGAGTGTTGTAACAGAATTAATGTTTCACAACCATGGAAATTAAAGTTTCTTTTTAATCATCAAACAAGCGATTTACAATGTCTTTAAACAAGAAATAAAGAGTACATAACATAAATTAACTAATTCTTGTCTCGTTTTAAGTCACTAAGGCACAAGTCCGCCTATGTGTATCTTGATAAGTCCTATGCATCATCTCCTGAAAACACATGTGAAAATAGGTACGTCAGCATAAAAATGCCTGTGAGATACATAGGTTTTGTGAAAATAAGATTCATGACTTCTGTTTAAGAAAATGTTTAGTCATGAACCTTGTAGTTTGCTTTGTTTTATAAATCGTTTGAAAAGCAATAGAATCAGATGATACGTATAAGTAAAAGAATAATGTATGGTTAAATGAATAACCAGGTAAAATGAGTTTGTAAAAGATAAGTTGTTTTGTAAAACAATGTCTTGTGAAAAGTATGTTATTTGTATAAAATGTTATATGTCTCAAATTGAAATGATTCAAATAACGCTACGATATGTAATACTATACAAACACTTATATATAGGAAGTACCAGCGGCGTATCCACCATGCTTGTATCATATTACACACGCCTCGTTACTTAATCAATTACTCAAACCAAACCAAACCAAACAATGTAAGATGTCTATGTTTAAACCAATTGTCAAAAGTCCTTGTATAAATCATGTCAAATGTTGATAGTCCAAAAGTAGTCAAGTAATGTGTAACAAATGTTATGTATGGTAAGTAAAATTAAGACTACTTAAACCATAAGTAAAATGCACAAAAACAAGGTATTGAAGTAAAACATAGTTTAAATCAAAGTTATATTTTGTGTAATATATGCATGCTATACTGATATAGACATTTATGCGGTATTGTGAAAATTCATACATCCAAGCCTTGAGACAGCCGGATAACCCTTTTAGTCAAGGTTATCAAAAGAATATGTATTCGGATTCGGTCATTCCTTACGTCCAAACAAACCCGAGATTTCAGGAATGGGATTTGTCAAGTCCTATGGTACCACTACCTACTACCGAGCGGCATGATCGGTGTTAATGAATGTACATTGTCTCATTTAAACAAACCAAATGTCATACCAAAATGTAAGCATGTTTTATAAAGATAATGTACCTAGTATGCTAGAGTAAACATACAAGGTAGAGCTGTAAAACAATGTGTCCATATGTTACTGGAACATATGCAACAGAGACGCAATGTAAAACAATGTACTAAGTATGCTAAGTTAACATACAAAGCAGAAAAGTCATGTAAATCAATGTGCTAGCATGTTATCAGTCAACATACATGGCAGAAATGTAAGGTAAAACAATGTACTAATAGTGTACTAATGAACATAACAAGTATATGATGTGAAAACAGGAAAGCACGAAAGTAACAAGTAGGCACATGTGTTCCACCCCAAAACAGTTTGGAAAACAGTAAAAGAGGGGTCTATGTACTCACTTGAGATTGTTCAGTAGTCCTAAGATAACCACCAAGCAATGCTAGAGATCTCGGAATCAAACGGCACCTAGTAGGCATAGTCCCAAGGGACTATAACCATCGTGATTACAATCACGTTGCGAAGTTCAAACGAACTTCGCATTGACCATAAGCTGGTCAACACTGAAAGTCAAACAAAGTTTGACTTTCTGACTTGAAAAGCAATAAAATAAGGAAAAGAACGAAAGAATACTTACGAAGGGTCCCCGAATGCTAATCCCGATCCAAGTAGCTCAGGTATGAAACAATGGTTTCAACTTAGAGCTTCTCAAATCAGAATTCTTGTAATTTTGAAGCATGGGGGGTGGGGTATTTATAGTAAAAGGTCCACCGTTAAGATCGTTTCATGGAAAACGTGCCTTAATCCCACCCGTACAAGTGTCGGGACCTTATGGTGACTAAAATTTGATCCTTATCAGCTGACTAGACAATTTGGATTGTGTGGTGGTGAAACAAACAGCTGCAACCTGCTGTTAAAATCATTGAATCTGGTCTTGAAGGCGGACGCGGCCCGCGTCAGAGTCAAGCAAAACGCAGGCGGGCCGCCTGGGAGTTGCAGATCAGAAACATGTTTGCAGAATTACAGTTTCAGTCCCTGTTGATGTTTTAAGCCATTTTCGACACTTCCAAGGCCCGTAAAGCCAACTTTAAGGCCCTAAAATGTTGCCTAAACATTGTGGACATGAAACATGCTCAGAAATATGTCGGGTGTTGGTTCGTTTGGTCGTACGAACGCGATGTTCGCTTAATTACGACGGAATGTGCATAAGCGCGAAAAACGATCCAAATGACGCGACGAATGGATTTTTCTTATGGCGAACACTAAAATATAATATAGTCACGCTTACATAAATTTTTGGATGTCCGGATGTATTCAGAACGTGAGTTATGCGCGAAAATGCAAACTTGTGCACTTTTTGACACTTTTAGTCCCTGAATGAGCCAAAAGTTTATTTTAGCACACCGAACCCCTCAAAGCCTATTTCTAAGCTATATAAAGGATATTTATGGTATGTTTAACTTATGGTCATGTTCCGGAATGTCCGTTACAGTTTAAATTGGCATACTTTTGCATTTTGTCAAATTTAGTCCCTGTAAGCGAATTAACTTGATTTTGCCATACCAAAGCCTTCAAAACTTATTTCTAAGTTATGTAAAGGTTATTTAAGGTATGTTAAGCCTATTTCACTATTCCGGAGTGTTCGTTGCATTAAACTGGTTATATTTACGCATCGGTGCGCGTATAACCTTCCAGAAAGCGATTTAGAGTTTGGAATTGAACAAAAAAATGATATGTGCAAATGATACACATATTTTTACAAATCCCAAGTATGAAATATAATATTTCATTGGTTCGGTATTTGTTTGATGGCCGTGGAGGCACAGGTGTTACAGTCTCCCCTACTTTAGGAAATTTCGTCCCGAAATTTATTTAGAGGAAACTTGTGAGAGTTTGAAAGCATGAAGTTGAAAAGATCGAACAACATTGATTAGGGTTCTTGAACTTCTAGTAACCTTAATAACATTATGATTGCAATGTAAGAGGGACACTTATATACAAGTATATGAAGCGCCATTGGTGCGTCCACCGTACCTCCATTACATCGTTCTCATTTTTGTTATTGTTGTCACTATCAGTTCTTACACATAATAAATCTTACTGGGTTTCTGTGCACTAAATTTCATAATTATGTACGCGTCCATAATTAGACAATTCCTTGCACAGTTCACACAGTCTATTTTATAATGTGTAGGGGAAAACCAAATGAACAATCCTGTGATGAGTGTGACTAGACCACCATAGAGTCCTTTTAATTAAATCAATAAATGATCTAAATAGACTATCAAGGAGTCTGTTCAGCTACATCACTAGATGTCATTCTTTAACCAAATTATGAATCAATATTTTTGACTAGACCACTAAAGGGTCTCTTATGAATCATGGAGTAGTACTATATAATCCAAGGGTCTTAACTATTACATAGAAGCCCATTAAGGATTTAAGGTAGTACCTTTTGACTACCCTGCTACGAATCCCTCATATGGAGATATGAAAGATCCTGCGAGGATTTGGATAACGAATATCCAGAGTATAAAAACACAAAATGCATAAAAGAAAACATAAGATGAATAAACACATAGTCACATAACCACAAAAATTGTTTAACTAGAAGTTTGTTCTGCTAACAGAGTACATGTATTTAAAGTACAATAGGAATCCAATTAAGGACTCTGATTTGTATGATAATCATCCACAAGGGTCTAAATGTGAAGACAAAAAGATCCCATATGGATTTTAGAAGTTGAAGATGTTTTGAAACCTTGCACTGGACGTGCTTATGTCAAAACATGAAGAAAGAAAAAAAAATGCTTATGAAGTTGAGATGCCAGATATGCCAAGGCGACATATGAAGCGAAATTTGAAAGTTAAGTCAATGTATGAAGAAAATATTTTTGAAAACTATGCATGGGGTTCTTTTAAGAAAAATGTGTTTAACGTTTTTGAAACCTTATATATAATACTTTTGAAATCATAAAGTAGGTGTACTAGGTAAATATATTTATAAAAATGTTTTAAAATCATGCGAGATGAATTTTTTTGAAATTATGTATAAGGTTTTTGGAAAACATGAATGATGCTTTTGAAATCATGCACTTGATAAGAAAATATACTGTGTTAATATTGTCTTCAGACTATATGAAACATTTTTGAAATTATGAAGGTTGGTTTTGATAACATGGCCAATGTTTTTGTAATAACATAGACAATGCATTTAGAAAAAAAATTGTTTTCAAACTATATGAAATGTTTTGAGATCATGAAGATTGTTTTTGAAATACTTGTACTGTATATGTTGAAAAATCAAAACGTAATGGGTATGAGATTTGAAAATATCCTTAGTTATCTAACCAAGGATTCAAAGGCACAGATGTGCAGAAGCATGATTACTCATAATGTCCCTTTATTTCTTGTACTTCGTCTCCTGGAATGAAACGAGTACTTAAAATTTTTCGAGGGAATCATGAGCGATCATTTGAAAGAAAGAAATCACAAGAGTAGTTTGTAAGGAACATAGTTCCTTAATACAGGTATTATAGGGAAATGCCATAAACACTTGTAATTATACTTGTATATCATAATTGCGAACAACAACTTTTATTTATGAACGAGACATATTGTTTCACAATACACGAAAACAAAAGAAACAAAGGCATAAGACAGCAACATCCTTTGTTCAGCCGAATGCTCATCCAAGGGTTGGATTTGCATTAGCAAGCTTTGGGCATTTGTTCCTGAAATGGCTCGTATCGCCACAGTTGTAGCAAGTACCATGCGGAAAACGAGCTTGAGTTGGGTTGACTTGTGGTTGGTTTGGACCACTTTGGTTTGAGATAAATCGACAAACATTTGCCAGGTGACCGAGTCGCCCACATGATGCACACAAACGACACTGTAGGTGAGCTAAGTGGTGTGCATTACATTTGTCGCATATTGGGGCTGTTCCTTTGTATCGCTTCTTAACAGGTGATGTTGCCGCCCGAATGGGTCCTGCTTGATTTGATACTGCTGCAGTTGGACAAACCCTTGCCGTATGACCTATAAGTCCACAAGTTTGGCATTTGCGGCACTTCACACTAGCCTGATGATGAAGGCTACATTGGTTGCACAAAGGTGAAGTTCCAAAGTACGGCTTCCTAGCTGGTGGCCTTGCCACTTGGCTAGGTCCCGCTTGATTAGGTGTAACCGCTGCGGGTTTCCTTGAAGCCTTACGCTTCCGTGATTTTGGTGCTGGCTTGACTTCTGCTTCCTTTGGTGGCTCTTGAGTGGCTTCATTGTCGAGACGAGAGACTTCATTGTTGAGACGAGCCATGGCAATGCCTAGATCCATAGTCTTCTGAATCACTTCGCCTATTTGTTGGACAAATTTGGCTGTTCGCTCGGACGTTTGACCAGTGCTAAGAGGAAGAGACATTCTAGAAGAAAATGAAAGACATAGGAAGAAGCAAGTGAAAGGTTATTGGATAATCAATACTGAATGGTAACGAATGAAAATTGTGATCATTTGTTTGTTACCTAAGGCAAACAAATGAGATGGTGACAAATCAAAGTAAATGGGTTAAAAATAATGTATCGCGAAGACATGCTCGCCTATAAGTGAACACTCATCCCAAGAATTCCCAGGTAAGCACAACTGGTCTCGCGTCTGATGAGATGTATACGAAGTGCTTGCCTAGACCGAAAACCCAGAATACAGGCATTCACCCTTCCAGTTTGCACGTGTTCACATTATTTAAAACCCAAAACCTTGACGAAATTTTGAAAACTCAAAGGGGTTCAAAACCATATAATAGAGAGTTCAAAACCTTACAATAGAGGGTTCAAAACCTGGTAATCAATCATCCTAGAACAGATGATTAGTTTTCAAAGCGGTTTTGAAATTTATGTTCTTGTTGAGGTCGTCGCCTAAGGATAGGTGACGGTATTGTTTTATGACTAAACGCAAGTAAACTCGCGTTAGGGTCCTAGAAAGGTTATAGACTAGGTCAAAGTATTACTAATAACCTAATTCCCTATACCCATGAGCTCTGCTACCATCTTTTGTGTCACACCCCGACCACGTAGAACATACAAAACGTGGCAGAAACATCGGGGAGTGTTGTAACAGAATTAATGTTTCACAACCATGGAAATTAAAGTTTCTTTTTAATCATCAAACAAGCGATTTACAATGTCTTTAAACAAGAAATAAAGAGTACATAACATAAATTAACTAATTCTTGTCTCGTTTTAAGTCACTAAGGCACAAGTCCGCCTATGTGTATCTTGATAAGTCCTATGCATCATCTCCTGAAAACACATGTGAAAATAGGTACGTCAGCATAAAAATGCCTGTGAGATACATAGGTTTTGTGAAAATAAGATTCATGACTTCTGTTTAAGAAAATGTTTAGTCATGAACCTTGTAGTTTGCTTTGTTTTATAAATCGTTTGAAAAGCAATAGAATCAGATGATACGTATAAGTAAAAGAATAATGTATGGTTAAATGAATAACCAGGTAAAATGAGTTTGTAAAAGATAAGTTGTTTTGTAAAACAATGTCTTGTGAAAAGTATGTTATTTGTATAAAATGTTATATGTCTCAAATTGAAATGATTCAAATAACGCTACGATATGTAATACTATACAAACACTTATATATAGGAAGTACCAGCGGCGTATCCACCATGCTTGTATCATATTACACACGCCTCGTTACTTAATCAATTACTCAAACCAAACCAAACCAAACAATGTAAGATGTCTATGTTTAAACCAATTGTCAAAAGTCCTTGTATAAATCATGTCAAATGTTGATAGTCCAAAAGTAGTCAAGTAATGTGTAACAAATGTTATGTATGGTAAGTAAAATTAAGACTACTTAAACCATAAGTAAAATGCACAAAAACAAGGTATTGAAGTAAAACATAGTTTAAATCAAAGTTATGTTTTGTGTAATATATGCATGCTATACTGATATAGACATTTATGCGGTATTGTGAAAATTCATACATCCAAGCCTTGAGACAGCTAGATAACCCTTTTAGTCAAGGTTATCAAAAGAATATGTATTCGGATTCGGTCATTCCTTACGTCCAAACAAACCCGAGATTTCAGGAATGGGATTTGTCAAGTCCTATGGTACCACTACCTACTACCGAGCGGCATGATCGGTGTTAATGAATGTACATTGTCTCATTTAAACAAACCAAATGTCATACCAAAATGTAAGCATGTTTTATGAAGATAATGTACCTAGTATGCTAGAGTAAACATACAAGGTAGAGCTGTAAAACAATGTACTAAGTATGCTAAGTTAACATACAAAGCAGAAAAGTCATGTAAATCAATGTGCTAGCATGTTATCAGTCAACATACATGGCAGAAATGTAAGGTAAAACAATGTACTAATAGTGTACTAATGAACATAACAAGTATATGATGTGAAAACAGGAAAGCACGAAAGTAACAAGTAGGCACATGTGTTCCACCCCAAAACAGTTTGGAAAACAGTAAAAGAGGGGTCTATGTACTCACTTGAGATTGTTCAGTAGTCCTAAGATAACCACCAAGCAATGCTAGAGATCTCGGAATCAAACGGCACCTAATATAGGTAACTATGTTAATAAACCGGACCTATATCGGAAGATCGGGTAGCATGAGGGTTTGTAAACCAAACGAGTGTAGAGACTCGTGTCATTTGGTTTAACAAAGCCTACATACTAATTGAAACCTAACATAATTGTTTACGACCCATTACGACCCGTTTAGGTAGCTTATGCTACTTTAACGCGTCGTTCGCGTGAAACGCGTTCGGACCGCCTAACTAGTCCTATGACAAGTGTTATATGCCTAAACATGTTACAAAATCAGTTATGTGACAAAAGTTTAGGTTACATATGCTTAATTACCAATTATACATGAAAAGGGTATTCTGGTAATTTACCTAAGGCATATAAACTACCTATCATACAACTACTTAAACGATGTGACCATAAGGTATAACCTCGGAAGGTTATGCCCTATACTAGGGTCACCTAAGGTATTTGGTCGGATCCTAATGATCGACCAAACTGGGACGGGTTTGAAGGTAAAAGCGATTTATTAGATCGCTTACCCTACGACCCTAGACAACGTGGTAATCAGTAGGCATAGTCCCAAGGGACTATAACCATCGTGATTACAATCACGTTGCGAAGTTCAAACGAACTTCGCATTGACCATAAGCTGGTCAACGCTGAAAGTCAAACAAAGTTTGACTTTCTGACTCGAAAAGCAATAAAATAAGGAAAAGAACGAAAGAATACTTACGAAGGGTCCCCGAATGCTAATCCCGATCCAAGTAGCTCAGGTATGAAACAATGGTTTCAACTTAGAGCTTCTCAAATCAGAATTCTTGTAATTTTGAAGCATGGGGGGTGGGGTATTTATAGTAAAAGGTCCACCGTTAAGATCGTTTCATGGAAAACGTGCCTTAATCCCACCCGTACAAGTGTCGGGACCTTATGGTGACTAAAATTTGATCCTTATCAGCTGACTAGACAATTAGGATTGTGTGGTGGTGAAACAAACAGCTGCAACCTGCTGTTAAAATCATTGAATCTGGTCCAGAAGGTGGACGCGGCCCGTGTCAGAATCAAGCAAAACGCAGGCGGGCCGCCTGGGAGTTGCAGATCAGAAACATGTTTGCAGAATTACAGTTTCAGTCCCTGTTGATGTTTTAAGCCATTTTCGACACTTCCAAGGCCCGTAAAGCCAACTTTAAGGCCCTAAAATGTTTCCTAAACATTGTGGACATGAAACATGCTCAGAAATATGTCGGGTGTTGGTTCGTTTGGTTGTACGAACGCGATGTTCGCTTAATTACGACGGAATGTGCATAAGCGCGAAAAACGATCCAAATGACGCGACGAATGGATTTTTCTTATGGCGAACACTAAAATATAATATAGTCACGCTTACATAAATTTTTGGATGTCCGGATGTATTCAGAACGTGAGTTATGCGCGAAAATGCAAACTTGTGCACTTTTTGACACTTTTAGTCCCTGAATGAGCCAAAAGTTTATTTTAGCACACCGAACCCCTCAAAGCCTATTTCTAAGCTATATAAAGGATATTTATGGTATGTTTAACTTATGGTCATGTTCCGGAATGTCCGTTACAGTTTAAATTGGCAAACTTTCGCAGTTTGTCAAATTTAGTCCCTGTAAGCGAATTAACTTGATTTTGCCATACCAAAGCCTTCAAAACTTATTTCTAAGTTATGTAAAGGTTATTTAAGGTATGTTAAGCCTATTTCACTATTCCGGAGTGTTCTTTGCATTAAACTGGTTATATTTACGTATCGATGCGCGTATAACCTTCCAGAAAGCGATTTAGAGTTTGGAATTGAACAAAAAAATGATATGTGCAAATGATACACATATTTTTACAAATCCCAAGTATGAAATATAATATTTCATTGGTTCGGTATTTGTTTGATGGCTGTGGAGGCACAGGTGTTACATGGATTGCCAGAGTAAATGGGTTAAACAGATCACGTTTTCAATTATGGGGTAACCCCCACGGCAGGATGCCAGTTAAAGGAAACTGTTTTTGAAACAACTTAAAACGAACACCCAACAGTGAACTCACTCAACTTGTTGTTGACTCGTTACTACATGCTTTGCAGGTCAATAGGTACTTAGCTGGAGCTTTCATGGGGGAGAGTCGTTGTGGGACATGGACAGCTGTGTGCCATGTTAAACTTTGAAACAATTAAACTTATGTTTTGGTTATAAACGTTATGCTTCCGCTTGCTACTTAAACTATGTTTCTGTTTGGACACCAATTGTATTGGTTGGATTTTATAACTACTTACATGCATGTTCAATATGATTGGTGGCTGGATCCTGGTCAGTCACGCCTCCAAGCGGTAGTATTCCGCAGGTGGATTTTGGGGGTGTGACAAAAGCAGAGAGCATCAGGGCTGAGTCCTTACGAGGATTGAGGAAACGGTTAGAACAAAAGGAAGACGGTGCCTACTATGTAAACGGGCGCATCTGGGTCCCACTTTACGGAAACTTACGCGAGCTTGTGATGGATGAAGCGCACAAGTCTCGTTACTCAGTACATCCTGGTTCGGATAAGATGTACCACGATCTCACGACTACGTATTGGTGGCCTAGTATGAAAGCCAACATAGCAACCTACATCAGTAAATGTTTGACTTGTGCGAGAGTCAAGATTGAATATCAGAAACCATCAGGCCTACTCCAACAACCAGAGATCCCGACATGGAAATGGGAGCAAATTTCCATGGATTTCGTTACTGGCCTGCCTAGATCCCAACGCGGAAATGACACTATTTGGGTGATAGTGGATCGATTGACTAAGTCTGCACACTTCTTGGCTATCAAGGAAACCGACAAGTTTCCTACTCTAGCAAACATCTACCTAAAGGAAGTAGTATCAAGGCACGGAGTGCCAACCTCCATCATTTATGATCGTGACTCATGTTTTACATCTGAATTGTGGCAAGCTATGCACAAGTCCTTTGGTTCTCGATTAGACATGAGCACAACATATCATCCACAGACGGATGGGCAATCTGAATGCACCATCTAAACCCTTGAAGACATGCTTAGGGCATGTGTAATCGACTTTGGTAATGGCTGGGAAAAACACCTCCCGTTAGTGGAGTTTTCGTATAATAATAGCTACCACACCAGTATCCAGGCGGCTCCGTTTGAGGCATTGTACGGACGTAAATGTCGATCACCTCTTTGTTGGGCAGAAGTTGGTGACAGCCAAATCACAGGCCCAGAACTTGTGGTAGACACGACTGAGAAGATTGCTCAGATATGACAATGAATGGCGGCGGCTCGTGACCGTCAGAAAAGCTACGCTGATAAGCGCAGGAAACCACTCGAGTTCCAGGTTGGGGATCGAGTGCTACTCAAAGTCTCACCTTGGAAAGGTGTAGTCCGTTTTGGCAAACGAGGCAAACTCAATCCGCGTTATGTCAGACCGTTCGAAATCATTGAGAAAATTGGCAAAGTCGCCTACAAGCTGAATTTACCGGTAGAACTCAGCGGAGTTCACAACGTATTCCACGTGTCAAATCTGAAAAAGTGTCTGTCAGATGAGACCCTCATAGTTCCCTTAAAGGAGCTCACAATCGACGACCAGTTGCGATTCGTCGAGGAACCAGTTGAAATCACAGACCGAGACGTTAAGATTCTCAAGCGTACCAGAATACCTCTTGTCCAAGTTCGTTGGAACTCCCGTCGTGGCCCAGAGTATACCTGGGAATGAGAAGACCAAATGAAACTCAAGTATCCCCAGTTGTTTAAGAAAAGTGCAACCACTACTGAGGCTGAAGCTACTGCAGAATTTCGGGACGAAATTCCAAACCAACGGGGGGATGATGTGACACCCCAGGAAAAACCAGTAAACCACGCAACTTAACTAGCTTCCTCAGTAACCACGTGCTAAATTTCGGGACGAAATTTTCTTAACGGGGGGAGAATGTGACAACCCTCATAATTACATGTATCCGTATGATTAATTAATATTAAATTGTGCTTATTGATTGTGCAGAAAATTGACTAAATAGTCCTGAATGATTTCCTAAGTGTTAGGAATTAAAAGTGTTACAAATAGATACATAAAGGACACTATACGGAATAACTTAGCACTTTATCGGAACGATATCTAACCGAACAACCGGACATTACCCGGGACACCAAAATATTGTTAGAAACATTGGTTTATTATTTTTGGACTAGTTATGGTCCCCGAATACCACAACACATTATATAAAGTGTCATACAAATAATACACTAGATATTACACTCAACACCCTAACCATTTACCCACAAAATTACAATTACCCCCCCCCCCCCCTGATGTTTTACGGCCCACAAGGGACCCACCAAGATCACCATCATACTCTAGATTTTATTTCTTTAGATCTTGCTTGCTTGTGTTGACAAAATATTGTAAGGGAAAGATTATATGTATGGTTCCCTAGATCTTCCATATCATTTCATAATCTTCTCAAAGATCACACCACATCCCTCAACTTCTCTCTCTCCCTCTCGGCTCACTCTAAGGCCACCACCACCACCACCATACAACCACCATATCCATCCACTTTCAAGCTCCATTCAAGTATTAGAAGATGTCTTGTGAAGGTCGAAGCTTGAAGAACTTGAAGGAACTTCATACATTGCTTTCATTCACCATCTTCTTCATCATTTTCTCTAGTGATCTTCCCTAGCTTTAAGCTAGTTGTAAGCTTCTTGTTAACTCTTGGTTACTTCCTATTTTTAGTAGTTAAAGGATGTATTATGATGAAATAATGCTAGTATGATGTTGTCTTGTTTATGTTGGTTACTTGATGAAAACTTGTACTCTGGAAATCTGATATGAACGATGGTACTTGACATGATAAATCTGAGTTAAATAAATGATAACCTGCTGCAAGTGATGTTAAATGTCGTTGTTGATCACTAGGCATGTTAACGGAACAAATAGAACTTGCGTTAGAGCGCTATAAGCTGAAAACAGGAAGCTGTCCAACTGTTACAGCCGCCTTCAGTTGGCTGTAACTGGGTCATAACTTAACGAAAAATTGATTTTCTTGAGCCTATGACGTGTTATTTCGAAATACGGTTCTAATGGCACTGGAATCATAATTTTTGGACTTCGTTTGCTATTTTTAATGGTCCGTTTTGTACAGCAACAAAAGCTGCGTTTTTACTGCAGAAAATGTGTGTTATGTTTTTCAACATAACTTGAAATCTGTGTAGAATTAGCTCATAAAATTTGTACTATAGATGACCACTGATGTCGTTGTAATGCTCCAACTGGAATTTCATCAATCGGACTTATGATGAATTTAAAGTAATTATTCCGTGGAATGCAGTCTGACAGTGACGAATCTGATTTCGGTCCGGTAAATGATTTTTTATAAAATATTGGTAATGAATTGGATCCAGATATTTTTACACAGTAGTATTTGGATTGTGTAAAACATTCTGTAAAAGTTTGGGAATTTTTGGAGTAAGTTAACTATTTTATTAAAATACCCGAAAAAAGTCCAGTTTTGGATGTTCAAGCTGAAACAATATAACTAGTGATTTGCATGTCTAAATGTCGGTTATGTTATCCGATAATGATCTAACGTGTTATATGTCAATGAAAGTGTTATGTGCAATATCGTATGCTTGCTCTTGAGTAGCTATAAGTGGAATGTTTATATGGGCATGAACTATTAAAGTGAGTGCATGTTATGTAGTAGATACGTGTAGGAACTTTGTGCTCTATTTGAAACCACTAAATGACTAACTGGTAATCATATTAGGACGTGATTGACCGACCTTGACTGTTAACTATTTTTGAGAGTCAAACCGAGCAACCAAAGGTGAGTTCACACTCTTTCTAAGGCATGGGATTCCCGGTGGTTGGGAATGGGTTAAAGAACTAAAACGGAACCTGCATATCCTCCTTGGGTAGGATATGTACCGCCATCCTCCATGGGTAGGATGCCAATATTAATCCTGTGTATTCTCCTTGGGTAGAATACGTACGTTCGTCCTCCTTGGGTAGGACAACAACCCTAAACTACTAGCCAAAACTCTATCACCTAAGTCCCTCATTTTATATCGACTTAATCGCCGAGGCCGATGGCGAGCGGGTCATTAGTTAATAGCGCTATTAGGTTCGACAAACCGTGCCGGTAGGATGGGCGTGTACTAATGGATCATGGCAAACAGTCAATGATGATAGACATTGACTTAGGGCACAACTTATTTTCGTCAGTAGTCGATATGGTAACGGTCTAGTGGTTCACATGGGGAAGCCCCCCACTAATTATGGATGTGGTTTGGGAAAGACAAAGATACTGGTTAACTCGTGGTTTACGAACCAACTTACGGTTTTAAAAAAAAACTTGCAAAACCAAACAACCAACTGTGAACTCGCTCAACTTTGTTGTTGACTCCTTGTTACATGCCTTGCAGGTCGTTAGATGCTTATGGACCTTGCACAGGGAGGAGTGGTCATTGTGGGACATGGACTGCTGAGTCTCATGTCGAACTTTTAAACTTTATGAACTTATTACTTATGTTTGGGTTTTATATTTTATGCTTCCGCTGTTAACTTAAAGTTGGTTACTATCTTTTGGTCACCAATTATATTGTGGTTGTCTTTATTTACTTAATTACGTTGTTCAATATGATTGGTGGCTTGATCCTTGTCATGTCACGCCTCCAAGCGGTGATACTCCGTGTGTGGATTTTGGGGGTGTGACAGAAATAGGCTTTGAGGTGTTTGGTGCGCAAAAATAAACTTTTTGATCAATAGGGACTAAAAGCGTCAAAAAATGCATAAGTTTGCATTTTCGCGCATATCTTACGTTCTAAATATATCCGGACATCCAAAAATTTATGTAACCATTAAAATATTTTATTTTAGTGATTGGCAAGATAAAATTCCATTCGTCGCGTAATTTGGATCGTTTTTAGCGTCTGTTCGTGTTTTGTCGTAATTAACCGAACAATGCAACCATACGACCAAACGAACTGACATCCGAGATGTTTTTGAGCATAATTCATGTTCCCTATACTTTAACTTCATATTAGAGCCTTGAAATGGGGTTAACGGGGTTTAAACGCATCGAAAATGGCTCAAAAGTGTTGCAGGGACCAAACCTGTCAATTATTGAAACTTTCTGGGAGCTGGAACATGGTGGCACTGCGCCACCACTATATGGCTTTGCCGTGGCACGACGCCACAGCCTCATCTGGACAGAAAGTTCAATTTTGGCACCCAGGTTGAATTTCAGGGGCCTAAATGTAACTTTTTCAATACCGTGTGATGGTTTTGGGCACCCCTAGTATTTCAAAACCATGTGCCTTATGCGTAAGGTCCAGATTGAAGCTCGTTTATCAAGGAACGATCCTAACGGTTGTGGATTTCCTATAAATACTCAACCCAATTTCATTCCAAAACCCACATTTGATCTCAATCTTCTTCTCTAAGTTGAAGCTCTCCTTGTGAGGCTTCATACCTGAGAAATTTTGAGTTCAAATCTTCAAGCTTGGACCTTTTGTAAGTATTCTTTCATCTTTTATGCATTTTTCAAGCATGAAAGTCAAACAGTGTTTGACTTTCTGCCTTGACCAGTCAATGGTCAACACGAAGTTCGGTTGAACTTCGCAACGTGAACGTATTCACGATGGTTATAGTCCCTCGTGACTATACCTACTGATTACCACGTTGATTAGGTGTAGTGACAAGTCATAGTTTCGGTCAAAATACACGTTTATGCGTATTTTGCAACCAAACTATTCTTGGGTATCAAAACCCTTTGTTTTGATATCAAATTTGTTTTCTAACTTCGTTAAACATGTTTTAACATGTTTAACTCATCGCTTTTAGTTTAGTGCTTATATAGGGTCGTAAGATAAGTGGTCTAAACAACAACTTAGACTTTCGAACCCGACCCGTTTGGTTGATCATTAGGATCCGACCAAACATATTTTGTGACCATAGTTGTATAGGGAATAACCTTCCGAGGTTATACCTTATGGTCACTTCATTTAATTAGTTGTATGCCAGGTTGTTTATATGCCTTAGGTAAAATGACCAAAATGCCCTTTTCATGCATAATTGGTATTTAAGCATATGAAACTTAAATTTTTGTCACTTAACTGATTATGCAACATATTTAAACATGTTTAGGCATATAATACTTGTCATAGGACTAGTTAGGTGTCACACCCCGACCACGTAGAACATACAAAACGTGGCGGAAACATCGGGGAGTGTTGTAACAGAATTAATGTTTCACAACCATGGAAATTAAAGTTTCGTTTTATTCATCAAACAAGCGAGTTACATTGTCCTTAAACAAGAAATAAAGAGTACATAACATAAATTAACTAGTTCTTGTCTCGTTTTAAGTCACTAAGGCACAGGTCCGCCTAAGTATGTCTTGATAAGTCCTATGCATCATCTCCTGAAAACACATGTGAAAATAGGTACGTCAGCATAAAAATGCCTGTGAGATACATAGGTTTTGTGAAAACAGAATTCATGACTTATGTTTGAGAAAATGTTTAGTCATGAACCTGATAATTTGCTTTGTCTTGTAAATCATTTGAAAAACGATAAGATCAGATGATATGTATAAATAAATGTAAGGTTAAATGAATAACCATGTAAAAATGAGTTTGTATAAGATCAGTTGTTTGTAAATCAATGTCTTGTGAAAAGTATGTTATTTGTATAAAATGTTATATGTCTCAAATTGAAATGATTCAAATAACGCTACGACATGTAATACCATACAAACACTTATATATAGGAAGTACCAGCGGCGTATCCACCATGCTTGTATCATATTACACACGCCTCGTTACTTAATCACTTACTCAAACCAAACCACCAAGATGTAATGTTTAACAATTGTAGAAATGTTTATGTATAGTCAAATGTCTATTGTCAAATGTAAATCATGTCAACAGATACAAACGGTTCACACGGTTCAACAGTCACAAACGGTTCACACGGTTCAACAGTTACAAACGGTTCATATAATCAAATGGTTACGATGGTTTACATAGTCAAATGGTTACAACAGTTCAAAATGTAGTATAATGTGTTCATATGCTGGATGAGCATATGCAATAAAATGCAATGTAAAACAATGTACTAAGTATGCACGTAATGGACATACATAGCATAAATGTAATGTAAAACAATGTACTAAGTAATGCACACAATGGGCATACATAGCATGAAATGTAATGAAATCATGTACTATAATGTACTAACGAACATAGCAGGTATATGATGTGAAAACAAGAAAGCATGAATGTAACAAGTAGGCACATGTGTTTCACCCCAAAACAGTTTGGAAAACAGTAAAAGAGGGGTCTATGTACTCACTTGAGATTGCTCAGAAGTCCTAAGATAACCACCAAGCAATGCTAGAGATCACGGAATCAAACGGTACCTAATATAGGTAACTACATTAATAAACCGGACCTAAATCGGAGGATCGGATAGAATGAGGGTTCGTAAACCAAACGAGTGTGGAGACTCATGTAATATGGTTTAACAAAGCCTACATACTAAATGAAACCTAACATATGTGCTTACGACCCATTACGACCCGTTTAGGTAGCCTATGCTACTTTAACGTGTCATGCGCGTGAAACGCGTTCGGACCGCCTAACTAGTCCTATGACAAGTAGAATATGCCTTAACATGCCTAATATTGTCGCCAAATTAGTTTAGATGTCAAAAGTTATGTCACATATGTTTATAATGAATTTTGGCATCAAAGGGGTATTTTGGTAATTTACCTAAGGCATATAAACTACCTATCATACAACTACTTAAACGTTGTGACCATAAGGTATAACCTCGGAAGGTTATTCCCTACCTACTATGGTCACCTAACGTATTTGGTCGGATCCTAATGATCGACCAAATGGGTCGGGTTCGAAAGTATAAGCGATTTATTAGATCGCTTACCCTTACGACCCTAGACAACGTGGTAATCAGTAGGCATAGTCCCAAGGGACTATAACCAACGTGATTACACTCACGTTGCGAAGTTCAAACGAACTTCGCATTGACCATAAACTGGTCAACGCAGAAAGTCAAACAAAGTTTGACTTTCAGACTCGAAAAGACTCGAAAAGCAATAAAAGAACGATAGAATACTTACGAAGGGTCCCCGAATGCTAATCTCGATCCAAGAATCTCAGGTATGAAACAATGGTTTCAACTTAGAGTTTCTAAGATCAAAATTCTTGTGGATTTTGCAATGGATGGCATGGGGTATTTATAGTGTTCGGTTAGCCGTTAGGATCGTTTCTAGGAAACCGTGCTTTGATCTTGGCCATACACATCAAGATAGTGGTTTTTGAAAACCATTTGAGCCCACGGTATTGCCAAAACCATGTGCGAAAGTGAAAATGGACCAAATGCAATGTTTCTGTCCAGATGAGGCGCTCGCGTAGCGCCACTGCCTAGGCATGAAGGGCTCGCGCTACGCCACTGCCTACCAGTTTCAGCAAAGTTTCAAAAATGGCAGAAATGGTCCCTGCAGCCCGTTTAAGCTATTTTCGATGCGTTTGAACCCCGTTAACCTCATTTTAAGGCTCTAAAATGAAGTTAAAGTATAGGGAACTCAAAACATGCTCAAAAATATGTCGGATGTCGGTTCGTTTGGCCGTACGATCGCGATGTTCGCTTAATTACGACGGAATGCGGATAAGCGCGAAAAACGATCCAAATGACGCGACGAATGGATTTTTCTTATACCAAACACTAAAATAAAATATTTTAGTGCTTACATAAATTTTTGGATGTCCGGATGTATTCAGAACGTAAGTTATGCGCAAAAATGCAAACTTGTGCACTTTTTGACACTTTTAGTCCCTGAATGACCCAAAAGTTTATTTTAGCACACCGAACCCCTCCAAGCCTATTTCTAAGCTATGTGAAGGATATTTGTGGTATGTTTAACTTATGGTCATGTTCCAGAATGTCTGTTACAGTTCAAATTGGCATACTTTCGCAGTTTGTCAAATTTAGTCCCTGTAAGCGAATAAACTAGATTTTGCCATACCAAAGCCTTCAAAACTTATTTCTAAGTTATGTAAAGGTTAATTAAGGTATGTTAAGCCTATTTCACTATTCCGGAGTGTTCGTTGCATTAAACTGGTTATATTTACGCATCAGTGCGCGTATAACCTTCCAGAAAGCGATTTAGAGCTTGAAATCGAACAAGAGTTGATATGTGCAAAAGACACACATATTTATACAAGTCCAAAGTATGAAATACAATATTTCATGGGTTTGGTATTTGTTTGATGGTCGCAGTGACACAGGTGTCACAGTCTCCCCTACTTTAGGAAATTTCATCCCGAAATTTATTCGTAGGAGTCTATTTGTGACTTTGTGTCAAATAACCACCAGAGATATGTAAGGCATAATCCTGTCATTTCCTTAACGGACATTCTTTAGAACGAAAATGAACAGACGGAGTCATTTTCCTCAACGAGTATTCTTCAGAAGCGGAAATGAAGGAATAAACAAACAGGGATTCATTTCCTCAACGTGTATTCTTCAGAAACGTAAAATGAACTTACGGAGTCATTTTCGACGGGTGCTTCATCAGAAATGGAAATAAAAGGAGAAACAAACGGATATTCATTTCCTCAACGGACAAATCTTCAGAACGAAAATGAACAAACGGAGGGTCTTATAGTGTGAACACGTGCAATCTGGAAGAGTGGATGCCTGTATCCTGAGTTTTCTGTCTAAGGCTAGAGTGTTCTTACAAATCCACATAATCAGACCAGTCACTCTTACCTGGGAGCTCTTGGGGTGAGTGTCCACTTATAGGCTAAAGCATGTCTTCGCGATACATTATGAGGACCTATTTACTTTGTTCAGCTTTTGTGCGTCGTTTGTTTGCTTCGTGGTTCGAACAAATGACCATCATCCATGCTTTTTGGTCGGTAATTGTAACATCCTATTCATACCCAATGCCATTTCACTTGTTTTCTCTCATGCTTCCTCTTTTAGAATGCCTCCTCGACGTGACAATCAGATACCTAATGACAAACTGGCAGCTATCATTACGCAGCAAATGGCTGCTGTACTCCCAAACCTCATTGCTCAAGTGAACCAAGTCTACAATAACAACAATTTTGCCCCGTGTAACTTCAAAACGTTCAACTCAGCTAAGCCATCAAAATTTTCTGGGTCTCAAGGAGCAACTTCACTTCTACAATGGTTCGAGAGTCTAGGGAGCACCTTCAGACATGTTCACTGTCCAAACGAGCGAAAGGTTGAGTTCGCATCGAGTGTCTTTGAGAAACGAGCTTTAATATGGTGGAATGGTGTGATGAGAGATAGGGGTGCCGAGGTAGCACTGGCTCAAATCTGGGAAGAGCTTCGAGCTCTGATGATGAAGGAATTCTGTCCTCGTCATGAAATCAGGGCTTTGGAAAGGGAATTCGACGATCTTAAGCAAGATAGTGGTGAGCATCGAGCTTACACGAACCGTTATGAGGAGTTAAGTCTGTTATGCCCGAACATGGTTACGCCTTTGGATAAGGCAATCGAAAAGTACATTGATGGCCTCCCTGACTCAGTACAAGACATTGTTACTGGTAGCAACCCTACTATCGTCAGACATGCCATTGAATTGTCTGCTACCTTGACTGAATCCCAGATCAGGAAAGGTAAGCTTTTTCGAAAGGGCGACCCGAAACCATCTGATGAATCTACATAAGAAAAACCAAAGGATGAGCAGACTGAATCCTCCAAGAAGTCAAAGAAGTGAAAGGCTTCTCAGAACTTCGCCATGGTTGCTCACAATAATCAAGTTGTCCCCAACCAACCAGCTCAACCCCCTGCTAGGAAGCCATACAACAGAACTGCACCCTTGTGCAACCAATGTAACCTTCATCATCATGCTAGTGTCAAGTGCCGCAAATGCCTAATTTGTGGACTTATAGGTCATACAGCGAGGGTTTGCCGAGCTGCAGCTGCACCAAATCAAGCTGACAACAATCTTGCTCAAGCTCGTTTTCCACCAGGGTCTTGCTACAACTGGGACGAGATGGGCCATTTCTGAAAGAATTGCCCAAAGCTTGCTAATGCAAATCCAGCACAGGGATGAGCATCTGACCGACTGGAAGACGATGTTGTTTAGAAATAATCAAGCCTTATGTATTATTTCCTTTTGTTATCAAGATCTGTGAAATAGTTGTTGTTGTTTATAAATAAATCTTTTATTTACATTGCAATGTACAAATGTGGTTGCATGTATAAACAACATATCCCCTACAATACCGACAACCAAGGAACCGTGTTCCTTGTAGAATAACCTACTCCCAAAATTCTTCCATTTTATGATCTCTTGCGTTTTCCACAAAAATCCTAAGTACCCGTTTCTTCCAAGGAAACGAAGTACCAGGCGCAAGTTACAACTCTGGACGAATACTCAAAGTACCACTATAAATCTGTTGGACCCAGTTTGGCCTTAACAACTTCTTTTCATGTAATATGGCAAGTGATTTCAGTAGATGTGAAAAAGATGTGCGAAAATGGAAATCAGACTTTCAGAAACAAGACCTACAGAATTATCAAGTTTATATCACTTTGAAACAAAATAGTTTACAAGGTGATTGTAAGATTACTATCTAATACAAATGAATCTTGAATTCTGTGGGTGAGAGGGCAATGGAGTTTTGTAGTATATATGAATGCTAAGCTTCAAACTCAATTGTCTTCTGCTTGGTTAGTCTTCTATTTATAGAAGGCTGGGTACATGAATAAACAATTGTTTATTCATGCAATAAGTCCTGCAAAAAGTAGCCATTTGACATATTCATTGAATCCAACAGTCAAGCTGCCTTTGTAATCATGATATCTAATAATGTCAAGTTGCTTCGGTTATTGTGGCAGTATAGAGCTGATTTTAGACAAGTGGGGTATTCATCAGAATTTCTGATAAACCACTTCATCAGAAATTCTGGTGAACAAATCATCAAAAAATCTGATGATCAGAATTGTCAGAAACTGATGATCCATCAGAACTTCTCTGATAATCCAATTCAGCTCTTGATCAACTTGTGATTCTTTGAAGTAGATGCTGTTCATTTCAGTTGTCCTATCCGATCTTCTTCTTCTTGTTGTGATCTTCAGGACTGTTGTCTTCTTCATAGATCCAGTTGAATCTGATTTTCTTCAATACTTACAAATAAAGTTTCCTAACAGTTTCCCCTAAGTATTGTAAGAAAATGAACTATCTATATCTAAAACAACTTCAACTAATTCTTGAAAAGAAAAGTTCAAACAACTAACTTTAGAAACAAAAACATAATCAAACCACCCAAAGTTCAAAACACACAGAAAATGAAATATTGTTAAAAAAAATAGAAATTCAATCTCATCAATTCATTAATTGATCTTCACTCCACTTCTGTATTTGTCTCCTGGTTTCAGCCTTTTCTTGTGATCAATTGCCTTTTGAGTTTCCTTGTACATTTCTTTGTACCATCCTCTTGATTCCATCCAGTTTTCAATGCAATCTTCAATTGTTTTTCTCAGTTGTTCATTGTTCTTTCCCTTCTTTTTGAGCTGCTCTTGTTTCTCATTCATGCAGTTCCTTATATATTTCAGAGTTTGATTGGAATACTTGCAAATTTCACTGATTCTGAACAGAGCTTTCTCTTCATGAGCATCTTTGAAGACCACACACATTTCTGGTTTATCAAAGATTGCTCCAGTTCTTACTAGTTTAGAAGGAATTTCAACTGGAATTGTGTTATTGGGAGGAGGTAATAGCACCTTGTTGCTATACTCAAAATTGATACACAGATCAAAATCTGCCAGTGCAGCTCTTTTATATAACTTTGCTCCTGCACTTTTGAAGCTGTCAAGTGCTCTTCTGATCACAACTGAACTGCTTTTCTCTTTATCAATGATATTCTTCATTTTGACTATACCCATTGGGTGAATATCATCTGCCAGATTTCCATCAGTAACCTTTTGTTCACTGTTATCTTTTCTGATCAAGGCATACTTGTTCTGTCCTTCATTGCCTAAGATACCTCCTCCGGTGGTCAAAGTATCAATTCTTTCAATAGATACTATTGGATTGGTCATCTCTTTGTGCAGAATTTCCCAGCTTCCATTGTTCCTGATTTCAACAATACCTTTACTCATTGGAGAGAGTGGTCTTTTTAGGTTGTCTTCTGGACCATTCCAGTAGTAATGCTTTAGATGTTCTTCAGGGTACATAATTGTGTGTAAATCACCTTTCAGCACTTCCATTTCTTTGATGTTCCCATCTGAATCTTCTCTCATCACTTTTCTTGGCCTTTTTGAGGAGGTCACTTCATGTTCCATTCTTATCTTCTCTTTTGTATCCATCTTTATGCTGAACTCTGTTTCTCCTATGAGAGCTATGGAAGAAGACTGAACTGGAACAGGTTCTTTCTGTTGGACTCTTGAACTATCTGGCTTTAGAATGTTTGGTGGAGGACCCATGAGTAACTTTGTTCTAATAGGAGGGGGACCCATGGGCTGCTTCTATTTTTGAGTTGTTGAAGTTTCTAATTGTTTGGTTTGATCTTGTTGAATGGTTTTAGGTTGTTGTTGAGGAGTTTCTGATTCTCCTGCTTGTCTCTCTTGTGGAATTAGGGCTTTCAGTTCATGAAGATCAACTTTTGCTACCCTGGCAACATTATACTACAACTTCTTTACTAATAGATGAACATTAGCAAGAGTTTGAGTATTTGTTTCTTCATTTTCTGATACTCCATATTTTCTTGATTTTTCTGTGCAGTTAATTCCACCATCAGCTTCTCAAAAGCCTCAGCCATGCTGTTGTTGTTGGCTCTAAGGAACTGTATTTCTTCAAGAATTCTTCCAGAACTTGAGCTTTCTCCTGCAGTTGCAGCCTCAGCCATCTGTTTCTTGATCTCTTACAGTTCTTTGAGAGCTTTCTTGAGTTCTGATGAGCTCTCTCTGTTTTCTGATGACTCTTGCAGTTTGTTGAGGGCTGTAGTGTTGTTTTCTGTTTGCTTCTGCACAACTTTGACAGTTTCTGATAATACTTTGATGTCTGATCTTTGATTTTTGATCTCTTCCAATATCAGATCAAGCTTATCTTTTGTGGCTATTTTCTCAGTACAAACAACAGTTGTTTCTTCAGGTTCCTTATGTAGTTGTTCAGTTGACATAGATTTATGTCTTTGTGTAATAAGAGGAACAACAGATGTTCCAATACCAGCAGAAAACACATTCTCTACTGTTCTAAGGTTAAGAGGATTGAAATATTCCATATTCTCCATACCCTCACCAGAAAATTGAAACACATTCAAGTTCTGGTTTTCCTCATATCCTTGAACCTTTTAAGGTTCTCCATGATTTGTTGAGAAACTTTTAATTTTCTCACCCAGGCTTCCTTGATCAGTTGACTGATCTCCACCTGTTGTCACCATATTTTCTTCTTCAGAATCTGATTCAGAAAATGGGTCTTTGGTTTCACTCACATTTTGTTTTGTAGAAACAGTGCCTCTATGTAAAATTTCATGTTTTCCTTGAATTGATTCATCAGAATCACTCTCAGAAAAATGAAATAAGTTTAGTTTAGAGTGTTATGCACCTGTTTCTCCCATATGTGATATTTTAGCATGATGTGTGACACCTGTGTCACTTCAACCATCAAACAAATGCCAAACCAATGAAATATTGTATTTCATACTTGGGATTTACAAAAATATGTGTATCGTTTGCACATATCAACTCTTGTTCGATTTCAAGCTTTAAATCGCTTTCTGGAGGGTTATACGCGCTCTGATGCGTAAATATAACCAGTTTAATGCAACGAACACTCCGTAATAGTGAAATAGGCTTAACATACCTTAAATAACCTCCACATAACTTAGAAATAAGTTTTGGATGGTTTGGTGTGTTGAAATCAAGTTTGTTCGATCGCAGGGACTAATTGTGTCAAACTGCGAAACTATACCGATTTGTATAGTAACGAACATTCCAGAACTTGATCATAAGTTAAATATGCCCTAAATATCCTTCACATAGCTTAGAAATAGGCTTTGAGGTGTTTTGTGCGCTAAAATAAACTTTCATGATCAATAGGGACTATAAGCGTCAAAAAGTGCACAAGTTTGCATTTTCACGCATATCTTACGTTCTGAATATATCCGGAGATCCAAAAATTTATGTAAGCATTAAAATATTTTATTTTAGTGTTTGGCATGATAAAATTCCATTCGTCGCTTAATTTGGATCGTTGTTGCGTTCGTTATGACTTCCGTCGTAATTAACCGAACAACGCAACCGTACGACCAAACGAGCCGACATCCGAGATATTTTTTGAGCACATTTTAAGTTCCCTATACTTTAACTTCATTTTAGAGTTTTGAAATGGGGTTAACAGGGCTTAAACGTGTCAAAAATGCATTAAAAATCAAGTTTGGAGCTGCAGGGGCCTGTTCTGCCATTTTTCAAACTTTCAGACCTGCAAGGTCCTTACGGACCTCAACATTATGAGTTTTGAGGTCCGTAAGCATGTGCCAAACAGCAGAATGTTGTTTCCAGCTTGATCCAGCTATTCCTCACTTGTGCACATGGTTTTTGGGTTTCTATGGGCTGGTTTGTGTGCCCATCAAGGTGCCCAATCAGAATATGGCAAGTGTACGGCTTAGATCGTGCCCCCTTTTGCAAGAAACAATCCTAACGGTTGTGCCATGCCTATATAAACCCAACCCATTTCATTCATTCCTCACATTTGAATCTAATTCTACACTCTCTAAGTGGAAGTATATGCTTCCTACCTGAGAGTGAATCGGGTTCGAATCTTGCGGGGACCTTCTGTAAGTATTCTTTCGTTCTTTTCATTCATTTTAGCGTTAAATTCAAACTACATTTGACTTTCTGCATTGACCAGTTTATGGTCAATGCGAAGTTCGTTTGAACTTCATAACGTGAGCGTAATCACGATGGTTATAGTCCCTTGTGACTATACCTACTGATTACCACGTTATCTAGGCTCAGTGATGAGTCGTAGTTTCGGCCAAAATGCGTGTTCTCGCGTATTTTCTAACCAAACTACTTTTAGGTATCAAAACCGTTTGTTTTGATACCAAACCTGTTTTCTAACTTAACTAAACATGTTTCGACATGTTTAGCTCGTCACTTTTTAGGTTAGTGCTTATGTAGAGTCGTAAGTCAAGCGGTCTAAACAACCGCTTAGACTTACGAACTAGACCCGTTTGGTCGATCTTTAGGATCCAACCAAACACATTAGGTGACCATAGTTGTATAGGGAATAACCTTCCAAGGTTATACCTTATGGTCACCTAGTTTAAGTAGTTGTATGATGGGTAGTTTATATGCCTTAGGTAAATTACCAAAATACCCTTTTCATGTGTAATTGGTAATTAAGCATATGTAACCTAAACTTTTGTCATTTAACTGATTATGTAACATAATTAAGTATGCTAAGGGCATATAATACTTGTCATAGGGCTAGTTAGGCGCGTTATACGCGAACGACGCGTTAAAGTAGCATAAGCTACCTAAACGGGTCGTGACGGGTCGTAAGCACTTAGGTTAGGTTTCCTTTAGTATGTAGGCCTTGTTAAACCATATCATATGAGTTCCCACGTTCATTTGGTTCACGAGACCTCATACTATCCAATCCCCCGATTTAGGTTCGGTTATTTATGTAGTTACCTATATTAGGTACCGTTTGATTTCCGGGACTCCTCTAGCTTGCTTGGTAGTTGTTCAAGACTTCTAAGCACTCTCAAGTGAGTACATAGTCCCCTCTTTTACTGTTTTCAAACTGTTTTGGGGTGAAGCATGTGTACCTATCTGTTATTTTCATGTTTTCAAAAGTATAACTGATTATACATATTTGTACTTATCTTTTTACAAACTGAATGATTATTTATGACTTAAACTCTAATTTTCAAAGATTATAAAATAAATGTTTGGAATAGTACTTATTTTGTTCACCAGGCCGGTTGGTAGTATGATATAGCGCTATAGGATTTGACACCCCATTCCTGTTGTCATGGAATGTCTGAAACCAATTTGTTTCTCCATCCAAATAGGGATTGCCTACGTGGTATTCCTATAGTCCCAAAGGTGTATTTTGATGCACTAGGTCTGAATGAATTCTTAAGTCTCATTATTTTTGTATATTAAGTTATACTCCCAAAAGTATAGTTTGATATGCTCTCATATGTGACAATGTACAAAACCAACATGTATTTTGTTAATCATTAAAACATAGTTTGATATGTTATTTGTAATCCAAAACATAGTTTAATATGTTATTTGTAATCCAAAACATAGTTTAATGTGTTATTTGTAATCTAAAAACATAGTTTAATATGTTATTTATAAATCCAAAGTATACTTTTGATATACTACTGAAAATTTATTTACTTTAACAACTAAAGTGTATTTAATATACTATTGTTTTACAATTGGGTTTTGGGTTAGTGTTTAGATAACGGGACGGGTGTAATATGATGAAAACATGGTAGATACGCCGCTGGTACTTCTTATATATAAGTGTTTTCATCACATTACATACCGTGGCGTTACTTAGTACACTTGGGTTAACCACATTGGAACTGAAATATATTTTAATATATTACTTATTTGACTTTCTTAAAACCAAAAGTATATTTTTATATACGCTATAAACCTTTTTATCAAAATATTGTTTTTCAAACAATATATTTTATACAAACTTATTTTACTTAGTTATTTAATTACCTATGTATTATTATTTTATATCATCTGATTTCTTATCGATTTTTCTATGATTTACAAAACAAAAACATTTTTCAAGGATCATGACTACTTTTCTTAAACAACTTTTTCTAAACTTATAAGTCATGAATCCTAAATGAATAAACCCTATGTATCTCACAGGCATTTTTATGCTGACGTACCTATTTTTACACATGTTTCAGGTGCTGCTTTGTGATGATTGATGATATATGCTACACTTAGGATGGACTCGTGCCTTAGCGACTTTAAAACTTGAAAGATAATAGTTGTACTTATTTGATTGTATTTAAAACAATGAGTTCATTTATTCAATAAAACAAAATTATTTATTCCATGGTTGTGAAACAATGATTCTGTTACAACACTCCCCGACGTTTCCGCCACGTTTTGTTGTTTTACGTGGTCGGGGTGTGACATGATGTTCTTCTGCCACATGACTCATGTTCACATCTTCATCATCTGATTCACCCTGGTGTTCCATTCTTGGTGTGCTTGACTCTTGTGCATCATGCTCCATGGGGGACACCCTTTCAAAAACTTCTTTGTTTTCTGGCCTTTTGTTCAACATCTTCAAGTATTCTACTCTGTATGGTGAATCTTCTGGTATCAGATTCATCACTTTTTCTGTCAGAATAGGCACATCATAATCTGACTTCCAAGATCCTACAGCAGTCCAAGGTCTCATAATTTCTGTACTCCACATATTTTCTGATGCTGGAATTTCTAGGTTCCTTTCAGAAAATGCATCAGAAATTATGATTGACAGAAATCTGGGAAAAGGTAGATGTGAATCTATCCTTCCAGTATTAGTCAGAATTGATCTTCTGATTAGATTAAATATTTCTGTTCCAAAATCAATGTTCAACCCATTAATGAGGCTGAACATGATTGTTAGAATATTCATATTTATCTGATCTGTACCTCCAATCTTTGATGATAGACACTTGTTCAAAATTTCCATTAAAGCTTGCTAGAAGGCAGGTAGCTTGTTTCTCTTGAATTCATTGATTTTTGAAATCTTTGTCTTGTAACCCATTACAGCATCAAGTTGTGAGAACATGTCTTCTTTTTCTGGTGCTTCTTCATAGCTTTGGTTTAAGGGTAGTTCCAAACATTCCCTTATTTTCTCCGGTGAGATTGTAATAAAGATATTTCCCCACACATGTGTTGTTAGCTCGATTTGATTTGAGACTTTGAGAGTCTTTACAACTTGTTGTATGAGTTCTTCCGGTACCTCTCTGGTCTTTGTGAGAGCTTGAGCTATCGGGCATCTGATCAGAAATTCCATGAGAATTTGACACTTTATATCATACTCTTCAATGTTATCATTCATTGCTTCATTGTTGCTCTTTAATGGAAGAAATTCAGCCTCGGTGATGAAAGGAACAGAGTGTTCGTTTTGTGGTATGTTGATGTTGATAGCAACCATTGAGAATTTGAGTTTTTTGTTTTGGAAAAGGGTTTTTAGGGTTTTGAGTATGAAGGTTGAAGATGGAAGTCTCTGTTTTTGAATGAGGTATTTATAGTGTATTGAGACAGAGATCTTTGAGTGTTTTTCGTGGGTTGTTTGTATTCAAGGTGGTTAATGACACCTTAATGATGTTTTAATCCTTTAAGGAAACAACCATTTTTGAAAAACCTTTGGTTTATCTCTAATTTAATGTAAACCCTTTTAAAGAAATTTAGAGATTCCAATGATTTAGCAGATAAACACTAATGTCCAACTTGCACCTTTTCTCCATGTGGGATCCCTTTTGTTTCAAAAAGGTCCAATAGAAATCTTTTCTGAGATTGTGTATCTTCCCAAGTTCTCCTTTTGATGATATATATCAGAAAATCTTTGAGTAAAACTTTTGAGAGTTGGATTTTCTTTATATATCATCAGATAGCATTTGATTCATTTACAGAGATTGAATCAGCATTTTTTTTAGATGAGAGGGAATAAGTAGAGTTCCGAGATTTTTACTTACATTGCAGTTCTGAACTCCACACCTTTGTTCTGATATATACAGTAAGTGTTTTTCATACAGTTTGTTCCAGTCCTCAGAAAAAAATATTTTGAAAGAAACTTATTTCAAGAATTTAGATGGTCAGAAGTTTCTTTGAATTCGGTTAAAGGGAATGTTTTCTGATGTTTCTTTCTGTTGATTTATCAGACTTCCTGGTTGTCAAGAGATTTTTCTGATAAAACTTCGATTTTCTGATATATTATCAGATTTTCTGGTTATTTTGAGAATTTTCTGGTGTATGAACGGATTCTGATGGCTTAATGGGTTTTCTGAAAAATTACCAGATTTTCTGATTGATAATCAGATTTTATGAGTTTCACTAAATCCTATCAGATTTCATTTGATTTTCACCAGATTTTCCTTGTTTTTATCAGACATGTTTTTTAGTTCCCCTAGATCTATTGACATGTTTTTGTTGTTGTTTTTTTTAAGTAAAAAAAATTAAGGCAAACTTAATATATAAAGATATAGGGAAAAAACATTAAACAAAAAAAAAATTAAAACAAGCAAACAATAACTACTCCTCTTCCTCCAGCACGTTGTACATGCACTTCACATATAACCAGAGACTGGTTATTCGACCAGTGTGATTCGTTGATGGCACCAAGGTAGGATCACTTATATTTTCTTGAAGTCCCAGCTCGGCCCTTGGATAGCAGCTTCTTACTCCTCCGAAGTCCAGCTGACTGGTAATCACCTTGGTTACGAATCGAGGGTAGATCAGAAAAGGTTGATGGTCGTGAACGTTTGCTTCTAGGTCTCTCATGAGAAACTTAGAAAAGTTGTAAGGTTTTTCCTGTACAACAGCATGAATCACTTCCATCATCCTATGTGACAGCTCGTTGAAGTGTCTAATCTTTTTAGAGAAGCAGACACTGAGCTGTGTTACCAAAAACTGGAAAGGTGGTATAAAACCAGATTTGCTAACCTGCATTGACAAGTTGTATGTATGATAGCCCATTTCTGTCAAGGTCTGTTGCACATCTGCCTTATCCAGGAATTTGTTTTCTTGATCATTACCCAGTCGGAGGACATTTCTGAATGTTTCCTACTTTAGGGTAATTTTGACCCCCATAACCTCACTCTCTATCCACATTGAAGTGCCACTAAAAATGATTTCAGAGTTCCACCAGAACTCTTGAAAAAGTTTTGGATAAATGGTGACATGTGTAGATACAGCGAAACCCAAGGGACTTCGCATGATCATGTTATACACATACCTGCAGTCCTCCCATGCAGGTCCTTCCAAGTTAGACCTAAGTCTAAGATTATGATGTCTGTGAAGCGGGAGAGGGAATTGTGTTACTTTCATCCTTTTTGGGTGACCCATTTTAAAATAAGAAGTTTCTGTTGAAGAGCTTTTGAAGAGAAGATTTGTTTGGTGAAGAAAGACTTTTTCAGGTTGTTAATATTTATAGGTGAAAGCGATAGTTGTGCCATAAATGTTATTAATAGCCAAAGTTCCAAAGAATTTCATTTTCATTTCAATCTCTTCAATTAAGATGATATCTGTTGCAGCATGTGACAGTCTACTAAGCTCCTATGTGTGAGTAAGCATTTAATAGCTAGGCGGCTACTTTCATAGCTCCTAATCATTTTAGTGCCTACGTGTCTCTTAAACTTCTTATGAAAAAATGACGTTGCATGCATTGGCAGTGTAAATTAAATTCAATAATCTGCAAAAATTTTCTAGTGACGGTTGATTTTCTCAGCTATATTGAATTTTATTTTAATGCATGTTACTTTTCCCCCTTTTTGTTTTTTTTTTTAATTTAAAAGAAGGAAGAAAAAAAATACAAAAGCAGACTATACACAGATATGAATATATACAATCTGTGGGATATGCATGAATATGGAAGTATATGATGATTACTGATCATTCTGATGTTTCAACAAGGTTTCTGATTTTATATCAGAATTTCTGATGATTTCACCAGATTTTCTGATAAATAATCATTTATTGATGATTCATCAGATTTTTTGATGTTCCATCAGATTGATGGATTTCTTTGTCAGAAACCGGTAGATTTGTTCTTTGATTATCAGAACTTTGATGTTCATCAATTTGGTTTTTAATTTGTGTCCTTGTGTTTTCTGAAAAATCTTCATCATTTAAGTTATCCATGCCAAGTTTGCTGATAAAAAAATTGTGTCTCTTTTCATCAAGAGGTTTTGTAAAGATATCAGCAATTTGGTTTTCAGTTGGAACAAAATACATTTCTATGTTACCTTTCTCCACATGATCTTTTATGAAGTGATATCTGACATCTATGTGTTTGGTTCTTGAGTGATGAACTGGATTTTCTGTTATTGCAACAACACTCTTTGAATCACATAGAATTGGTATTTTTCTCATATTTACTCCATAATCTTTCAGTTGAGTTTGCATCCACAGCACTTGTGAACAGCAACTTGCTGCTGCTACATATTCTGATTCTGTTGTTGATGTGGCAACACAGTTTTGTTTCTTGCTTGCCCAACATACCAATTTTTCTCCCAAGAGTTGACAGGCACCAGATGTACTTTTTCTGTCAACTTTGCACCCTGCATAATCTGCATCTGTGTATGCAACTAATTCAAGGTTTGTATCCTTGGGATACCAGAGACCATGTTCTGATGTGCCTTTTAGATATTTGAAAACCCTTTTTACAGCTTTTAGATGGGATTCTTTAGGATCACATTGATATCTGGCCAGAAAGCATGTTGCAAACATAATATCTGGTCTGCTTGCAGTTAAATATAACAATGATCCTATCACCCCCTATAGGTTTTAATATCTATACTTATTCCATCTTTATCAGAATCCAATTTGTTCCCTGTTGCCATGGGAGTTATTGAAACAGAGCAGTTTTCAAGTGAGTATTTTTGTAGAATTGTTTTCACATATTTTGATTGACTAAAAAATATTCCATCTATTCTTTGTTTTACTTGTAAACCCAAGAAAAAGGTTAACTCACCCATCATACTCATTTCAAAGTGGTTGGTCATTAATTTTTGAAACTTTTTACAGTATTTTTCATTTGTTGATCCAAATATAATGTCATCAACATATATCTGGACCAACAAAGTATAACCTTTGTGTGTTTTGAGAAAAAGTGTTGTGTCAATAATACCTTTAGTGTGACACCTGTGTCACTTCAACCATCATACAAATACCAAACCAATGAAATATTGTGTTTCATACTTTGGATTTGTATAAATATGTGTATTGTTTGCACATATCAATTCTTGTTCGATTTCGAGCTTTAAATCGCTTTCTGGAAGGTTATACGCAATCTAATGCATAAATACAACCAGTTTAATGCAACAAACACTCCGGAATAGTGAAATAGGCTTAACATACCTTAAATAACCTTTACATAACTTAGAAATAAGTTTTGGAAGGTTCGGTGTGGCGAAATCAAGTTTATCCACTCACAGGGACTACTTGCGTCAACTTGCAAAAGTCTGCCGTTTCGTACGACAACGTACAGTCCGGAACATGATCATAAGCTAAACATACCATAAATAACCTAAACATAGCTTAGAAATAAGCTTTGAGTGGTTCAGTGTGTGAAAATATGCTTATTTGATCTTACAGGGACTAAAAGTGTCAAAAAACGGCGTAAGTTTGCATTTTCGCGCATATCTTACGTTTTGACCACATCTGGACATCCAAAATTTTTGTACACACTAAAATATTTTTATTTTAGTGATCGGCATGCAAAAATATCATTCGTCGCTTAATTTGGTTCGTTTTGCGTCCGTTTGAGTTTCGTCGTAATTTAACGAACAACGCGACCGTACGACCAAACGAGCCAACATCCGAGATGTTTTTGAGCACATTTTGAGTCCTCTAAACTTTATTGACCTTGTAGAGCCTTGAAAATGGCTTAACGGGGGTCAAAAGGGGCTGAAATGGGCTTAAAACAAGTGCAGGGACCTAAACTGTCAAACTGGAAACTTTGGCGGATCTGGGGAGTCCAGGCGGGGCGCGTAAGGTTCCCTCTCACCCTTACACGGGCCGTGTGTGGTGCCCAGCGACCAGAAATTGATTTTCAATATTCTGTTGCAACTTCAGGGGCTGTTTATGCAATTTCTTTGTGTGGTAGCCAAGTTATCTCTTCCCAAGGCTTCTAACCTGCATCAAACAAGTGTATGGCCATGATTTTTGCTTGGAAGCTACACAAACACATGTCATGATCTTGTGTTCTTGCTACAAATATAAATAGCCATCACCTTTCTTTCATTCCTTGCTCATTCTTCTCTACATCTGATTTGGGAGCTCTCTCTCAAGTGTTTGGAAACTTATTCTTTGTAGAAAAGATAGCAAGGACCTTTAGTGAGCATTCTTTCATTCTTTTTATTTATGTTAGTGCAGAAAGTCAAACAGTTTGGCCAACAGTTTGACTTTCGGTTTTGACCATCAATTGGTCAAGTCAAAGTTCAATTGAACTTTGTAACGTAATTGTAATCACGATGGTTATAATCCTTAGTGATTATGCCTACTGATTACCACGTTAACTAGGTGTAGTGACGAGTCAAAGTTTTGGTCAAAATGCGTTTTAGCATGCATTTTGCAACGGAACTACTTTTAGGTATCAAAACACTTTGTTTTGAAACCAAATCAGTTTTCTAAGTTAGTTAAACATGTTTTGACATGTTTAACTCGTCACTATTAGTTTAGTGTTTGTTTAGGGTCGTAAGTTTAGCGGTCTAGACAGCCGCTTAGACTTTCGAACCCGACCCGTTGGGTCGATCATTAGGATCCGACCAAGCTTGCTTAGTGATCATAGTTGCATAGGGAATAACCCCTGAGGTTATACCTTATGATCACATAGGATTGGTTAGCTATTCGTTAATTGGTTTACATGCCCATAGGAAATGACCAAAATGCCCTTTTGAAGCATAAATCCATAATGTGCTTATGTGAACATATTTTTGACATCTAATCTGATTTAGTAACATGTTTAGGTATAATTGGGCATGTAAGAATTAACATAGCACATAGTTAACCATCCGAACATAGTTTTGCGCAAACGACGCATTATAGTAGCTTATACTACCATAATGGGTCGAAACGGGTAAAAAGCACTTAGGTAGACTTTCAAATCAGAATGTTAGCTCTATTAAATCATACCATATGAGTTCAATTACTCATTTGATTTATAGAACATCATTCTATCCTATCTCCCTATTTAGGATCCGTTTAATAACATAGTTACCTATATTAGGTGTCGTTTGATTCCGTACTCCCTCTAGCTTTGCTTGGTTGTTGTTCAAGACTTCTAAGCACCCTCAAGTGAGTACATAGTCCCCTCTTTTACTGTTTTCAATGTTTTGGGGTGAAGCATGTGTACCTATTTGTTATGTTCACGATTTCAAAGTATAATTGATTATACATATTAGTACCTATCTTTTGACAAACCAAAAGATTATTTATGATCTAAACACTGATTTTTCGAAGATTATAAAATTAATTGTTGGATAGTACATATTTTGTTCACCAGACCGATTGGTAGTATGATATAGCGCTATAGGATTTGACACCCCATTCCTGTTGTCATGGAATGTCTGAAACCAATTTGTTTCTCCATCCAAATAGGGATTTCCTTTGTGGTATCCCTATAGTCTCAAAGGTGTATTTTGATGCACTAGGTCTGATTGAATTCTTAAATCACATTATTATTGTATATTTGATTATACTCCCAAAAGTATACTTTGATATACTCTCATGTGTGATATTGTACAAAACAACATATATTTTGTTAACTACCAAAACATATTTTAAATATGTTATTTACTCAACCAAAACATAGTTTAATATGTTATTTATAAATCCAAAGTATACTTTTGATATACTACCAAAACGATTATTTTGACTACTAAAGTATATTTGATATACTATCTGTTTAACGATTTTGGAACCAAAATATATTTTGATATATTACCTAATCGACTTTCTTAAAACCAAAGTATATTTTTATATATACTACAAACATTTTATCCAGAACATTATTTTATAAACTCATTTTTCTTGATTATTTATTTATGCATCATTCTTTTATATCATCAAATTTCTCATAAATTTTCACATGATTTTATAAAGAAAATATTTTTAGGTTCATGACTACTTTTTGTTAAAACATTCTTTTAAACTTATAAGTCATGAATCATGCATAAACAAAACCTATGTATCTCACAGGCATTTTTATGCTGACGTACCTATTTTACACATGTTTCAGGTTCTGCTATGTGATGATTGTCGACGCATGATACACATATGTGGTATATATCGATGATATCCTGATTTACTCGCAAACGAAAGAAGAGCACGAACAACATCTCAGAACCATTTTGGAGCTACTGAAGAAAGATAAACTTTATGCAAAGTTCTCGAAATGCGAATTCTGGATTCGCGAAGTACAATTTCTTGGCCACGTGGTGAATGAGAAGGGCATTCATGTAGACCCGTCCAAGATAGAAGCAATAAAGAATTGGGAAGCTCCCAAAACCCCAACTGAAGTTCGACAATTTTTGGGCTTAGCGGGCTATTATCGGCGATTCATCGAGAATTTCTCAAAAATAGCTCAACCGCTAACGACCCTTACTCAGAAAGACAAGAAATACGACTGGGGTCACAAACAAGAAGAAGCCTTTCAGCTACTTAAGAACAAGCTCTGCGATGCACCGATACTATCGTTACCCGAAGGTACTGAAGACTTCGTGGTATACTGCGACGCCTCACAACTAGGCTTGGGTTGCGTGCTCATGCAACGCCAAAAAGTCATCGCTTATGCTTCAAGACAACTGAAGGTTCACGAGAGAAATTATACCACTCACGACCTGGAGCTGGGTGCAGTGGTATTCGCCCTGAAGATTTGGCGACATTACTTATATGGTACTCGATGTACAATCTTCACAGATCACAAAAGCTTACAACACATATTCGATCAGAAGGAATTGAATATGCGCCAGCGACGTTGGGTCGAGCTGCTGAACGATTATGACTGTGAAATTAAGTACCATCCTGGAAAGGCGAATGTTGTAGCAGACGCGTTGAGCCGAAAAGAAAGGGTTAAGACCCTAAGGGTTCGAGCATTGGAAATGACGATTCGAACGAACCTCACTGCACGCATTCGAGATGCACAACAAGAAGCTCTTAAAGAAGAGAATCGTAAAGCTGAATACCTCCGGGGTGCATTGAAATACATGGTCCCAAATGAAGAGGGAGCCTTATACTTCAAGAAGCGTATCTGGGTTCCACTCTATGGTGGCATACGAGAAGTCATCCTTAATGAAGCCCACAAATCGAGATATTCGATCCACCCAGGATCGGACAAAATGTATCAAGACTTGAAGGAGTACTATTGGTGGCCGAGACTCAAAAGCGACGTTGCTGTCTATGTTGGAAAATGCCTAACCTGTGCTAAGGTTAAGGCAGAATATCAGAAACCGTCCGGCCTACTACAACAACCAGAGATTCCCATGTGGAAGTGGGAACAAATCTCGATGGAATTCATAACGAAATTACCCAGGACCCCGAGAGGGCACGATATGATATGGGTAATAGTTGATCGATTGACGAAGTCTGCGCATTTCCTACCAATCCGAGAGAAGGATAACACTGGAAAGCTTGCAGAGATATACTTAAGAGAAATTGTGGCACGTCATGGAGTGCCAATCTCAATCATTTCAGACAGAGATGGACGCTTTGTCTCAAAAATCTGGCAATCATTTCAGGAAGCCTTTGGATCTCAGTTAGATCTAAGCACGGCATTCCATCCGCAAACAGACGGCCAGAGCGAACGGACTATACAAACGTTAGAAGATATGCTTCGCGCATGTGTCATGGACCTTGGCGGCAGCTGGGATACTCATCTACCTCTAGTCGAGTTTTCCTACAATAACAGTTATCATACGAGCATAAAAGCCGCGCCGTTCGAAGCTCTGTATGGCCGCAAATGCCGATCGCCCTTATGTTGGGCAGACACTGGAGATAAGCGTATGGTTGGTCCTGAACTTGTACAAGAGACCACCGACAAGATTGCGCAGATCCGAGAGCGCATTAGGGCGGCTCGAGAGCGACAAAAGAGCTACGCTGATCCGAACAGAAAATCGGTAGACTTCAAGGTGGGAGACAAGGTGTTGTTAAAAGTCTCACCTTGGAAGGGCGTAGTCAGATTTGGAAAGCGTGGAAAGCTGAATCCACGATATATCGGACCATTCAGAATATTGAAGAGAATTGGTACCGTGGCATACAAGTTGGAGTTACCGGAAGAACTTAATGGAGTACATGATACGTTTCATGTATCCAACCTGAAGAAGAGTCCAACGCAAGAAAACGTAATCATCCCGATGGATGAAGTGCATATTGATGAAGCCCTCCGATTTACAGAACAACCCGTTGAGGTTACCGACTGGAAAGTCAACAAGACCAGGAGGAGCAGTGTGAGACTTGTCAAAGTACGTTGGAGCTCTAAGCACGGACCCGAGTACACATGGGAACGTGAAGACCAGTTCAAGAAAAAGTATCCCCACCTATTCAAGAAGACTCCAGCGAGAGTTAGTTCAGCCTGAATTTCGGGACGAAATTCTTTTAACGGGGGGAGACTGTGACAACTGGCCCAAACCGGTAATTTCCGTACACATTAATTATTGCTTAATGACTGCAATTATGAGTTTAAGTGTCAGCAATGTCTGAACACATGATTAATCAAGTGAATTCATGCACGTTGTATACTACAAAATATTGCTTTATGCATAAACGAGAGCGTTGCGTCAGAATAATAGTAAACTCACCGGTAAGACACACTGTGTCGACTGAACTGCAGAAAGCAGTCAGAGATTAGAACTGAGGCCTAGGTGTAGGTCCGACAACAAAAATACATTAAAACCCTAGAGTATATGTAAGGGTTTAATTTATAGACATTGCGAAAGCAAAAATAAGCACTAAAAAGCACCCGAAACGCACTCTAAGTGCAGAATTTTAATAAATTCAGCTCAATTCAGCATTTAGACATATAAATATTATGCAGAAATGTCATTTTATTATCCAGAATATTTCCCTAAGTGTTGGGAATTGAAAGAGTGCAAGAAAGGTACTTAAAAGACACTAAAAAGTGTGCTTTAGCACTTTAACGAATCGGTATGCAACCAAACGACCGGACTATACCCGAAACATGAAAATATTGTTATTTTCATTATTTATCTTTTTCTGAGCCAGTTAGGGTCCCTGAATACCCTAACACCCATTGTAACACACGACACAACTAACCGGGTTAATCACTTAACTAACCTGGATTAACCTGACTAGTGTCTAACCATTTAGTTGGATTTGAACCAAGACCCCCCCCCCCTTTAGAAACCGTCCCCATCTAAGGGGACATACCTTGTCCTTGCAAGATTATAAAAATCTTGGTTGTCTTATATCTAGTAGACATAGTGACCCTTGGTTATTGACCATGAAAATTATCTTTAAGAACAAGACTTGGTCCAACATGTTCATTTCCATCACAACTCAACAAAACACACTCTCTCTCCCTCACTATAAGCTTACGGCCAAGCACCACCCACCCTCCATCCATCATTTTCGATTTTGTTCATCACATTCCAAGTATCTACAAGTGATAAGGATCGCGTATAAGGAACCTTGGAGCAAACGGAAGGCGAAGGACCTCTCTACTTTGCTTTTATCCACCTCTTTTGCGCATAGATTCTTCCCTAGCCTCGAGCTAGAGGTATAATGCTTAAAACTCATATTTGAACTAATCTAAAGTGGTTAAAAGGATTTTTATCGGATAAAACTCGTTAAAATACAAAATGATGAACAAAAGTCTACTAAAAACACTTAAAGTGGTGGTTAATAGCACATATGTTGTGTAAATGTTGTAGTATTTGAAATGTATGATTATTTGGACCAAATCTACGTTGTGGTAGCTCGGATCACCCTTTAACCCGGTTTGGTAAGATCATGGATCTTAACATAAAGCTATTTTAGAAGTAACAAGGGTTAAAAGGTGAAACCCTACCACACATAAACCATGAACTTGTGTAAAAATGTTTTAACTTGTACAAAAGTGTTTAAAACTAGTAGATCTATGTATCTACAAGTGGTATTTTCAAAAGACCAAGCATCAAAAGAAATCACATGTTCTAAACCGGATCTTACACAAACAAAAGTGGTTTTTGTGAACAAACAAGTGTATGGAATACTTGTGTAACAAAAGTTTTAACGAAGAAATAGTTTTCGTAAAAACCGACTAGAAGTTGTAAAATTTCATATTCTTTAAAAATAAAGTTTTTAAGAAATTAAACTTATTTTTAAAGATAACAAGACTTACTAAATGTGCTAGTAAGTTACTACATATTTTTGTAAATATTCAAGTTCATGAAACTAGTGATTATTGTTGACGAATATTGTTGATAATTGTTGTTGATGATTGATAATGATTTAAAAGAAAATAAACACACGTTTTGAAAACGTGGGAAACCTCCATTTTTAGGGGAAACTCTGTCAAAATTTTTATAAATTTTGACACTTAGAAAAATATAAGTTTTTGAGAAACTTATTCCCTAAAAATGTATTTAAAAGTATTGCCAAGGTTTCCCTAATTTTTGGTGATGAGAAATGGTGATTTTTCAAGAATAAAAGTGGATATTAAGTATATATTTTTGAAAGAAAAATATATATTATTTGATCACCAACTTTTGTGCTAAGTGTATATAGTATGTGTTATACGTGCTAGTGTATTAAGACTTAAAATACACTAAATACTCATGAGGAGTAGAAATATAAAAATACACATACAACATACAAGATACATAATTCGGGTGCAAAGTGCAAAACACGAAAGACTTATATTTATTTTAGAGAAAATAATATAAGTAAGATACGTAGTTAAAAATATAAGAATATTTTTAACACAAGAAAATATACACAAAAGAGAGTGACTGTACTTGTGCGACGCAAGTCTAGTGACTAACATTAAGAAAACGCGTATAGGTTACGACGTTAATTAAGCAAATCCGGTGGAGTTTACGACGCTAGGAACGCAAAGTTGTGAGTTCATGCTCCCCCTTTTCTCTTTAACTGTTTTCAGTTTTCATAACTTCGGGGGTGAAATACATGTACAAATGTATAGAAATTTATAATTGGTATGATATAAATACAAGAAATACACTTGGTGAGAACGAGAACCAAGTGTGACGAAATATAAGAAATACAAGAAGTACACTTGGTGAGAACGAGAACCAAGTGTGACGAAAGATAAGAATATGAGAAGCGCACTTGGTGAGAACGAGAACCAAGTATGAGGCGCTATGAGAAATGATAACAAGAAACGCGCTTGGTGAGGACGAGAACCAAGTAGGATGCGTTATGAGAAATAGTGTCACGAATAGGGTACAGAAGCACCATTAATCAACGTATACATTCAGACCGCAGAACAAAAGGTTAGATCTAACGGGTGCCTGGCAGCCACACTCCCGGTCGGGGCGAGAACCGAGGAGTGCTTTTGTATCTCAGAATATACCAATCAAATGCCTTAGGTTTGGTGACTTCCTATGACGTGCCACATATTAATGGCTTTGCAACCCATTAACAATCTGATAAGTACAGAAATACTGTATTTACATAAAATTCATACCATACAAAAATTGATATATAACTTGAAGTACGTGGGGTACTCAAGAGGATTGATAAATAACTTGAAGTACGTGGGGTACTCAAGAAAAGATTGAATTATATATGGGTACGTGATGTACACATGAAACTGGATTTATATATGAAAACTTGATTTACTCACAAACTATGTTTTCATACAAAGTATACAAACATGAAATACAAAACTGCATGAATTCACACCAACATTATGTTGACGTTTTTTCCAAAAACTCACATGTATTTCAGGTAACTAGGATGGATGTGCGCGTGGTCTTGCTTATGCTCGTGGATGTCGCTTGTGTTTAACTTTAAATAAAGTTGTAAACTTTTAAGACAATGTTTTATGCTGTCTGGCGATATAAACGCTAAACTTATGTTTTCAAATTATGGTATTTGATGTTATTTTACGAGCATGTAGCATGTTTACTCTTCGTATGCAATGAGAACCTTTCATGATCACACCTCGTGCTTCCGCCGTAGAAAGGGGTGTGACACATGATACACATAGGATGGACTCGTGCCTTAGCGACTTAAAAACTTGAAAGATAATAATTGTATTTATTTGATATGTAATAAACAATGTGTTCAATAATTCAATAAAACGAAATTATTTAATCCATGGTTGTGAAACAATGATTCTGTTATACGTTTTGTTGTTTTATGTGGTAGGGGTGTGACAGAAAAGTTGGTATCAGAGCCAATTAGTTTTAAAACAATATCGTCACTTATCCTTAGGTGACAACCACAACAAAAATACAAAATTCGAATCCGCTTTGAAAATCAATCATCTGTTCTAGGAGGTTTTATTGTAAGGTTTTGAACCTTCAAAGTTTTCAAAATCTTGTCAAAGTTTGGGTCTAAATAATGTGAACACTTGCAAACTGGAAGGGTGAATGCCTGTACCCTGAGTTTTCTGTCTAAGGCTAGAGTGTTCGTACAAATCCGCAGTAACAGACCAGTCACTCTTACCTGGGAACTCTTGGGGTGAGTGTTCACTTATAGGCGAGCATGTCTTCGGTGATACATTATGTTGATCCATTTACTTTGATCAGTCACTGCGTGTCGTTTGTTTGTTTGAGGTAACTAATGAATGATAACCTTCCTTATGTTTTGTCGATGTTTTCAATACATCTTTTTGTTTTCCAATCATCGACCTCACTCGTTACTCATTTTCCCTTGTTCCTTTTAGACAATGCCTCCTCGACGTGATGCTCAATCTTTTACTGCTGAGGAAGTCGCAGGCCTTGTTGCTCAACAAATGGTTGCAGTGCTTCCAGGCATAGTAACTCAGATTCATGAGTTATATAACAACAATAACACCCAGTGTAGTTTCAAGACCTTCAACTCTGCCAAACCTTCGAAGTTTTCTGGATCTCAAGGAGCAACCGCGCTCCTGCAATGGTTCGAAAGTTTGGAGAGCACATTCAGGCACGTGCAATGCCCGAATGAGCGTAAGGTTGAGTTTGCATCCAGTGCATTCGAGAAGCGTGCTCTTACATGGTGGAACGGTGTGATGCGTGATAGAGGTGCCGATGTGGCAATGGCACAAACCTGGGAAGAGCTTCGGGCACTAATGATGAAGGAATTTTGTCCTCGTCATGAGCTCAGGGCTTTGGAACGGGAATTTGACGATCTTAAACAAGACAGCGGTGAACATCGAGCCTACACTGACCGTTATAAGGAATTGAGCCTGTTATGTCCTGCCATGGTTACGCCTGTGGATAAGGCGATTGAGAAGTACATTGATGGTCTTCCTGACTTAGTTCAGGATATCGTTACTGGCAGCAACCCTACTACTATCAGACAGGCCATTGAATTGTGTGCCACCCTGACTGAATCCCATATCAGGAAGGGTAAGCTTTTTCAAAAAGGCGACCCAAGACCATCTGACAAGGCTGCTCAAGCTGAACCAAAGGAAAAACAGGCCGAGGTATCCAAGAAGAAGAAGTGTGAGGCTTCTCAGAACTGCGCTATAACTACTCAAAACAATCAGGTTGCACCAAACCAACCAGAACAACCTCGTAAGAGGAAAAATTATGTTGGTACTGCACCTTTGTGCAACAAATGTAACCGTCATCATTTGGAGCAAGAGCAGTGTCACAAATGTACCCACTGTGGAAGATTGGGACATTTGGTCGATACCTGCCGTTATGCAAATCAAGCAGCTGCAAATCCTGCTGCTGTTCAAGCACGGTTCCCACCTGGGTCGTGTTATAACTGTGGTGACCTTACTCACTACAGAAACAATTGCCCAAGACTTGTTAACGCAAATCCAGCGCGTGGACGAGTGTTTAACATGAATGAGGCGAACGTGGACAACTATGCAGCAGTGAACAATTAGTCTTTTATATTTCTTTGTCTATTATCTTTTGACATTGGAACAATTCAGTTGTTATATAAATAAAATTTGATGTTTCAATTTTATTTTACAAAACTGATACGATTGTGTAAATGTTTGATCCAACCCTTCGCTGCCGACACAAAGACAAACTACTCGTGTGGTTCTGGCATTTTATGATCACTTGTGATCTCCCCGAAAATCTTAAATACACGTTTCTTTTTAAGAAACAAAGACAAATCTCTATTAAGATCTTCCTATCTTCATAGTTAGATTCTTGAAAATATTTAAAGTACCAAACGAAATTCATGGATTGGATTTCTAGTGTACTTTGAATACTCGTGTGCTCAATCAAACAAGAAAATTAACAAAATGAAGATCAAGATAAACAATTATGTGATTATGTGTTTCATGTCTTTATGTGATTCATCCAAATCCTCATAGAATCTTCCATATCTCTATATGTGGGATTCATAGTAGGATATCAAAAAGTACTACCTTAAATCCTTAATGGACTTCTACGTCGTAGTTAAGTTCCTTGGATTATAAAGTACTATTCTATAATTGGACCCCTTGAGTGGTCTGGTTAAACAGATTGATTCGAAAATCTGGTTAGGAATATCATGTGATGATATAGTTGAAAAGATCCCTTAAGTGATCAATTTAAAGAGATCGTACGACAGTCTAGTTAAGAAGATCATGTGTTGATCTAATTAAAAAGATTGTTCGTTGATCTAATTAAAAAGATTATTTGTCACTTCATGTTTATTCGATTGATTTTTCCCCTACACATTATGAAATGAACTGTGCGGACTGTGTAAGGAATTACGTAATTATGGATGCATACATAATTATGGAATTCAGTGCACAGAAACCACAGCAAGTTTTGTCATGTGTTAAAACCTATAGTGATGAGAATAACGAAACGAGAACAATGTAGAAAGGAGCATGGTGGATATGCCGCTGGTACTTCCTATATATAAGTGTTCCTTATTACATTGCGAACGTAGTGTTATTTAAGTTACTAGAAGTCCTGGACCTTGACCAATGTTGTCTTATCTTATACTCTCCGACTCTGTCTTCGAGCACACACAAGTTTCCTATGATAGTCTTCATAAGAAGCGTTATTCTGTCCGTATTTCGAAACTCCATGTTTTGTCACTACAAGGATATCACCTTGACGGTTGAAAAATTCGCTAAGAATCCAAACATGGCCCAGAGTTTTACATAGGGTACGAAGGATTCATTCGAAAGCGAAACGACCACAGTTGTCTTCACAAGTTTCCTCTAAAATTAAATTTCGGGACGAAATTTCCTAAAGTAGGGGAGACTGTGACACCTGTGTCACTTCAACCATCATACAAATACCAAACCAATGAAATATTGTGTTTCATACTTGGGATTTGTATAAATATGTGTATTGTTTGCACATATCAATTCTTGTTCGATTTCGAGCTTTAAATCGCTTTCTGGAAGGTTATACGCAATCTAATGGGTAAATACAACCAGTTTAATGCAACAAACACTCTGGAATAGTGAAATAGGCTTAACATACCTTAAATAACCTTTACATAACTTAGAAATAAGTTTTGGAAGGTTCGGTGTGGCGAAATCAAGTTTATCCACTCACAGGGACTACTTGCGTCAACTTGCAAAAGTCTGCCGTTTCGTAAGACAACGTACAGTCCAGAACATGATCATAAGCTAAACATACCATAAATAACCTAATGATAGCTTAGAAATAAGCTTTGAGTGGTTCGGTGTGTGAAAATATGCTTATTTGATCTTACGGGGACTAAAAGTGTCAAAAAACGGCGTAAGTTTGCATTTTCGCGCATATCTTACGTTCTGACCACATCTGGACATCCAAAATTTTTGTACACACTAAACTATTTTTATTTTAGTGATCGGCATGCAAAAATATCATTCGTCGCTTAATTTGGTTCGTTTTCGTGTCCGTTTGAGTTTCGTCGTAATTTAACGAACAACGCGACCGTACGACCAAACGAGCCGACATCCGAGATGTTTTTGAGCACATTTTGAGTCCTCTAAACTTTATTGACCTTGTAGAGCCTTGAAAATGGCTTAACGGGGGTCAAAAGGGGCTGAAATGGGCTTAAAACAAGTGCAGGGACCTAAACTGTTAAACTGGAAACTTTGGCTGATCTGGGGAGTCCAGGCGGGGCGCGTAAGGTTCCCTCTCACCCTTATGCGGGCCGTGTGAGGTGCCCAATGACCAAAAAATTGATTTTCAGCATTCTGTTGCAACTTCAGGGGCTGTTTATGCAATTTCTTTGTGTGGTAGCCAAGTTATCTCTTCCCCAAGGCTTCTAACCTGCATCAAACAAGTGTATGGCCATGATTTTTCCTTGGAAGCTACACAAACACATGTCATGATCTTGTGTTCTTGCTACAAGTATAAATAGCCATCACCTTTCTTTCATTCCTTGCTCATTCTTCTTATTTCTTCTCTACATCTGATTTGGGAGCTCTCTCTCAAGTGTTTGGAAACTTATTCTTTGTAGAAAAGATAGCAAGGACCTTTAGTGAGCATTCTTTCATTCTTTTTATTTATGTTAGTGCAGAAAGTCAAACAGTTTGGCCAACAGTTTGACTTTCGGTTTTGACCATCAATTGGTCAAGTCAAAGTTCAATTGAACTTTGTAACGTAATTGTAATCACGATGGTTATAATCCTTAGTGATTATGCCTACTGATTACCACGTTAACTAGGTGTAGTGACGGGTCAAAGTTTCGGTCAAAATGCGTTTTAGCACGCATTTTGCAACGGAACTACTTTTAGGTATCAAAACACTTTGTTTTGATACCAAATCAGTTTTCTAAGTTAGTTAAACATGTTTTGACATGTTTAACTCGTCACTATTAGTTTAGTGCTTGTTTAGGGTCGTAAGTTAAGCGGTCTAGACAACCGCTTAGACTTTCGAACCCGAGCCGTTGGGTCGATCATTAGGATCCGACCAAGCTTGCTTAGTAATCATAGTTGCATAGGGAATAACCCCTAAGGTTATACCTTATGATCACATAGGATTGGTTAGCTATTCGTTAATTGGTTTACATGCCCATAGGAAATGACCAAAATGCCCTTTTGAAGCATAAATCCATAATGTGCTTATGTGAACATATTTTTGACATCTAATCTGATTTAGTAACATGGTTAGGTATAATTGGGCATGTAAGACTTAGCATAGCACATAGTTAACCATCCGAACATAGTTTTGCGCAAACGACGCATTATAGTAGCTTATACTACCATAATGGGTCGAAACGGGTAAAAAGCACTTAGGTAGACTTTCAAATCAGAATGTTAGCTCTATTAAATCATACCATATGAGTTCAATTACTCATTTGATTTATAGAACATCATTCTATCCTATCTCCCGATTTAGGATCCGTTTAATAACATAGTTACCTATATTAGGTGCCGTTTGATTCCGTACTCCCTCTAGCTTTGCTTGGTTGTTGTTCAAGACTTCTAAGCACCCTCAAGTGAGTACATAGTCTCCTCTTTTACTGTTTTCAATGTTTTGGGGTGAAGCATGTGTACCTATTTGTTATGTTCATGATTTCAAAGTATAATTGATTATACATATTAGTACCTATCTTTTGACAAACCAAAAGATTATTTATGATCTAAACACTGATTTTTCAAAGATTATAAGATTAATTGTTGGATAGTACATATTTTGTTCACCAGACCGATTGGTAGTATGATATAGCGCTATAGGATTTGACACCCCATTCCTGTTGTCATGGAATGACTGAAACCAATTTGTTTCTCCATCCAAATAGGGATTTCCTTTGTGGTATCCCTATAGTCTCAAAGGTGTATTTTGATGCACTAGGTCTGATTGAATTCTTAAATCACTTTATTATTGTATATTTGATTATACTCCCAAAAGTATACTTTGATATACTCTCATGTGTGATATTGTACAAAACAACATATATTTTGTTAACTACCAAAACATATTTTAAATATGTTATTTACTCAACCAAAACATAGTTTAATATGTTATTTATAAATCCAAAGTATACTTTTGATATACTACCAAAACGATTATTTTGACTACTAAAGTATATTTAATATACTATTTGTTTAACGATTTTGGAACCGAAATATATTTTGATATATTACCTAATCGACTTTCTTAAAACCAAAGTATATTTTTATATATACTACCAACATTTTATCCAAAACATTATTTTATAAACTCATTTTTCTTGATTATTTATTTATGCATCATTCTTTTATATCATCAAATTTCTCATAAATTTTCACATGATTTTATAAAGAAAATATTTTTAGGTTCATGACTACTTTTTGTTAAAACATTCTTTTAAACTTATAAGTCATGAATCATGCATAAACAAAACCTATGTATCTCACAGGCATTTTTATGCTGACGTACCTATTTTACACATGTTTCAGGTTCTGCTATGTGATGATTGTCGACGCATGATACACATATTATGGACTCGTGCCTTAGCGACTTAAAAACTTGAAAGATAATAATTGTATTTATTTGATATGTAATAAACAATGTGTTCAATAATTCAATAAAACGAAATTATTTAATCCATGGTTGTGAAACCATGATTTTGTTACAACACTCCCCGACGTTTCCGCCACGTTTTGTTGTTTTACGTGGTCGGGGTGTGACATTTAGTAAACCCAGAATTGAGTAAGAAGTTTGATAGTGTTTCATACCAGGCTCTAGGAGCTTTCTTCAAACCATATAAGGCTTTTTTTAATCTGTAAACATGATTTTGAAAATTTGGATCAACAAAGCCTTCTGGTTGCTGCACATAAACTTCTTCCTCAATTTTACCATTCAGGAAAGCTGATTTTACATCCATTTGATAAACTTTGAAATCTTTGGATGCAGCATAAGCAAGAAAAATTCTTACAGCTTCTAATCTAGCTACTGGTGCAAAAGTTTCATCATAATCAATACCTTCTTGTTGACAATAACCTTTGACCACTAACCTTGCTTTGTTCCTGGTGATTATGTCGTTTTCATTAGATTTATTCCTGAATACCCATTTTGAGCCTATGACAGATTTGTCATTTGGCTTGGGTACCAGATCCCACACCTTGCTCCTTTCAAACTGATCAAGCTCTTCTTGCATAGTTTGAATCCAGTCTGAGTCATTTAGAGCTTCTTTGATAGATTTGGGTTCTATCTTGCTTAAGAACCCAGCAAATGCACACTCATATGCAGTTGCAGATCTTGTTCTCACACCATCTGCTGGATTACCAATGATGTCAGAATGAACATGTCCTTTGATCCATCTTAACTTGTTGTGAAAAGTTGTTGGTTCTGATGGATTTGAAGTTTCCCCCTGAACAGGTGCCTCAATTGTGTGTATTGTATCAGAATTCTGAGTTTCTGATGTACTACACACTTGTTCTGCAGGGTTAGTACATGAAGAATCTACTGATTTGTTTTTGAAAGAATTATCATGTTCTAAGAAATCTTCAGACATCATTTCAAAGAGATGTTCATAATTTTCTTGTTTGTCAGAAAAATTTATTTCTTTCATGTATTCATCAGAAACCTCTGTTTCTGATGAGTCATCAAATGAAACATACAGACTTTCTCTGATTGTCCTTGTGTTGAGAATAAAAATTCTATATGCTTTTGAGGACAAAGAATAACCAAGAAAATACCTTTTTCTGCTTTTCTCTCAAATTTTTCAAGGCTTTCAAAATCATTGAAAACAAAACATCTACAACCAAATGTATGCAAAATTTTTACACTTGGAATTCTTCGATTGATAATGTTGTATGATGTTTTGTTGTGCCTTTTGTTGATTATGGTTCTGCTTTGGGTAAAACATGCATTTGCTATAGCTTCTGCCCAAAAATGAGTGGGCATTTTAGCATAAGCAAGTACGGTTCTGGCAGCTTCTACCAAGGTCCTATTTTTTCTTTCAACCACCCCATTCTGTTGAGGTGTTCTGGGAGCAGAAAAATCATGAGAGATTCCTTTACTTACAAGAAAGCTCTCAATTTTTGAATTCCTAAACTCTGTTTCATTGTCTGATCTGATCCCTCTGACTGTTAGTTTTAACAGATTTTCAATTTTCTTGATAAAATTAATGATCAGATCAGGAGTTTCACTTTTCTTTCTCAAAAATTCTACCCATGTGTACCTGGAAAAATCATCTACTATTACTAGTATGTATTTCTTTCCAGAAAAACTTTATGTACTTATGGGTCCACATAAATCCATATGTAAAAGTTCCAAATTTTGTGAAATAGAAGACTCAGAAATTGATTTATGTGAGCTTCTTTTGGATTTTCCCATCTCACATGCTTCACAAATTTTATCCTTCTTTGAGGATATCAAAGGTAATCCTTTTACCAGACCTTTGCTTGCTAATTTGCTTAGGTTTTTGAAATTTAAGTGAGCTAGTCTTTTGTGCCACAACCAACAACTACCCTTGTTGATTTTTGAAAATAAACATAATTTTGGATGTTCACTTTCTTCTTTGAAATCAAAATAGTAAATCGATTTTCTTAATCTTTTTCCACTTAAATAGATTTTATTATCATCTATACCTATTAACAAGCATTTTTCTGGTAAAAAAGTTACCTGAAAACCTTTGTCACAGAATTGACCACAACTTAGCAAATTATACTTTAAGCCTTCAACATAGGCTACTTTCTCTATGGTCAAACAGCCATACCTTATGCATCCATATCCCATGATCCTCCCTTTTACTCCATTTCCAAAATTTACCATTCTACCCAGCTTTGGAACAAAGTTGCTGAGTAAGCTCCTGTCCACAGTCATGTGCTTGGTGCTTCCTGAATCGCAGTACCAGATCTGCTGCACATGATGGTCCTGAAATGGAAAAGTTAGAGGCTTTTTGGTACCCAAGCTTGCTTGGGTACTTTTTCTGATGAGATTTTAAATAAATTATTTTCTCTTATTGGCCTTTCATCAGAAATTCTGTTATCTGCTGAGCCATAAATAGATTTTACATTTTTCTTTTGGAGATGGTGTTGAACAAGCTTCAGTATGTCAACAAACATACAAGATTTATCAGAATTTTCTGATATTCTTTCTTGTGATGGAATGAGTGGATAATTTTGAAAAGATGAGTGAACTGCTTCTGGATTCTTTAAAGATTCTTGACTGCATTCACTTATGTTTGCTTTGAAGTTTGGTTTTTCAAAAGAGTATTCAAAACATGTTGACTTGCAAGATTCAGAATCAGATTCTAATGAAAATTTATCAGAAATCTGATGGGTTGCTTTTACAAAGACAGTGAGTTTACTTCCTCTTGATTTTACATATTCTAAACCCTCTCCTTTGTTCTTTGGTGTGGACTCAATGAAATTTATGAATTCTTTGGCTTGTTGAAAACCTCTTACATTGATTTCTTTATCATTGATTTTCTTGTAAAGATCTTTTCTTTCATTTTCATAGAACTCAATTTTAGCTCTTTGATCTAAACTTTCTTCTATAAGTAATTGGTTTTCAAGAATGATTTTATTCATGGTCCTTTGCAACTCATCAGATTTTCTAATATCCGATTGATGTTTTTCTTGTAGACTTATAAAATCTGACATGAGCTTGTTTAGCTTGTGTTCAAGATCAAGATTGTCTAAATTTACCTTTTTTCTGAAGTTTCTGGTAGGCCTTCAGAAAGTGCCATGAGGCAGAAATTTGCCATTTCTTCTTCTTCATCATCAGAAGAATCATCAGATAACCATGTATCTGTTCCTGTAATTAAGCCGACTTGTTGCTGCTTCTTTGCTTCTTCTAGCTTTTTCTCATAATAAGCAACATCCTTGAGCTTCTTGGTCTTGCATTCTGATGCATAATGACCTCTCTGCTTGCACTTGTAACACACAACTTCAGCCTTCCCTTTATCCTTAGATCTAACTTCCTCTTTAGATCTTCCATCCATCCTCCCTCAACCTCTTTGAATGGTTTCTTCAAATATTTTTTCCTCTCTGGGGATCAAGATGCTATATAAGTCATGAAGACTCATATTTCCTAGTTCTAAGGTTGAGGACAAAGTCATGGTTAGACTTTTCCATTCTCTAGGAAGAGCATCAAGAAATTTTATGTTTATTTCATCATTTGATTTTGTTATACCAAATTTCTTTAGCTCGTTTAAAAGTTTTGTAAATCTTTGATATGTATCATTTAATCTTTCATTGGATAAACTTTTAAACCTCTCATATGAGGAAACATTGTTTGTTTTCTTGTTTCTTCTCATCCTTTCTCCTCATTCACAAAGATTTTCCAACTGATCCTATATTTCCTTGGCTGATGCACATGCATCAACTTGTGAAAATATGTCATTAGGGATGGCTATAATTAAGAGACTTTGCCCTTTCATCCCCAGCCACTAGATCCTTGTCTTCCGCACTCCAGTTTATTTCACTTTTGGGAGCACGGGAGGCAGGGATTGCTGGTGATTGGTCAGTTGCTGGAATAGCTGGTATTTCAGTCATTGGTATATGTAGACCCCTTTCAATGGATTGAAACAGAGCTCGGTCATGACCATTTAGGAAATTGACCATCCTGATTTTCCATTGGGGGTATTCCTCTCTGACCAGAGTCGGAGGTTTAGACATAGAACCAATGTTAAAAGCATTATTCCAGGATTGAAAGCTGGCCATATTTAGAGAAAAGAAGATGAGCGATTGATCGTTTAAAAATAGTTTATTCAATCTGCTCTGATACCAATTGTTGGACCCAGTTTGGCCTTAACAACTTCTTTTCACGTAATATGGCAAGTGATTTCAGTAGATGTGAAAAAGATGTACGGAAATGGAAATCAGACTTTCAGAAACAAGACCTACAGAATTATCAAGTTTATATCACTTTGAAACAAAATAGTTTACAAGGTGACTGTAAGATTATTATCTGATACAAATGAATCTTGAATTCTATGGGTGAGAGGGCAATGGAGTTTTGCTGTATCTATGAATGCTAAGCTTCAAACTCAATTGTCTTCTGCTTGGTTAGCCTTCTATTTATAGAAGGCTGGGTACATGAATAAACAATTGTTTATTCATGCAATAAGTCCTGCAAAAAGTAGCCATTTGACACATTCATTGAATCCATCAGTCAAGTTGCCTTTGTAATCATGATATCCAATAATGTCAAGTTGCTTCGGTTATTGTGGCAGGATAGAGCTGATTTCAGACAAGTGGGGTATTCATCAGAATTTCTGATAAACCACTTCATCAGAAATTCTGGTGAACAAATCATCAGAAAATCTGATGATCAGAATTGTCAGAAACTGATGATATTTCATCAAAAATATCATCAGATCCATCAGAAATGACCTTCTCTGATAATCCAATTCAGCTCTTGATCAACTTGTGATTCTTTGAAGTAGATGCTGTTCATTTAAGTTGTCCTATCCGATCTTCTTCTTCTTCTTGTGATCTTCAGGACTGTTGTCTTATTCATAGATCCAGTTGAATCTGATTTTCTTCAATACTTACAAATAAAGTTTCCTAACAAAATCCTTAATAGGGTACCTAAGGGTATTTCTCTAAGTCCTTAATTGTTGTCTACCATAATTCGAATATTACGTTTCCTGTAAACAAAATCGAATTTTTGGAAGATCATCCCATCTTTTCAGATAGATTCTTGAGGACGTTGAAGTCCATCGACTGGGTTCCTGGGGTACCTTGAATACCCCTGTTCAAATCGATAACAAGATAATAACAATTAATATCAAACTGATAACAAATTAATAACCAAGAAAACAATTATGTGCTTATGTGTTTATGTGTTGACCTAATCAAAGTTGTCTCAAGCTTGTTCAAATTCTATCCCATTCACATTATAAAACTAACGGTGACAACTGGCAAATAACTGGTAATTCCGTACAATCTAATCACTATTTATATTTCTAAATCTCATGCATTTAGCGTAATTTAATTACGTAACTGTGTCGTATACTGGATAACAGTGTTAGGACAAGAAAACAAAGCTAAAACATATGTTGGTTTTCATCGTAATGTGAAACCAAACAAATAGTGTCCTAAAAGGGTTGATAGAAAGTGCTGCGTGCACTATTCACGGTTACACTATTAATGCCAGCAAACCGTGAAATCGGACCGAAACACTGAAAAACGACACTCGGATAACATAACTGAGTCCATTTATATAATAAAGCATTATTATGAAAACACATCTTGCAAAGAAACAAGACTTTCCGGTATAACGCCCTAATCTAAAAAATGTCCGTTTCGGCCAAAAATATAGCATTTTTAACACGTCCGAACCTATAACAAAGCATTTCTGGGACTTGGGAATAATGTCAATTGATGAAAAACACACTAAAACAATAAGAGGATACCAACGGAATGTTCATAATCACAAGTTTCCGATATTACATCGCTATGCACTAAACTAGTCCGTTAGCGAACCGATGAGCTAGTAAGCAATATTCCGTCATCGTAGCAACTGAATGGAAACTCTAGTGAACTAGTTAAGCTAAATTTGGGACTCGGAATCACTTCATACATCTTTCGGATGCAAGAAAACAACTTGCGGGAACTACTTGTCGGTGCGGCGCAAAAGCACCGTTATTGAACCGACGACCGAACGAAAGACATTTTAAGCATCGGAATGCACTTTTTACTAGTTGGACAAACTATTTAGTATCAATTCAAGTCCTAATCCCTAATTACCCTACTAATGATGTACTTAAACCCCTAATCACTATAATTAACTTAAGGACCAAAATATCTAAATTTTAACAAGTTTAACCTTATTTTTTTTATAAAATATTTACACTTTACCCCCCCCCCCCCCCTTCATAATTGGCTGAAATCAAGTGGGTCCCACCCCACTTGATTTGTTTGAAAAATGGAGATAAGAGCATGGTCTTGTAGGATTTGATGGACTAGTGCATGTAGCTAACTATAAGACATCATAACCTACATTTTTCTTCATTCTTATCTTACAAAACCAACAAACAAACACTTCTCCTTTCCCTCATTATTCATGGCAGCAACAACAGCCCCAAACACCACCACTAAACACCATATTTCACTCACTAAAAAGCCTAACAAGATCATCTACACATGGGTTAAGCATGGAGCATCATTAAGGATCATTTTGGAGCTTAATTTCTTCTTATTTTCTTGTCTAACTAGTGCAATCTTGTAAGATCTCTAACCATCATTTTAAACTCCATATTATTAGTAGATTATTATTGTACAAGTTGATTATCTTGATATAAAAGCTTAACATAATCAAAAACCCTAAACATAAAGCTAATAAACACTAAATATGAATATATTATGTGTTGATTTATGTTGTTTAGTGTTAATATGTTCATGTGTTCATGATGATTATGTTATTTTTGTTAATATTAATGAGTTAAAGTTTATATTTATGATGATCATGTTGTTAGTTTCATGTAGTATTTTATATTTGTGTTTATCTTATCATGATGAACATAAATATGTGATTTAAACATGGTTATGTTTAAATCAAGAAAGATCATCATACTCATTTCATGAACTAATCATATAATTTTTGGATTACATAAAGAAACAAGGGTTTAAATAGGTTTAAAACCTAATCTTGGGAAGTTTAGTGAACTTTGTTTTTACAAGATAAATTAAACAACTTGTTTATTATGAAAATTACCTTAAAAAGTCCAACTTTTTATGTATAAAAAGTGTATTATGAAAGTTCATGAAATGTGGAAGTTATGTTAACATATAAACATGTATAAAAAGTTGATACATTGAAACTTGATTTGGAAAATTGATTGTGATTATGATTTAAACGCGTTTTTATAACGTGGGAAACGTCATAGTTTAGGGGAAACTATGGCGAATTTTTCTAAAAATCTAATCGCGATTAAAGAGGGGATTAAAGGGTCATTAACAATGTTAAACGTGATTAGTAGTCATAAACGTCATTTTTGGAAACCCTAATGAGAATATTTAAGTCTTAAATATTCAATAAGTTTTATGGACTTAAACTTATTCTTTTACAAAAATAAATGGTTAAAAATGTAACCATATATGTATATATAATTTTTGGTAAAAAAATTATATATTTTTGGAAACTTGTCAAGTGTATGTAATATGTGCTATATGTGTATATATTAGATACCTATAGGGTGATCAAAATGAATACACATACATGTTCCTACATGGTCCAAGAAATGCTAGTAAATCGGACAATTAAATAAAATGGCCGAAATGGAAATACATAACACTTGATGACGACGAATTGGGCGTATCGACATCGTGAACAAGTTACGACAATGTCGAGTCTAAAAATAACATATTTTTAGACACTAAAACGAACACAAAACTAAGTGGTCAAAAACAAGAATCCGGAAAGTCGAAAACTATAAAAATTACCAACTATTTTTCATGTGAAAAACGAACTTATTAAGTTACATGCTTGGTGAATTTTTGGTAAAAATTGCAAGAGTATATTTAATGGACTCACCAAAATTAGATTTGGGCTAGGCCCAAATTTCTAAAATGCATGGGCTAGAGCCCAAAAATAAATTATTTGGGTTAGGCCCAAATTACTAACATACATGGGCCAAGGCCCAATGGCAAATATATGGGTCAAGACCCCAAATTTCTAAAGTACATGGACCAAGGCCCAATGACAGTAAAACTAGGGCTAGGCCCAATAACAAGAAAACTAGGGCCAGGCCTAATAACAAGAAAACTAGGGCCAGGCCCAATAATAAGAAAACTAGGGTTAGGCCCAATAACAAGAAAACTAGGGCCAAGCCCAATAACAAGAAAACTAGGGCGAGGCCCAATGACATAAAACTAGGGCTAGGCCCAATAACAATAAAACGTGGGTTAAGCCCAATGACATAGGTTCGAAGCCGTTCACATATAATCCAATACGTATAGAATGCATGTATATACATAACAATCGAGCGAGTAAACTATCAATACTCTAAAATACAAAGTTGTTCCAAAGATGACAAACGAGAACATAATAAAGTATTCAAGATGAACAACTTGTACGAGGTCCGAAAGACCTAGTGTCTAACGAGATTAGTACACATGTAGGTTATTGACACGTACGGACGCTCACTTCGATTTCATACTACTCGGGACGCAAATTTGTGAGTTCATGTCCCTTCTTTCAATGATTTCAATGTTTTGGTTTTAAAACAATCGAGGGGAAATACATGCTAAAACTACGGATATGTTAGCATACATGCTAATACTATGGGTTTGTTAGCTATGGGTTTAGATGATAACACGATCAATGTACATAAGTAGGATGATAACATAGTAACCATTAATCACTTAGTGACCAAGGTGCAAAAGGTGTAGATCTATTGAGCTTGAGACACGCTCCACTCCTTTGATAGGCCATAGGAGTGCTTTTGTGATCCCAGAAAATGTCAAAGTTGTTTCGGTTTGGTTACGTAACTTATGGTACATAATGTCAGGGGTTCGCTACCCACTGATAGATCCTTAAACTCCATATATGCTATTAACAAACCTGGATTTCAATACAAGAATGAAAAGATTTCATATGATAACAATTGTGACAACCCTCACCAAACCAAGTATCCGTACGAATTAATTAATATTTAATTAATGCTTAATTACTGTGCTTGCTTGCAATTGTGGTTTAACTGCTACTTGATTTCTGATACATACCTATACATGCATCATACTGTATTACTGTCACTCTATTAATTACACACAAACATCAGTGACAACCTTGATGCACAAAAGCACAGTAGCACAAAGAACGGAAAACCCAGTAAACATGCTGACATAGCCAGCATCAGACAGGCACTGTCTCTGAGGCCAGTATGGGCCGGGAATAGTTTACTACACTAGTAGGGAGTGTAGGGAGGTGAGGATTGTTAAACTGCGTCACTAGGCGATAGTTATAGTGACCGGATGTGCCTAAAACGTGCTCTAATTACAAAATCCTGCACTTTAATACAAAATTCAGCATTTAAGCTAACTAGTAAAGTGCAAAAACATGGAAAAATAATACTAGACACTTTCCAAAGTGTCGGGAATTCGTTGTGTCACTAAAACAAATATTAACGACACCTTAAATGCTTATTTAGCACTTTAACGGATTAATATCCAACCGAACAACCGGACTTTACCCGAAACATAAAAATATTGTCAATGACATTGTTTTTCCTTTTCTGAGCTAGTTAGGGTCCCCGAATACCCTAACACCCGTTATAATACACTACCCACTAATAACTTATTTAAACTCCTAACTAATCAAACTAAACACTAACTAGTTAGTCCAAATCCAACCATATTACCCCCCCTTCCCCCCCCCCCCCCCCCACAACCGAATCGGTTCCCCTAGGGAACACCCTCCATAAACTTTTGATTATTTTAATCAAGCATGTACTATATCTAGTAGACATATTATATAATGGGTAATAAGGATGAATGGACTATAAGAATGCTTAAAGGGTAATCACTTTCATTTACATAACACTTAACAAAATTGCACTCTCTCTTTATCCTCTCCTTTGGTTTGGTCGAGAACCATAACCCACCCACCATCATCATTCAAGTTCAATCTTGCAATTCCACTTACATACAAAGGTGAAAGGTCACATACAAGGAGGCTCGGTGCTTACGGAATCACAAGGACCTCTCTACATCGCTTTTATCCACCTAGTTTTCGCTTTGATTCTTCCCTAGCCTTGAGCTAGTTGTAAGTGATTCTAAACACTTCCTTGTTCATGTTTAAAGTGGTTAATAAGAGTTTTAACGGATAAAAATCGAGAACACTAAAGATTAAAACTAAAAGTCTTGTAAGAATGATAAACTTGTTGGTTAAAGAGTAAATAATGGTGTAAAACTCATGAATCTTGTTTAGTTATGGTTATTTTATGTTGTTGATTGCTAGTAGTGGATCGGATCGTCATCTAACCATGCTAGATCATGTTCATGGAACATGAACTAGCAATATGTTTAGTGTAGAAGATACAAGATGACAAACCCTTCCATACATAAACATGAACTTGTGTAAAGTTGATGTTTCTTGTAAAATAGAGTCTTAAACTAGTAGATCTAAAAGATCTACAAGTGGTATTTTCGAAGAACCAAGTGTAAGATACAAGTCTTATTTTAAAGCCGGACCTTTCATAAACTAAAGGTGTTTTTGTGAACAAACAAGTGTGTAAACACTTGTGTAACAAAAGATTTAACAAAGGAATAATTTCGTAATTTTTGGAGTAGAAGTTGTAAAGTTACATCTTCTCTAAAAATAAAGTTTTTCAGGAAACCGATTCATTGTTAAAGATAAGAATGATCTACTAAAAATGTTGGAAAGTTACTACATCTTTTTACACAACTTACAAGTTCATGTGTTTGCGATTTATGCTTATTTTGACTAGTTTGATGATTGGAAAATTGTTGATTGAATTTTGAAAAGAAAATGATACGCTAGTAAGCGTGGCCACCACCAGTTACAGAGGAAACTCTGGCGAAATTTTTTTCCAGAAAATAACACTTAGAATATTTTTGTGACAAGTGTTATAAATATATTTTTGACTTGTTTTTCCAAACAAACTTCGCCATGATTTTATTACCAGGTAACCAAGTGTCGGAGGTGGAATTTTCGTAAATAAAAACTTGCTAAATATATATTTAGAATATATATTTCATAGTAAAACGCTTACGTGATTTTATGATTATTTTGTGAACTATATATTATTTTTAGAGTAAAAATAATATAACTGGAATACATTGTGAAAACATGACTCTAAAATAATACCAACGCCCTCACAAATAAATATTTAAGTTACACCAGTATTATTATTACCATCCGAACTTTAAAACGTAACTTATGTATTTTCAGAAAATACTCTTAAATGCTTATTTTGATAATAGTATTATTTTGGAAAATTGTATGGAATAAAATATAATATTTTTGGGAAAAATATGTATATTTTGGAGATAGAATATTTTAGACAAATGAATAAAAATATAATTTATTAAGTGAGACTTAATAATATATTTTGGAATTACGAAAACGCACATGTATTAAAACCCCCATCCTTGGGAAGGAATATAACTATAAATAATTACGAAGTGTAAATACGAAATAGTTGCCTAACTATTTCCCAAAAACGTTAAACCTTAAGCCAAGGCACGGCCGTCCGTCTAATAGAAGTTAGTACGTGTAGGTCGTCACGCAGCAGGTTGATTGGGAGATATTATTTCGAGACGCACTTCAGTGAGTTCATGTCCCCCTTTTCTCTTAACTGTTTTCAGTTTTTAAACTGCGGGGGTGAAATACATGTTACTATGATTACGAATACTTTTTACATGGTATGGTTAGCGTAAGGAGGGTTACTACTTAGATCATGTGAGTGGGTAGGCGGGAACTGGAGGCCATTAATCCTCATTGTAGGACCGAGGGTCTTTAGCGGTAGATCTATCTGGGTGTAGCGAGCCCAGCCCCAGGCCCAACAGTACGGACCTCGGGGTGACTTGGTACCCGACGCAAAAATCTGCTAGGTTTGAGTCTTCCTACTGCACTTCACACATATCAATGGCCTTGCAAACCATTGGTGATCTCTTTATTTCCTTATTTGCTACATACCAGGGGTTTTATACTTACAAAGGTTTACATACTCACTTTCACATGAACTCGCTCAACTTTATGTTGACTTTTCAACTTACATGTATTTCAGTGAATTAGGGATCTGGTGAAGTATGCTACGTTTTCACGCTGCGTAAGAGTTATGAGGTCATCCACGTTTAGGGATTGTGACTTTTACCTGGACGAGTCGCAAGTCTTAAACGGTGTTTATTTTATGTTTGTGGTTATGTCGTATGAACAATGTTTTTATTTTGACGGGTTGTAACTCGTTGCATGTGTCAACTTTAAACAATGTTGTGGTATTTTACTTTTAAAACTTGAATCAATGGATGATCATCATGGTTTTATTTTCATATAGCTTTGTTGTGATTAAGCTTTGGTATTAAGAAGTCACACCATATAAACCCACGCTTCCGCAAAGCCAGGGTGTGACAGCTTGGTATCAGAGCCTTGATCATAGCGAACTAGGATTCCTTCTCGAGTCTAGACTATGATCACTAGGGCTCTCACGAAAACATTTTTACATTGCATACACTAAACGTCCAGATCCAGGTCACAAAACATTTTTACAAACGAAAGAGCGAGCATATTTTATTTGTTAGTTATGGCTCAGTCTGAGAGGCTGAGGGAGTAGTCTAGTGGGACTAGGAGGCTCAGTCTGAGAGGCTGAGGGAGTAGTCTAGTGGGACTAGGAGGCTCAGTCTGAGAGGCTGAGGGAGTAGTCTAGTGGAACTAGGAGGCTCAGTCTGAGAGGCTGAGGGAGTAGTCTAGTGGGACTAGGAGGATCAGTCTGAGAGACTGAGAGAGTAGTCTGAGAGACTAGGAAGTTCAATCGGGGAGACTGAGAGGATAGTCTAGGGTAGACTAGGATGATTACTTGATTACTTATTGATGACTAACATGTTTATTTGATTATATGATTGATTACTTGTGCATATGTGTGTTTGTGTTACAGACGTCATGCCTTCATCAGGTACTGGGGAGTCGGACACTACAGATCCCATGGCCATAGTATCAGACGACATAGTTTCATTGGAGCACGAGGTGTACACTTCCGATACTACCTGCACAGATGATGGCGACTTCCAGTCCTTTGCGCTGCCTGATGTCGTAGCAGAGCCTGCTGATGGCCATCTTGTTGGGGATTTGCCACTCGTGGTGATCCCTGCTCCTGTGCCCCTTGCCGCTTATCCCGTTGTTGATATGCCCCTCGACGTTGTCTCTGACGACGATGTCGATCTATTTGAGGAGGACCCACTTGAGGGCGAGGCCCATATTGCTGCCGGTGATATCCTACTTCTTGCTGATGCTCCTGTGGAGGAGGCTCCCGTTCATTCACCTGTTCCAAACTCCTTTGAGTCTGTGGCATCAGTACCTTCGCACAAACAGGGACTGCAGCACCACTCACACGATGCCGACCCGGACATGGCGTCATCCGTTGCACCTGCTCCTGCGCACATCTTTGAGTTCGATCATGATGTTGATGATGATTCAGATTCTATTTTTCCACCTGGCTTTGATCCAGACCAGGACATTGAGTTCGTACACTTAGACCAGCACTTGGGGGATCCTGTAGCCCCTGTCGACCCTATGTTTGCTGATCCAGCTGATTTTGAGATGGAGTTTGTTGATCTGGAGCCATCTGTGGCCCCTGAGCCAGGCATTGCTCCTGACCCCGCATTGGAGCATGACCCTGTTCATGCCGATGCACCTGCTGTTGCTCCTTTGGCTGATGACATACCTGTTGACGATCATCATGTTGTTGTTCCACAGTTGGGGGATGGTCATGTTGCTGTCGATGCTCATGTTGATGCTCCACTTTTGTTAGAGGATCCTGTTGTCGCACCACATCCTGATCCTATGCCAGTGATGTTCGACCGCGCACCTTTCACGACCCATATTGATCCACGATACGCTCACACCCACAATGGGTGGATAGAGGATGACGATGATTTCCCACCTTTCGTGATACCAGTTACACCACCTGTAGCCCCCGTTTCAGCCCCTATTTCAGCTTCTATTGATGTTCCTTTGATTCCCCCACACACCACAGATGCTCACCGCACAGATGTTCAGATCACTTATCTCCAGGACATTCCTCTACCACGTCCTGGGGAGGGTTCGTCACGTCATCCGTTTGGTCATACACCTTTTGTGTCAGGAGGAGATCAGTTTGCACCTTAGATTTCTCATCCCACTGTTGCACCATTTACTGTGCCATCCTTTGCTCCATCTAGTGAGCCATTCCTCTGGACCACGCCCCCCATTATGCCACCGACGGATCCGTATCACCCCTATCACGTGGGGTATTCTACAGAGGATGTTCTCACATCTTTCATGATACAGCAGGAGGCGCTGACCCGTCGCATACAGGAGCTAGAGAGAGCTCAGCGACTCCCGTGCCAGTGCCAGACTCCACCTGCAGTATCACACCCTCCTCGTCCGCTTTCACCTGATTCTGCCGCTCGTTTTTGGACTCCCGAGCAGCAGATAGCATACTTACTGCGCGCTCATCGCGCTATGGAGGAGGACTGGCTTCATATGCGACATTTACTCTTTTCTCGTTTTCCCCCTCCTCCACCGCCATCAGCTTAGGGCCATTTTGTACGACTCGGGTAGACTTTTGATGAGAGGACTGCGATTGTGCAGACTACACAGCTTTTGAAGACCGCATTTTTTTTTTATGATGATTACTTTTGATGATTTGTATATTTGATGTTGTTGTCACTGACTAGATAGTTTGGACTAGGGCGATGTGGCCCTTAGTTACTGATGATGTATGATACAGTTATGAACTTGTAAACCTTACATTGTGGTCTTGATTTATGACAGCGCAATCGCAGTATTCTCATTATATGTTGAGTTGATTATTGATTGTTTATAACATGAGATGTTATGTGGTTGATTTATTTATAACATGAGATGTTATGTGTTGATATTTTTGAATACATACGTACACTTTACTTACTATGACCTGACCCACGTGAACACATCTTTTAGAAGATGCCACCGAGACGTCAGACACGCATGCCTACCAACGAGGCAGAACTCCAAGGAATCATTGCTGCCGCCATAGCGCAGTATGCAGCCTCACAAGGAGGAACCAGTGGAAGCAATTCGAACAACAACAATGGCAATAACAATCCACCACATGGTAATGTTAAGTCATTGAGACAAACTACGATACATTTGGATATTTTTAGCACGTTCGCTAATGCCAATTGTATATGCTAACGTATGTGCAGGGTGCACTTACAAGCAGTTCCTAGACTGCAAGCCTGTAAACTTCGACGGCACCGGAGGTGCTGTTGCTTTTGTAAGATGGGCCGAAAAGACGGAGTCTGTTCTTCGAATGAGCAAGTGCGCTCCAGACCAACAAGTGACTTACATTTCTGGGCTATTTTTGGACGGAGCCCTGTCCTGGTGGAACTTACAAGTGCAAACTCTTGGTGAAGCCGCTGCTTACGCGTTGACCTGGGCTGAGTTAAAAGAGCTAATGCGAAGGAAGTATTGCTCTCGTGCTGAGATACAAAGGTTGGAGACTGAGTTCTGGCATTTAAGGATGGATGGTCCCAAGATTGCGGAGTACGTTCAAAGATTTCATGATTTATCCCACGTTGTGCCGTACATGGTCACACCGGAATTCAAGCGAATCGAGCGCTTTATCTGGGGCTTAGCTCCACAGATCATGAGTATGGTCACTACTTCCAAGCCTGCAACGATCACAGAGGCCATCGATCTGAGCGTAGCTCTTACTGAGGAAGCCATCCGCCTGAACAAGTTCTCGAATGTTGAGCCAAAGAAGAAAGAGACTCACGTAGAGTCGTCTGGTGAGAATAAGAGGAAATTCTCGAACTTCAAGTAGGGAACTAGCAATGTTGGCAAGAAAGGAGAATCAAGCGCACCGGTCCAAGCTGCAACCGATACTGGGAAGAAAGGAAAAGGGTATATGGGTACTCATCCCAAGTGTAACACATGCCAGCGTCATCATTCTGGCCGGTGTGGGCCAAGAGTATGGGAAGCTTGTGGAAAAGTTGGCCACCTGAAGGATAACTGCTGGGCTAGTGCAGGCCGGGGAGGCCAAGGAGGTTTTGGTAATCGGAACAATAATCGTGGTGGTAATGGAAATTGTCCACAAGGGAATAATGGAGGCAATGGAAATCATGGAAACAATGCAAATCAGGCTGAGGACGCGAATCGAAATCAAAACAACAATCAAGCGGGGAACGGAGGAGGTAATGGTCAAAGATTGGGTTGTTTTAACTGCGGTGACATTGGGCATTTTAAGAGGAACTGCCCAGGATTGAATCAAGCCCGCGGAAGAGTGCTTAACATTGAGGCGAGGGAAGCGCGCCAGGATCCCAATGTTGTTACTGGTACGTTCCCTATAAACCAACGCTTTGCATCCGTTTTGTTTGATACTGGTGCCGATTATAGCTTCGTGTCATTAGAATTTAAGAATATACTTGGGTTGACGCCTAGTAAGTTAGACGTTCCGTACTCCATCGAATTAGCAAATGGAAAACTAGTTGAGACCAGTGAAGTTGTCCGAGGATGTGTGATTGAACTAGAAGGGCACGAGTTTACGCTAGACTTACTACCTGTCGAGTTGGGAAGCTTTGATGTGGTAGTGTGAATGGATTGGCTATCGAGTAACAAAGCCGAGATAGTTTGCCATGAGAAGACCATCCGCATTCCACTAACGGATGAAGAAACGATCATAGTGCACGGGGAGAAGCATGATACACCACTAAGAATTATTAGCTGCCTGAAAGCTAGAAAGTGCTTGAAGAAGGGATGTGTTGCATTCTTAGCACACATCGTGGATAAGGAAGTTGCTGAACCGAAGATCGAAGACATTCCAGTCATCAAGGAATATCCGGAAGTCTTTCCAGAAGACTTGCCAGGATTACCGCCTCAAAGGCAAGTTGAGTTCCACATTGATTTGGTTCCAGGCGCCGCGCCTGTAGCCAAGGCACCCTATAGACTTGCGCCATCAGAGATGCAGGAGTTGTCGACACAACTCCAGGAGCTATTGGATAAAGGATTCATCAGACCAAGCTTCTCACCTTGGGGAGCTCTGGTTCTGTTTGTTAAAAAGAAGGACGGTAGTTTCCGTATGTGTATAGACTACCGTGAGCTTAATAAGTTGACCATCAAGAACAGATATCCCTTGCCGAGGATCGATGATCTATTCGACTAGTTGCAAGGCTCAAGCTTTTATTCGAAGATCGATTTGCGATCAGGATACCATCAACTTAGGATACAGGAGGAAAGTATCCTGAAGACAGCCTTTAGGACTCGTTATGGACACTACGAGTTCCTAGTTATGCCGTTTGGGCTAACAAATGCGCCTGCAGTTTTCATGGACCTAATGAACCGAGTCTGCAAGCCGTACTTGGATAAGTTTGTGATCGTATTTATTGACGACATTCTGATTTACTCAAAGACGAAGGACGAGCACGAACAACACTTAAGAGCTATTCTAGAGCTACTTAAGAAGGAGAAATTATACGCTAAGTTCTCGAAGTGCGAGTTCTGGCTGCGTGAAGTCCAATTTCTTGGACATGTGGTAAATGGAAATAGAATCCATGTTGATCCCACAAAGATCGAGGCGATCAAGAGTTGGGAGACCCCAAAGACGCCAACCGAGATTTGACAGTTCTTGGGTTTGGCTGGCTACTATCGAAGATTTATTGAGGATTTTTCTAAAATCGCTCAACCTTTGACCGCGCTCACACAGAAGGATAAGAAGTTTGATTGGGGAATCAAACAGGAAGAAGCATTCCAGTTACTGAAAGACAAGCTTTGCAATGCGCCGATTTTATCGCTACCAGAAGGAACTGATGATTTCGTGGTATACTGTGATGCCTCGCGTCAAGGATTGGGTTGCGTGTTGATGCAACGCCAGAAGGTCATAGCTTACGCGTCACGTCAGTTGAAGGTTCATGAAAGGAACTATACCACGCATGATTTGGAGCTAGGCTTAGTGGTATTTGCGTTGAAAATCTGGTGACATTATCTGTTTGGTACGCGCTGCACAATCTTCACAGATCATAAAAGTCTGCAGCACATATTCGACCAAAAAGAGCTGAATATGAGACAGAGATGTTGGGTCGAATTGTTGAACGACTACGACTGCGAGATCAAGTATCATCCAGGGAAGGCGAATGTGGTCGCCGACGCCCTAAGTCGAAAGGAAAGAATCAAGCCCATAAGGGTTAGGGCTTTAGAGATGATTATCCAGATGGATCTTTCCCTGTGCATTCGTGCTACGCAGAAAGAAGCTTTGAAAGAAAGGAATATTGAAGAGGAATATCTCCATGGGATGGAGAAGCAATTTGTGCCAAACGAGGAAGGAACGTTATGTTTCATGAAAAGGATTTGGGTTCCTTTGTTTGGTGGTTTGAGAAAAGTTATTTTTGATGAAGCTCACAAATCACGGTACTCTATTCATCCCGGAGCGGATAAGATGTACCAAGATCTTAAGGATTATTATTGGTGGCCTAGGATGAAAGGCGATGTGGCTGTTTATGTTAGCAAGTGTTTAACGTGCGCCAAGGTGAAAGCTGAATACCAGAAGCCTTCAGGACTTCTACAGCAACCTGAGATTCCCAAGTGGAAATGGGAACAGATTTCAATGGACTTCATAACGAAACTGCCCAAGACGCCCAGAGGTCATGACACTATTTGGGTAATAGTTGACCGCCTGACCAAGTCCGCACACTTCCTGCCAATCAAAGAGAAGGATAACACTAGTAAACTGGCGGAAATATACATGCGAGAGATCGTTGCACGTCATGGAGTGCCTCTCTCGATCATCTCTGATAGAGATGGACGTTTCATATCAAGGATTTGGCAATCCTTCCAAGAAGCTTTTGGCTCACAGTTAAATCTAAGCACTGCGTTTCATCCGCAAACTGATGGCCAAAGTGAACGAACTATTCAGACATTGGAGGATATGCTGAGAGCATGTGTAATGGATCTAGGTGGTAGCTGGGATAATCATTTACCACTGGTTGAATTTTCGTACAACAACAGTTACCACACAAGCATTGGAGCCGCGCCATTTGAAGCTCTTTACGGACGCAAGTGTCGATCACCGCTATGCTGGGCTGATGCAGGTGATAGGCAGCTTGTTGGTCCCGAAATAGTCCAAGAGACGACAGACAAGATTGCGCAGATTCGAAAACGCATCGAGGCGGCTCGCGACAGGCAGAAAGCCTATGCAGATCCAAAGAGGAAACCTTTGGAATTTCAAGTTGGGGATATGGTTTTATTGAAAGTTTCACTCTGGAAGGGTGTGGCACGCTTCGGAAAGCGTGGGAAGTTGAATCCACGTTACATTGGCCCGTTCAAGATACTGCAAAGGATTGGCCTTGTAGCCTACAAGTTGGACCTACCTGCTGAACTCAAAGGTGTTCACGATACATTCCATGTATCAAATTTGAGAAAGAGTCCAACACAAGAAACAGTGATCATTCCTGCTGACGAAGTTCATATCGATGACACGCTCCACTTTACCGAAGAACCCGTCGAGGTTACGGATTGGAAAGTTAATAAAACACGCAGGAGTACTGTTAAGCTCGTCAAAGTTCGTTGGAATGCAAGACATGGGCCTGAATTCACGTGGGAACGTGAGGATCGTATGAAAGAGAAATACCCCCATTTATTTCCTAAGACCCCTGCATCTAGAAGCAGAGCCTAAAATTTCGGGACAAAATTTCTTTAACGGGGGGAGAATGTGGCAACCCTCACCAAACCAGGTATCCGTACGAATTAATTAATATTTAATTAATGCTTAATTACTGTGCTTGCTTGCAATTGTGGTTTAACTGCTACTTGATTTCTGATACATACCTATACATGCATCGTACTGTATTACTGTCACTCTATTAATTACACACAAACATCAGTGACAACCTTGATGCACAAAAGCACAGTAGCACAAAGAACGGATAACCCAGTAAACATGCTGACATATCCAGTATCAGACAGGCACTGTCTCTGAGGCCAGTATGGGCCGGGAATAGTTTACTACACTAGTAGGAAGTGTTTGTCACACCCTGGCTTTGCGGAAGCGTGGTTAATTTGGTGTGACTTCTTAATACCATAGCTTAACCATAACAAAGCTATATGAAATAAAACCATGCAAGATCATCCATTTAATTAAGTTTTAAAAACCAAATACAACAACATTGTCTCAACGGAAACACATCCTAATGACATTGTTCAACAAACACAAACATCAACATGACATAAACACAGTTTAAGGACTGTGACTTTTCCAGGAAAGAGTCACATTCCCCAAACCGGGATGACCTCGTAACTAGTGCAGCAGGAAAACGTGTCATACCGCGCCAGATCCTTTAATTCCCTGAAATACATGTAAGTTGAAAAATCAACAATAATGATGAGCGAGTTCATGTGTAAGTGAGTAAATAAACCTCTGTAAGTATGAAAATAATCTTGGTATGTAGCAAATAAGGGAATTGAGATCACCAATGGTTTGCAAGGCCATTGATATGTGTGAAGTGCAAGTAGGGAGACTCAAACCTAGCGGATTTATGCGTTGGGCACGAAGTCACCCCGAGGTCCGTTTCTAGTTTGGCCTGGGGCTGGGCTCGCTACACCCAGATAGATCTACCGCTCCTGTCCCTCGGTCCTACCATGAGGACTAATGGCCTCATGTTGCTCCTACCCACTCACATGATCTAAGTAGTAAACCTCCTTACGCTAACCATACCATGTATAAAGTACTTGTAATCAAAGTAACATGTATTTCACCCCCGTAGTTTAGAAAACTGAAAACAGTTAAGAGAAAAGGGGGACATGAACTCACAGTGGTGCGTCTCTACCAAGTATGTCTCCTGATCAAGCAGCTGAGTGACGACCTACACGTACTAACTCTATTAGACGGACGGCCGTGCCTTAGCTTTAAGGTTTAAGTTTTTGTGAAATAGTTAGACAACTATTTCGTGTTTTCGTTTAGTGAATACTTGGTAATCATTTTCCTTCCCAAGGATGGGGGATTTAATACATGTGTGTTCGTAATAGATTATTAAGTCTCACTTAAAATATATTTTAATTCTAACTCCAAAATATAAATATTCTTCTCAAAAATATTATATTTTCTATTTCATAAATTTTCCCAAATAATACTTTAACAAGAATACGCTTTCATGAATATTTTCTTAAAATGCGTAAGTTACGTTTTAAAGATCGAGTGGTAATAATAATTACCGGTGTAACTTATATATTTATCCTAGAGGCGTTCGTATTATTTTGGATTCGTTAACATTCGATAGTATTATTTTTACCCTAAAAATAATACTAACATTTTCACAAAATAATCATAAACACACATCAAGTGACTTTATGAAAAATATATACTAAATATATATTTACCAAGTTTTATTTTGTGAAATCCCACCTCTGATGTTTTGTAAATAAGGTCGGGGCGAAACTTATATTTTGAAAAGATGTCGAAAGGTATTTCCAACACTTATAGTGAAAATAATTCTAAGTGTTAGGTTTTTAGAAAAATTTCGCCAGAGTTTCCTTTGTAACTGGAGGTGGCCACGCTTTCAAGCGTATCATTTTCTTTTATAAATCGACCCAACATTCTTTTCATTCCGTCAAAACAATGTCCAAAACAACAAACTAGTAAATAAGTATGTATATCGCATAATTACATGAACTTGCGTTTTATCCAAGAATATAAAGTAAATTCCATTACTTTTAGTGGATCTTTATACAAATCAATCCGGTTTCGTAAAAACCCCGTTTTTAAAGAAATTCCATCTTTACAACTTCTCGTCATCTTTTTCAAAAATAGTTATTTTGTCGAAAGTGTGTGCTACACAAGTGTTTACACACTTGTGTGTTCTAAAAATCATTCGCGTTAGTGTAAGATCCGTCTTTAGAAAACATGATTTCTTTGATACTTGGTTCTTTGAAAATACCGCTTGTAGATACGTAGATCTACTAGTTTTAAACACTATTTCACAAGCAAAATCGCTTTTACACAAGTTCATGATTCGTGTGCGGTAGAGTTTCATCCTTTAACCCTTGTTACTTCCAAAACAACCTTATGTCATAATCCAAGGTCATGACCAACCCGGGTTAAATGATGATCCGAGCTACCACAACATAGATCGGGACTAAATAACCACACAAATCAAATACTACAAGATTTACACAACAATCAAGCTTTTAACCATCACTTTTAGCATTTTTAGTAGACTTTTATGCTTCATTTTGTATGTTTGCGACTTTTAACCGTTACATATCATATTAACCACTTCAAAATAGTTCGAGAGAGTGATTATAGCAACTTACTACTAGCTCGAGGCTAGGGAAGAATCTAGACGTAAAATGAGAGGATAAAAGCAACGAGAAGAGGTCCTTTGAGTTCCGAATGCACCAAGCCTTCTTATCCGTGATCCTTAACACTTGTATGCACTTGGAATTGGTTCATTAAGATCGAAGGATGGATGGATGGTTGTTGTTGTTCTCGGCCGAGAGCCAAAGAGAGAGGGAGAGAGTGTGTGATTTGTGTAATGTGTGGTGAATGTTATGTTGAGTTATGACATGATCTTATAGACAAACTTCTACACCATTAACCATTGGTCCCTATGTCTTCAAGATCTTAAGCATGGGTGATTAATTTAATCATCAAGTACAAGAGGTGTCCCCGCTTGGGGACAGTTTCGTTGGAGAGGGGGGGGTCTTGGTTAGTTTTCAACTAATCACTAGATATTAGTTAGGTTAGTTTAGGTAGTTAAGTGATTAATCCGGTTACTAGTGTGTCATGCGATATGGCGTGGGTTAGGGTATTCAGGGACCCTAACTGGCTCAGAAAAAGATAAGTAATGTTATTAACAATATTCTCATGTTCCGGGTATAGTCCGGTTGTTCGATTGGATAGTAATCCGTTAAAGTGCTTAACAAAGCTTTAAAGTGTCGTTATTATTATTTTTTGTGACACAACTTATTCCTCCAAAGTGTCAGGAATATTTTCCTCATGTTTTGGCACTTTATTAGGTAGCTTAATGCTGATTTATTATATAAAGTGCTGAATTCTTGTGCTTAGAGCATGTTTTAGGCACATCCAGTCATTGTAACTTATTCCTAGAGACGCAGTTCCACAACCCTTGTATCCCTACACTCACCACTAGTGCAGTAAAATATTTCTGGCTCATACAGGCCTTTAGAGGAATTGTCTGCCTGATGCTGGCTTTATCAGCATGTTCAATAGGTTATCCGTTTATAGTGCTACTGTGCTTTTTGTGCATCATGTTTGTCACTAAGGTTCAGCATGTAAATAATGTAGTGACGGTAAGTAAAGTATGATGCAGGTATATGCATGTATCAGAAATCAAGTAGCAGTTCATCAGTAATTTCAAACAAGCACAGTAATTAAGCAGTAATTAATTATTAATTAAGTCGTATGGATACCTGGTTTAGTGAGGGTTGTCACATTCTCCCCCCGTTAGAAAATTTTCGTCCCGAAATTTTAAGTTCTGCTTGTAGATGCAGGGTTCTTAGGAAATAGGTGGGGGTATTTCTCTTTCATCTGGTCCTCACGCTCCCAGGTGTATTCAGGACCATGTCTGGCATTCCAACAAACTTTGACGAGCTTGACACTGCTCCGGCGGGTCTTGTTTACTTTCCAATCCGTAACCTCAACCGGTTCTTCAACGAAATGGAGCGTGTCGTCAACATGGATCTCGTCGATGGGAATGGCAATGGTATATTGAGTTGGACTTTTCTTCAGGTTGGATACATGAAATGTATCGTGAACTGAATGGAGTTCAGCAAGTAAGTCCAGCTTGTATGCTACTAGTCCTATTCTTTCCAAAACTCTGAAAGGACCAATGTAGCGCGGGTTTAACTTTCCACGCTTTCCGAAGCGTGCCACTCCCTTCCAGGGTGAAACTTTCAATAAAACCATTTCCCCAACTTGGAATTCCAAGTGTTTCCGGTTTGGATCTGCATAGGCTTTCTGTCTGTGGCGAGCTGCTTCGATGCGTTTTAGAATCTGCGCAATCTTGTCTGTCGTCTCTTGGACGATTTCGGGACCAGCAAGCTGTCTATCACCTGCGTCAGCCCAACAAAGGGGTGATCGACACTTGCGTCTGTAAAGAGCTTCGAATGGCGCGGCACCAATACTGGTGTGGTAGCTGTTGTTGTATGAAAATTCGACCAAAGGCAAATGCTTATCCCAGCTACCGCCCAAATCCATAACACACGCTCTCAGCATGTCTTCCAAATTCTGTATCGTTCGCTCGCTTTGCCCGTCGGTCTGTGGGTGAAACGCAGTGCTCAGATTTAATTGTGAGCCGAAAGCTTCTTGGAAGGATTGCCATATCCTTGACACAAACCTTCCGTCTCTATCAGAGATGATCGAGAGAGGCACTCCATGACGTGCGACGATCTCTCTCATGTAAATTTCAGCCAATTTGCTAGTGTTATCCTTCTCTCTGATAGGTAAGAAGTGTGCTGACTTTGTTAATCGATCCACTATTACCCAAATAGTGTCATGGCCTCTTGGCGTTCTTGGCAACTTTGTAATAAAATCCATGGAGATTTATTCCCATTTCCACTTGGGAATCTCTGGTTGTTGCAGAAGTCCTGAAGGATTCTGGTATTCCGCTTTAACCTTAGCGCATGTTAAACATTTGCTCACATAAACAGCAACATCGCCTTTCATCCTAGGCCACCAATAATAGTCTTTAAGATCCTGGTACATCTTATCCGCTCCAGGGTGGATGGAGTACCGCGACTTGTGAGCTTCATCAAAAATAACCTTCCTTAAACCTCCAAACAAAGGAACCCAAATCCTTTTCTCAAAACATAACGTTCCTTCCTTGTTTGGTACCAGTAGCTTCTCCATCCCACGGAGATATTCTTCTTCAAGGTTTCCTTCCTTGAGAGCTTCTTTCTGTGCGGCACGAATGCGCAAGGAAAGATCGGTTTGGATAATCATTTCTAAAGCCCTAACCCTTATGGGCTTGATCCTCTCCTTTCGACTTAGGGCATCGACGACCACATTCGCCTTCCCTGGATGATACTTTATCTCGCAGTCGTAATCATTTAACAACTCAACCCATCGTCTTTGTCTCATATTCAACTCCTTCTGATTGAATATGTGTTGTAGGCTCTTGTGATCTGTGAAGATTGTACATTTCGTACCATAAAGGTAGTGTCTCCAGATCTTTAATGCAAAAACCACTGCGCCAAGTTCCAAATCATGTGTGGTATAGTTCTTTTCATGTACTTTCAATTGACGCGATGCGTAAGCAATAACCTTTTGGCGTTGCATCAACACACAACCCAATCCTTGACGCGAAGCGTCGCAGTATACCACAAAATCGTCTGTACCTTCCGGTAGTGCTAAGATTGGCGCATTGCAGAGCTTATCCTTCAATATCTGGAACTCTTCTTCCTGTTTGATTCCCCAATCAAACTTCTTATCTTTCTGCGTGAGGAGCGTCAATGGTTGAGCGATTTTTGAAAAATCCTCAATGAATCTTCGATAATAGCCAGCCAAACCCAAGAATTGTCGAATCTCGGTTGGCGTCTTTGGCGTTTCCCAATTCTTAATCGCTTCGATCTTTGTGGGATCAACATGGATTCCATTTCCATTAACCACATGTCCAAGAAATTGGACTTCACGTAGCCAAAATTCGCACTTAGAGAATTTGGCATACAACTGTTCTTTCTCCAGCAGCTCCAAAATAGCTCTTAGGTGTTGTTCGTGCTCAGCCTTTGTCCTTGAATAAATCAAGATGTCGTCGATAAACACAATCACGAACTTGTCCAAGTACGGCTTGCAAACTCTATTCATCAAATCCATAAACACTGCAGGTGCATTTGTTAACCCAAACGGCATAACTAGGAACTCGTAGTGCCCATAACGAGTTCTGAAGGCTGTCTTTGGGATACTCTCCTCTTGTATCCTTAACTGATGGTATCCAGATCGAAGATCGATCTTTGAATAAAAGCTTGAACCTTGCAGTTGGTCAAACAGATCATCAATCCTTGGCAGAGGGTATCTATTCTTGATCGTCAGCTTGTTCAACTCTCTGTAGTCGATACACATTCGAAAACTACCGTCCTTCTTCTTGACAAACAAAACTGGAGCTCCCCAAGGCGAGAAGCTTGGTCGGATAAATCCCTTGTCTAACAACTCTTGAAGTTGTGTCGACAGCTCCTGCATCTCAGACGGAGCAAGTCTATAAGGTGCCTTAGCCACAGGTGCGGCGCCTGGAACTAAGTCAATGCGGAACTCTACTTGCCTCTGAGGTGGCAGTCCAGGTAAGTCCTCTGGGAAGACTTCTGGATATTCCCTCACGACAGGGATGTCTTCTATTCTCGGCTCAGCAGGCTTCTTATCCACAATGTGTGCCAGGAAGGCAGCACATCCCTTCTGTAAGCACTTTCGCGCTTTCAGGCAGCTGATAATTCTTAACGGCGTATCACGCTTCTCCCCGTGAACCACAATTGTTTCGCCATCTTCGGTTGGGATACGAACGACCTTTTCGTGACAAACTATTTCAGCCTTGTTGCCTGATAACCAATCCATTCCTACCACCACGTCGAAGCTTCCCAACTGGACTGGTAGTAGATCCAAAGCAGACTCACGCTCTCCCAATTCGATCACACAGCCTCTGATTACTTCATTGGCTTCCACTAACTTCCCATTAGCCAATTCGATTGAGTACGGAATATCTAATTTACTAGCGGCTAAACCAAGCATATTCTTAAACTCTAATGACACGAAGCTATAATCGGCGCCAGTATCAAATAAAACGGATGCATAGCGTTGGTTTACAGGGAACGTACCAGTGACAACATTGGGATCCTGGCGCGCCTCCCTCGCTTCAATATTAAACACTCTTCCACGGGCTTGGTTTAACTCTGGGCAGTTCCTCTTGTAATGCCCAAGATCACCACAGTTGAAGCATCCGGGTCTCTGCCCGTTTCCACCAGCTTGATTATCCCTCTGGTTACGATTCACGGCGCCCGCTTGATTAGCATTGTTGCCTCGATTCCCATTACCTCCATTGTTTCCTTGTGGGCGATTTCCATTCCCACCCCGGTTGTTATTTCTGTTTCCGAATCCTCCCTGGCCTCCCTGGCCAGCAGTGGCCCAACAAGTGTCCTTCAAGTGGCCCGGCTTTCCACATGCTTCACATACTTTCATACTACAATGGCCAGAATGGTGGCGTTGGCAGGTATTACACTTGGGCTGGGTGCCCATATATCCTTTTCCTTTCTTTCCACTACCAGCTGTAGCCTGAGCTGGCGTGCCTGATCCTCCTTTCTTAACAACCCCACTAGTGCCTTGTTTGAAATTCGAGAACTTCCGTTTGTTACCTCCGGTTGACTCGACGTGAGTCTCCTTCTTCTTTGCCTCGATCTCATCGAACTTGTTCAGGCGGATAGCCTCCTCAGTGAGAGCCACGCTCAAATCGATTGCCTCAGTAATTGTCGCAGGCTTGGATGAGGTCACCATGCTTATGATTTGAGGAGCTAATCCCCAAATGAAACGTTCAATCCGCTTGAACTCAGGAGTGACCATGTAGGGTACCACATGTGATAAGTCATGGAACCTCTGAACGTATTCTGCGATCTTTGGACCTTCCATTTTCAAATGCCAGAACTCGGTTTCCAATCTTTGGATTTCCGCGCGACAGCAGTACTTTTTGCGCATAAGTTCCTTCAGTTCGGTCCAGGTTAGCGCGTAGGCAGCAGCTTCACCAAGTGTCTGTACTTGCAAATTCCACCAAGAGAGGGCTCCATCCAAGAATAGCCCTGAGATATAGGTGACTGGCTGATCTAGTGCGCATTTGCTCATGCGAAGAACAGATTCAGTTTTCTCAGCCCAACCAACAAAGGCGACAGCACCTCCTGTGCCATCAAAGTTGACCGGCTTGCAGTCCAGAAACTGCTTGTAAGTGCACCCATGAGGTGGATTGTTGTTGCCATTGTTGTTTGAGCTGCTTCCGCTGGGTCCTCCCTGCGAGGCGGCGTATTGCGCGATGGCAGCTGCGATGATTTGCTGGAGTTCTGCCTCATTGGTGGGCAACGACGTTTGACGTCTCGGCGGCATCTTCTAAAAGATGGGTTTACGTCGGTCAGGCCATAATAAAGATCCCATGTTATAATACGTAAGTCAGGTCATAATACAGCGTACGTATATAATGATAGTAATAGTACATAACATCTCATGTTATAATCATACCAATCACACAACATCCCATGTTACAAACATCAATCAACATCCCATGTCATAGAATATAAATAACCAAATCAAGCATCAAATATGATGAGAATACTGCGATTGCCATATATTGAGACCACATAGTAAGTGTACAGGTACATAATAGTGTCATACATCATCATCGACTAAGGGCTACATCACCCTAGTCCAAAAACTATATCAAATCAGTGTCAGTACATCAAATACATGTCAACAAAAGTCAGAATCATAATGTAGTCTCCAAAAATGTTGTGCAGTCAAAAGCAATCGCCGTCTTCTCACCAGCGTCTACCCATACGGTACTGAAGAGCTCTACACGGATGGCGGTGGTGGAGGGGGAAAGTGAGTGTAAAACAAGCGACGCAAAAGGAGCCAGTCCTCCTCCATGGCTCTCTGGGTACGCAAGAAGGAAGCAACCTGCTGCTCTAGGGCAAAAAGACGTGCAGCATAGTCTGGTGGTAAAGGTCGAGAGGGCTGCAAAGGAGAGTGGGTCTGACCCTGGCACTGACACGGCGGCGGCTGGGCTTTCTCAAGCTCCTGAATGCGCTGCGCGTGTGCCTCGTGCTGGGCGACAAAAGACATCAAAACGTCCTCAATAGTATACCCCCTATGGAAAGGATGGTAGGGGTCGGTCGGTGGCATAGCAGAAGGTGACGACCAGAGAAACGGCTCACTGGTGGGATCAAAAGGTGCCACATGAAATGGAGAAACAGGGGGAAAAGTAGCAGACGGTGGTATAGCAGGGATAGATACCGGTACATGTCCAAAAGGGTGAGCCGAAGAACCCTCTCCAGGTCGCGCTGGAGGTGTAAACCGAGGAAATGAAAAGGAGGTATCAACGTGACGGGTATCAATGATCTGAGGGGGAATAGGTGGGACCTCGTCATCAGCAGGAATCCACCCACACTGGGCGTGCTCATCTCGTGGGTCTATCTGTGCCTCAAAAAGTGCTCGATCAAACTGAACTGGCATAGGATCATGGTGAGGTGCAACAAGAGGGTCAACTGGTGCATCAGCAATAAGTGGGGGATCAACATGATCAGCAGCAATGACATGATCGCCCTCCAACAACGGAGCATCAACAGGGTGATCATCAATGGGTGGGTCAGCAATCACAGGATCAATAGGTATGCCAGCATGAGCAGGGTCATGCTCAAGCACTGGGTCAGGAGCAGGGTCCAGTGGATGCTCGGGATCATCAAAGGCCATCTCAAAATCAAACTCAGGGTCGATGGGATCAACTGGGTCTACTGGGTCGACTGGATCCTCCATAGGCTGATCCATGGGTATAAACTCTATATCCTGATCTGGGTCGAACCCTGGGGGAAAGACAGGATCGGAATCCTCCACATCCTCGTGGTTGAAAGCAAAACTAGGAATAAGGGCAACAGAGGATGCCTGGTCGGGATCTGATCCATGTGAGAAGTGCTGCGCACTCTGGGTGTGTGAAGGTGCGGAGGCCACAGACTCGAAAGAGTCTGGGACCGGAGAGTGAGCAGGTGACTCCTCGGCGGGAGTATCTGCGATCATCAAGAGATCACCAGCAGCAAGAAGGGCCTCGCCCTGAACATCATCCTCTAAGGGCTCGTCATCAAACAGATCGACGTCGCCATCATCGTCGGCGTCGAGAAGCAAATTGTAAGCAGGATATGAAGCAAGTGGTATGGGAGCAGGGATCTCCACTAACGGTAGGTCCCCGGCCAAAGGGCCATCAGCGAGCTCATCAGCACCATCAGGTAAAGCAAAGGGCTGAAAGTCGTCCTCGTCCGTGCTAGTAACGTCGGATGTGTGGACCTCGTGCTCTGAAGACTCTAGGTCATCTGACACTATAGGTCTAGGTCCTGTGGTGTCTGAGTCACCTGTGCCAGAGGTGTCCATGGTGTCTGTAACATAAACACAAACATGCACAAACAGTCAATCATACAATCAAATAATCACATAAGTCACCAAGTAAGCATTCAAATAGTTTCTCCTAGTCCCACTAGCCTCCCAGCCTCTCAGACTGCTACTCCTAGTCTCACTAGCCAAATTCTCCCAGCCTCTTAGACTTCCCTTCCTAGTCTCACTAGCCAATTCTCCTAGTCCCACTAGCCAATTGTCCTAGTCCCACTAGCCCACTACCTCGGCCTCTCAGACCGAGCCTCAGCCTCCAAGACTGAGCCTCAGCCTCCCAGACTGAGCCTAAAAACAATAAATAAAATGTGCTCAACATTTGTTTGTAAAAACGTTTTGGATCTGGACTTAAGTGGTATGCAGAAAAATGTTTTCGTGAGAGCCCTAGTGATCATAGTCTAGACTCGAGAAGGAATCCTAGTTCGCTATGATCAGAGCTCTGATACCAAGCTGTCACACCCTGGCTTTACGGAAGCGTGGTTAATTTGGTGTGACTTCTTAATACCATAGCTTAACCATAACAAAGCTATATGAAATAAAACCATGCAAGATCATCCATTTAATTAAGTTTTAAAAACCAAATACAACAACATTGTCTCAACGGAAACACATCCTAATGACATTGTTCAACAAACACAAACATCAACATGACATAAACACAGTTTAAGGACTGTGACTTGTCCAGGAAAGAGTCACATTCCCCAAACCGGGATGACCTCGTAACTAGTGCAGCGGGAAAACGTGTCATACCGCGCCAGATCCTTTAATTCCCTGAAATACATGTAAGTTGAAAAATCAACAATAATGTTGAGCGAGTTCATGTGTAAGTGAGTAAATAAACCTCTGTAAGTATGAAAATAATCCTGGTATGTAGCAAATAAGGGAATTGAGATCACCAATGGTTTGCAAGGCCATTGATATGTGTGAAGTGCAAGTAGGGAGACTCAAACCTAGCGGATTTATGCGTTGGGCACGAAGTCACCCCGAGGTCCGTTTCTAGTTTGGCCTGGGGCTGGGCTCGCTACACCCAGATAGATCTACCGCTCCTGTCCCTCGGTCCTACCATGAGGACTAATGGCCTCATGTTGCTCCTACCCACTCACATGATCTAAGTAGTAAACCTCCTTACGCTAACCATACCATGTATAAAGTACTTGTAATCAAAGTAACATGTATTTCACCCCCGTAGTTTAGAAAACTGAAAACAGTTAAGAGAAAAGGGGGACATGAACTCACAGTGGTGCGTCTCTACCAAGTATGTCTCCTGATCAAGCAGCTGAGTGACGACCTACACGTACTAACTCTATTAGACGGACGGCCGTGCCTTAGCTTTAAGGTTTAAGTTTTTGTGAAATAGTTAGACAACTATTTCGTGTTTTCGTTTAGTGAATACTTGGTAATCATTTTCCTTCCCAAGGATGGGGGATTTAATACATGTGTGTTCGTAATATATTATTAAGTCTCACTTAAAATATATTTTAATTCTAACTCCAAAATATAAATGTTCTTCTCAAAAATATTATATTTTCTATTTCATAAATTTTCCCAAATAATACTTTAACAAGAATACGCGTTCATGAATATTTTCTTAAAATGCGTAAGTTACGTTTTAAAGATCGAGTGGTAATAATAATTACCGGTGTAACTTATATATTTATCGTAGAGGCGTTCGTATTATTTTGGATTCGTTAACATTCGATAGTATTATTTTTACCCTAAAAATAATACTAACATTTTCACAAAATAATCATAAACACACATCAAGTGACTTTATGAAAAATATATACTAAATATATATTTACCAAGTTTTATTTTGTGAAATCCCACCTCCGATGTTTTGTAAATAAGGTCGGGGCGAAACTTATATTTTGAAAACATGTCGAAAGGTATTTCCAACACTTATAGTGAAAATAATTCTAAGAGTTAGGTTTTTAGAAAAATTTCGCCAGAGTTTCCTCTGTAACTGGAGGTGGCCACGCTTTCAAGCGTATCATTTTCTTTTATAAATCGACCCAACATTCTTTTCATTCCGTCAAAACAATGTCCAAAACAACAAACTAGTAAATAAGTATGTATATCGCATAAATTACATGAACTTGCGTTTTATCCAAGAATATAAAGTAAATTCCATTACTTTTAGTGGATCTTTATACAAATCAATCCGGTTTCGTAAAAACCCCGTTTTTAAAGAAATTTCATCTTTACAACTTCTCGTCATCTTTTTCAAAAATAGTTATTTTGTCGAAAGTGTGTGCTACACAAGTGTTTACACACTTGTGTGTTCTAAAAATCATTCGCGTTAGTGAAAGATCCGTCTTTAGAAAACATGATTTCTTTGATACTTGGTTCTTTGAAAATACCGCTTGTGGATACGTAGATCTACTAGTTTTAAACACTATTTCACAAGCAAAATCGCTTTTACACAAGTTCATGATTCGTGTGCGGTAGAGTTTCATCCTTTAACCCTTGTTACTTCCAAAACAACCTTATGTCATAATCCAAGGTCATGACCAACCCGGGTTAAATGATGATCCGAGCTACCACAACATAGATCGGGACTAAATAACCACACAAATCAAATGCTACAAGATTTACACAACAATCAAGCTTTTAACCATCACTTTTAGCATTTTTAGTAGACTTTTATGCTTTATTTTGTATGTTTGCGACTTTTAACCGTTACATATCATATTAACCACTTCAAAATAGTTCGAGAGAGTGATTATAGCAACTTACTACTAGCTCGAGGCTAGGGAAGAATCTAGACGTAAAATGAGAGGATAAAAGCAACGAGAAGAGGTCCTTTGAGTTCCGAATGCACCAAGCCTTCTTATCCGTGATCCTTAACACTTGTATGCACTTAGAATTGGTTGATTAAGATCGAAGGATGGATGGATGATTGTTGTTGTTCTCGGCCGAGAGCCAAAGAGAGAGGGAGAGAGTGTGTGATTTGTGTAATGTGTGGTGAATGTTATGTTGAGTTATGATATGATCTTATAGACAAACTTCTACACCATTAACCATTGGTCCCTATGTCTTCAAGATCTTAAGCATGGGTGATTAATTTAATCATCAAGTACAAGAGGTGTCCCCCCTTGGGGACGGTTTCGTTGGAGAGGGGGGGGGGTCTTGGTTAGTTTTCAACTAATCACTAGATATTAGTTAGGTTAGTTTAGGTAGTTAAGTGATTAATCCGGTTACTAGTGTGTCATGCGATATGGCGTGGGTTAGGGTATTCAGGGACCCTAACTGGCTCAGAAAAAGATAAGTAATGTTATTAACAATATTCTCATGTTCCGGGTATAGTCCGGTTGTTCGGTTGGATAGTAATCCGTTAAAGTGCTTAACAAAGCTTTAAAGTGTCGTTATTATTATTTTTTGTGACACAACTTATTCCTCCAAAGTGTCAGGAATATTTTCCTCATGTTTTGGCACTTTATTAGGTAGCTTAATGCTGATTTATTATATAAAGTGCTGAATTCTTGTGCTTAGAGCACGTTTTAGGCACATCCAGTCATTGTAACTTATTCCTAGAGAGGCAGTTCCACAACCCTTGTATCCCTACACTCACCACTAGTGTAGTAAAATATTTATGGTTCATACAGGCCTTTAGAGGCAGTGTCTGCCTGATGCTGGCTTTATCAGCATGTTCAATAGGTTATCCGTTTATAGTGCTACTGTGCTTTTTGTGCATCATGTTTGTCACTAAGGTTCAGCATGTAAATAATGTAGTGACGGTAAGTAAAGTATGATGCAGGTATATGCATGTATCAGAAATCAAGTAGCAGTTCATCAATAATTTCAAACAAGCACAGTAATTAAGCAGTAATTAATTATTAATTAAGTCGTACGGATACCTGGTTTAGTGAGGGTTGTCACAGTGTTGGGAGGTGAGGATTGTTAAACTGCGTCACTAGGCGATAGTTATAGTGACCGGGTGTGCCTAAAACGTGCTCTAATTACAAAATCCTGCACTTTAATACAAAATTCAGCATTTAAGCTAACTAGTAAAGTGCAAAAACATGGAAAAATAATACGAGACACTTTCCAAAGTGTCGGGAATTCATCGTGTCACTAAAACAAATATTAACGACACCTTAAATGCTTATTTAGCACTTTAACGGATTAATATCCAACCAAACAACCGGACTTTACCCGAAACATAAAAATATTGTCAATGACATTGTTTTTCCTTTTCTGAGCTAGTTAGGGTCCCCGAATACCCTAACACCCGTTATAATACACTACCCACTAATAACTTATTTAAACTCCTAACTAATAAAACTAAACACTAACTAGTTAGTCCAAATCCAACCATATTACCCCCCCCCCCCCCCACAACCGAATCAGTTCCCCTAGGGAACACCCTCCATAAACTTTTGATTATTTTAATCAAGCATGTCCTATATCTAGTAGACATATTATATTATGGGTAATAAGGATGAATGGACTATAAGAATGCTTAAAGGGTAATCACTTTCATTTACATAACACTTAACAAAATTGCACTCTCTCTTTCTCCTCTCCTTTGGTTCGGCCGAGAACCATAACCCACCCACTATCATCATTCAAGTTCAATCTTGCAATTCCACTTACATACAAAGGTGAAAGGTCACATACAAGGAGGCTCGGTGCTTACGGAATCACAAGGACCTCTCTACATCGCTTTTATCCACCTAGTTTTCGCTTTGATTCTTCCCTAGCCTTGAGCTAGTTGTAAGTGATTCTAAACACTTCCTTGTTCATGTTTAAAGTGGTTAATAAGAGTTTTAACGGATAAAAATCGAGAACACTAAAGATTAAAACTAAAAGTCTTGTAAGAATGATAAACTTGTTGGTTAAAGAGTAAATAATGGTGTAAAACTCATGAATCTTGTTTAGTTATGGTTATTTTATGTTGGTGATTGCTAGTAGTGGAACGGATCGTCATCTAACCATGCTAGATCATGTTCATGGAACATGAACTAGCAATATGTTTAGTGTAGAAGATACAAGATGACAAACCCTTCCATACATAAACATGAACTTGTGTAAAGTTGATGTTTCTTGTAAAATAGAGTCTTAAACTAGTAGATCTAAACGATCTACAAGTGGTATTTTCGAAGAACCAAGTGTAAGATACAAGTCTTATTTTAAAGCCGGACCTTTCATAAACTAAAGGTGTTTTTGTGAACAAACAAGTGTGTAAACACTTGTGTGACAAAAGATTTAACAAAGGAATAATTTCGTAATTTTTGGAGTAGAAGTTGTAAAGTTACATCTTCTCTAAAAATAAAGTTTTTCAGGAAACCGATTCATTGTTAAAGATAAGAAAGATCTACTAAAAATGTTGGAAAGTTACTACATCTTTTTACACAACTTTCAAGTTCATGTGTTTGCGATTTATGCTTATTTTGACTAGTTTGATGATTGGAAAATTGTTGATTGAATTTTGAAAAGAAAATGATACGCTAGTAAGCGTGGCCACCTCCACTTACAGAGGAAACTCTGGCGAAATTTTTTTTCCAGAAAATAACACTTAGAATATTTTTGTGACAAGCGTTATAAATATATTTTTGACTTGTTTTTCCAAACAAACTTCGCCATGATTTTATTACCAGGTAACCAAGTGTCGGAGGTGGAATTTTCGTAAATAAAAACTTGCTAAATATATATTTAGAATATATATTTCATAGTAAAACGCTTACGTGATTTTATGATTATTTTGTGAACTATATATTATTTTTAGAGTAAAAATAATATAACTGGAATACATTGTGAAAACACGACTCCACAATAATACCAACGCCCTCACAAATAAATATTTAAGTTACACCGGTATTATTATTACCATCCGAACTTTAAAACGTAACTTATGTATTTTCAGAAAATACTCTTAAATGCGTATTTTGATAAAAGTATTATTTTGGAAAATTGTATGGAATAAAATATAATATTTTTGGGAAAAATATGTATATTTTGGAGATAGAATATTTTAGACAAATGAATAAAAATATAATTTATTAAGTGAGACTTAATAATATATTTTGGAATTACGAAAACGCACATGTATTAAAACCCCCATCCTTGGGAAGGAATATAACTATAAATAATTACGAAGTGTAAATACGAAATAGTTGCCTAACTATTTCCCAAAAACGTTAAACCTTAAGCCAAGGCACGGCCGTCCGTCTAATAGAAGTTAGTACGTGTAGGTCGTCACACAGCAGGTTGATTGGGAGATACTATTTCGAGACGCACTTCAGTGAGTTCATGTCCCCCTTTTTCTCTTAACTGTTTTCAGTTTTTAAACTGCGGGGGTGAAATACATGTTACTAAGATTACGAATACTTTTTACATGGTATGGTTAGCGTAAGGAGGGTTACTACTTAGATCATGTCAGTGGGTAGGCGGGAACTGGAGGCCATTAATCCTCATTGTAGGACCGAGGGTCTTTAGCGGTAGATCTATCTCGGTGTAGTGAGCCCAGCCCCAGGCCCAACAGTACGGACCTCGGGGTGACTTGGTACCCGACGCAAAAATCTGCTAGGTTTGAGTCTTCCTACTGCACTTCACACATATCAATGGCCTTGCAAACCATTGGTGATCTCTTTATTTCCTTATTTGCTACATACCAGGGATTTTATACTTACAAAGGTTTACATACTCACTTTCACATGAACTCGCTCAACTTTATGTTGACTTTTCAACTTACATGTATTTCAGGGAATTAGGGATCTGGCGAAGTATGCTACGTTTTCACGCTGCGTAAGAGTTATGAGGTCATCCACGTTTAGGGATTGTGACTTTTACCTGGACGAGTCGCAAGTCTTAAACGGTGTTTATTTTATGTTTGTGGTTATGTCGTATGAACAATGTTTTTATTTTGACGGGTTGTAACTCGTTGCATGTGTCAACTTTAAACAATGTTGTGGTATTTTACTTTTAAAACTTGAATCAATGGATGATCATCATGGTTTTATTTTCATATAGCTTTGTTGTGATTAAGCTATGGTATTAAGAAGTCACACCATATAAACCCACGTTTCCGCAAAGCCAGGGTGTGACAACAATAACTGCATGAACTCGCTCAACTTTTTGTTGACTTTTTAAAACTACATGTATTTCAGGAAACAGGTCTTGAGCCGGTGATTCACTATGGGAAATGGGAATGTCAATGACAACGATGGCCACTTTTGGAGGGTTTGTCTTTTATATCCCAACCTCGTATGGGTATATAGGGGACAAAACCTCACTACGTCTTTTTGTCAAAAAACTACCTTTTGTTATGTGTAAAATAACGTAGAATATGCCATGTCAAACGTTGTTAAAACTTGGAAAACTTGTAATCTTTTGTGGAAAACAATATATCTATGGCATCGTTGTGGTTTATTATGTTTACTCATTTGGATGCAATGATTACCTTTCTTATATCACACACAATAAGCTTCCGCTACTAGCAGGGTGTGACAGATTGGTATCAGAGCTCCGATTGTAGTGAACCAGGGACAAACTTTTATAAAGTTTGGTTTACAATCACCAAGGGCTCTCACATGAAAACAAAGTTGATAACATTACAAAGATGATTTCAAAAAGTATGACAAAATGACAAAAGGTTTTCATGGTGTCACTATAACATGACGATCTATCACGCGGGCTCAATCATAAGTAACTGATATGGTTCAATACATGTTTAGTCTATAAGGAATAGACTTGAAAACACTAAGGATTACATGTGAAACATAAAGAACAAAAACAAAATGAGATTTAGTGATTATATATATAATGTATTTATATATGTGTTGTACGGAATATTTATCAAGAACGAAAACACCTTTGACTACGAATTCTATTACGACACTTGACTCACACGATGAGAATAACTACCTCGCGTCTATTACGAAGCTTATGGCGGACGTGGTCCATGAGAGAGACCCTAAAGCATTGATTTCATGGAAGATGTTTGTCTTCCCTCGGATGGGTATGAATCTAGCTTCGGTAGTGGCGACGAGGCGGAGGTGGCGTCCTTGGACAATAACTCTACTAGTGGGACGAGGTCCCTGAGGCTCATACTAATCGTGATTGATGACACTCTTGTCCAGACAAGGAAGATGAAGTACTCATCTTAAAGGTGCCCCTCCAATTGTATTGTAGCGGATTCCCTCTACTTCTATTTCGGCTAACGTTGTGCCCTATCATGAATAATGATAATGGGCGTTAGCACGTGGGCCATCACGAAGGTCCCTCCTATGTTGAAGGTATATAGACAATAGTGTCCTCTCTTTGAATGATCGTCTGTTTGAACGAGAGAATGCTAGGGTGATCATGCAAGACAATTTATTATTACGGGGGCCCACGTAATAACAACTTGTAGTGCATGGGAATCCTGGTGGGCTCTGCGGGTCAAGCTAATGATCACATCCATTCGAAATTCTTAAGCTGTCCAAGTTTCTATCTAGTAAGAACACTAACCGAGATGGTTACTATAACACTCTACGATATAGGAGGACCACACGTATTATCCACACCTAACATTCGATCTATAACACGAGTCGTTCGATACTAGTCATCGAAAGAAAACAAAACTTGTTAGCCACTCATGGAGGAGTTTCCTCAACATTCTCGGAGTTCTTGTACATGGGTTGGTTCTTTGGTGTCTATGACACCTTACCTTATCTTAGTTATCGGAGATGATTACATTAAACTCTATCATTTGATATTTGTCTTATTCCAAGGGATACTATGGAATGAGCCAAGCTACAACCCCTTCATTGTATTATTCGAATCTATGGAAATTATAACAATTTTGTCGAAGCTCGTGGAGCTCAAGGAGTATCAACGTATTCGTCACACGGGCTAGTGCGGCGAAGGATTTTTCCTACTTTGGGTGATCGAGAACCAGGAAGTATGGGATACACGTTGTAAAAATTGGAGATGACCGTTTGGTTTCTCCTCCTCAACGAATTACTTCTTTTCCCATTTAGGCACATGGCTAATACACTCAAGAGGTACTATGCATTTTGGAATGCATTTATTCATAAATATCATTATTCAAACATACCGGAGCAACGCTGTCTTGAGGTTTCCATGACCAATCACATTCTTAATTCTTAGGCGTATGATAGGCTATATCTGTCCAAATAAAAGTCTAGACCCTTTGATACGACGTATCGAAAATAACATGGCACCGAAAAGAAAATTTGCGCGCAAAAGGGTTAGTGAATCAGCACGCTACTATTAAAGTCAAACTCGAGATTTTATGGAACAACACGAGGTTGTGGAGATTGCACAACATGGGGTTGTTGAATCGACATTAATGATGGTACTGATGGTACCGGCAGCTCAAGTGGTTCAAATTCCTATGGGACGAGAACAAGTAGCAATGCCACACCTGGAGATGCAATCACTCCAAATGTTAATTCTAAGGCTTTTCCGGATTATAAACCGCGAGACCTCATTGATATGGGAGGTGTGGTAAGTTCTGTCCACTAGATAGAGACAATGAAGTAAGTTAACCGTGCTAGCAAATGTACTCCTAAGTAAACAACTTGGTAAGCGAATAGCCTTTTGTTGAATGAGACGTTAATTTGGTAGAATCTCCAAGTACAAACTATAGGGAGTAACACAGCAAAAAGGTTGTCGTGGGAAGAACTCAAGGATCTTACGCGAGAAAAGTATTACTCGCTAGCGGAAAAAAAAAATCCAAGGTTGGGAACCGAACTCTAGAACTCGATCCTGATTTGAGCCAATGTTGTTGGTTACCCTCGACGCCTCTACGGCCTCCCAAGGATTGTTGCATATTGGATAACACCCGAATTCAAACGCACTGAGCGCTACATTTCTAAAGCATGATCACATCATGCCACCCTGCCTAGATTTATTTTAAAGTAACTCTCACAGTTAGTCTCACCAAGGATGTGGTGAGGATGGGGAAATTGCCAAAGAAGGGTGCTAAGAGAAAGAAAACTCCCGTGACGAATGAAACGAAAGCAATGGCTGCCATAATCGATTTTCACATCAAGAAATATGCAAATAACTTGCCAAAATCCTGAATGAGATAGGTGTAACTTTCATCATGAGGGCACTTGCATAGTGCCAATAGTAGCAGTGTGGTGAGACTGAGCACAAAACGGAAACTAATGAGTTAGATATACTCAAGAAAGAACAAGGAGGTTTTAAATGTGACAAAGAGACCACTACGAGCATGGATGTCCAAGGACGAATCAAGAAAATGAATAAGTGTGTGTATGGTTAGAACTATGAATACTGCACAAAATCTCAATGTTGCTATGGGCACTTTCTACTCTACAACCAGCATGTATAAATTCATTGGATACCAACGTCGGCTTAACTTGGTGTCTTTAGATATTAAGCCTATACACGGATTAGAGTCATGTAAGTTAGACATGTCTTACTCTCTCAAGTTAGCTAATGGGGAATTAGCAGAGTCATGTGAAGTCATTAAGGGTCGTCGATACGTTTCCTATCAACCGACCCGTTGCATCCATCTTGTTTAATACCGGTGTCGGTATTAGTTTCATCCCCCTAGAATTCAAAATATACTTGGCTTAGAGTCGAGTAAGCTAGACGTCCCCTCATCCCATAGTATTGGCCAATGGTAAATTAGTTCAGTCGGGAGAAGACGTTAAAGGATGCACACTCGAACTTGGAGCACAGAAATTTGACATGGACCATTTTACCCGTTCAATTGGGTTGTTACGACGTAGTTTTTGACATAGACTAGTTATCCGATAATCGAGCCAAAATCATATGTCACGAGAAGATCATTCGCATCCCCCTGTCCGACGAGAGAACATCCTTTAATGCACAGGGAGAATCAAGACACGCCACTACGAATCATTAGTTGCATGAAGGCTCAAAATGTTTGAGAAAATGATGCATCGCCTTTCTTGCTCATGTGGCTGACAAGAAGGCTGAGGAGCGTAAGGTGGAGGACGTACCTGTGGTAAGGGGATACCCTGAAGTCTTTCCAGAAGACTTGTCGGGACTGCCTCCACAACGACAAGAGGAATTCCGTATCGATGTAGTGCCAGGAGTGGCACCGGTGGCAAAAGCTCCATATAGACTGGCGCCCTCGGAAATGCAAGAATTATCTACTCAGCTTTAGGAATTGCTTGACAAAGGATTCATTAGACCGAGTTTCTCTCCTTGGGGAGCTCCGGTGCTATTTTTCAAAAAGAAGGATGGAACCTTTCGGATGTGCATCGATTACAGAGAACTAGACAAGCTAACTATCAAGAATTGGTATCTTTTACCGAGGATCGACGACTTGTTCGATTAGTTGCAAGGTTCCAGCTTCTATTCCAAGATTGATCTAAGATCCGGATATCACCAGCTAAGGATTCAAGAGGAAAGCATTTCTAAGACAGCGTTTAGGACTCACTATGGGCATTACGAGTTCCTTGTTATACCTTTCGGCTTAACAAACGCTCCCACCGTTTTCATGGATTTGATGAACCGAGTATGTTAGCCATACCTCGACAAGTTCGTGATTGTATTCATTGATGACATATTAATATATTCACGAACCGAGGCGGAACATGAACAACACCGGAGAACTATTCTGGAGCTGCTTAAGAAAGAACAATTGTACGCCTAGTTCTCAAAATGCAAATTTTGGATTCGTGAAGTACAAATTCTCGGTCATGTGGTGAACGAGAACAGAATACATGTTGATCCAGCTAAGATAGAGCCCATAAAGAACTGGAACACTCCAAAGACCCCAATGAAAGTAAGACAATTTCTGGGCTTAGCGGGATACTATCGAAGATTCATTGAGAATTTTTCTAAAATTTCTCAACCGCTAACCTCACTCACTCGAAAGGATAAAAAGTTCGATTGGGGTGAAAAACAAGAAATGGCATTCCAAACGCTCAAAGATAAACTATGCCAAGCGCCAATCTTATCACTCCCTGACGGCACCGATGACTTTGTGGTTTATTGTGATGCCTTGCACCAAGGCTTGGGTTGTGTATTAATGCAACGTGAAAAAGTCATCGCGTACGCATCACGACAGTTGAAAGTTCATGAAAAGAATTATACCAGTCATGACCTGGAATTAGGCGCAGTGGTATTTGCTTTAAAGATTTGGCGCCATTATCTTTATGGTACTAAGTGTACCATATTCACAGACCATAAAAGTCTTCAACATATATTCATTAAAAAAGAATTAAACATGCGCCAGCGGCGATGGGTAAAATTGTTGAATGACTATGACTGTGAAATCAAGTACCATCCGGGCAAGGCAAATGTTGTGGCGAATGCTTTGAGCCAGAAAGAGCGAGTCAAAACTTTACGAGTACGAGCTTTAGAGTTAACCATTCAGATGAACTTCACTACTCGTGTGCACGATGCACAACTAGAAGCTCTAAAGCCCGAGAACATTCAAGCAGAATCCTTGCGAGGATTAGAGAAACAACTGGAAGAGATCAAAGATGGCACAAGGTACTTAATGGGAAGAATCTGGATTCCTTACTTTGGCGGATTGCGAGACTTAGTGTTGGATGAAGCACATAAGTCAAAATATTCAATACATCCCGGATTTGATAAGATGTATCAGGATGTAAAGGAATATTACTAGTGGCCTAATCTCAAAGGAGATATTGCGACCTACGTTGGGAAATGCCTAACTTATGCAAAGGTCAAGGCCGAGTATCAAAAGCCATCTGGACTATTACAACAACCCGAGATTCTCGTTTGGAAATAGGAACATATATCAATGGATTTCATTACAGGACTCCCATGGACCTCTCGAGGTCATGACATGATATGGGTTATCGTTGATCGATTAACCAAGTCAGCTCACTTCTTGCCAATTCACGAGAAAGACAGTACATAGAAGTTAGCTGAGCTTTATCTCAAGGAGATAATAGAACGTCATGGAGTGCCTATTTCAATAATCTGGGATCGAGATGGTCGCTTTGTGTCAAGGATTTAGCAATCCTTTCAAGCCTCATTTGGATCTCGTTTGGATCTAAGAACGGCATTCCATCCGCAAACCGATGGCCAAAGCGAACGAACGATCCAAACTTTAGAAGATATGCTTCGTGCCTATGTGATGGATTTGGGCGGAAATTAGGATACTCATTTACTGCTGGTAGAGTTCTCATATAATAACAGTTATCGCACAAGCATTAAAGCCGCCTTATTCGAAGCACTATACGGACGGAAGTGCCGATCACCACTGTGTTGGGCAGAAGTCGGAGACAAACAACTCATTGGCCCTGAACTAGTCCAAGAGACTACTAACAAGATAGCAAAGATACGAGACCGTATCAAAGCGGCTCGTGACTGACAAAAGAGCTACGCGGATAGAAGACGTAAATCATTATCCTTCGAGGTCGGAGACAAAGTTTTACTAAAAGTCTCGCCTTGGAAAGGCGTAGCTAGATTCGGGAAACGCGGAAAACTAAATCCGAGGTACATTGGGCCATTTGAGATTCTATAAAAGATCGGTACCGTCACGTACAACTTGAAACTGCCTAAAGAACTCAGTAACATACACGACACGTTTCATGTGTCGAATCTCAAGAAAAGTCCGACCGTTGAGACAGTTATCATCCCAGCGGATGAAATTCATGTAGATGACACGCTCCAGTTTACCGAAGAACCCGTTGAGGTTATGGACAGGAAAGTCCACAAGACAAGGAGAAGTCGTATCGAACTAGTCAAGGTCCGCTGGAATTCACGTCAGGGACCCGAGTACACATGGGAACGTGAAGATCAGATTAAGGCAAAATATCCCCACCTGTTCGAGAAGACTCCTGCAAAGGATGGCTCAACTTGAATTTTGGGACGAAATTCTTTTTAACTGGGGGAGAATGTGACAACTGGCAAATAACTGGTAATTCCGTACAATCTAATCACTATTTATATTTCTAAATCTCATGCATTTAGCGTAATTTAATTACGTAACTGTGTCGTATACTGGATAACAGTGTTAGGATAAGAAAATAAAGCTAAAACATATGTTGGTTTTCGTCGTAATGCGAAACCAAACAAACAATGTCCTAAAAGGGTTGGTAGAAAGTGTTGCGTGCACTATTCACGGTTACAGTATTCATGCCAACAAACCGTGAAATCAGACCGAAACACTGAAAAACGACACTCGGATAACATAACTGAGTCCATTTATATAAGAAAGCATTATTATGAAAACACATCTTGCAAAGAAACAAGACTTTCCGGTATAACGCCCTAATCTCAAAAATGTCCGTTTCGGCCTAAAATATAGCATTTTTAACGCGTCTGAACCTATAACAAAGCATTTCCGGGACTTCGGAATAATGTCAATTGATGAAAAACACACTAAAAAAATAAGAGGATACCAACGGAATGTTCATAATCACAAGTTTCCGGTATTACATCGCTATGCACTAAACTAGTCCGTTAGTGAACCGACGAGCTAGTAAGCAATATTCCGTCATCGTAGCAACCGAATGGAAACTCTAGTGAACTAGTTAAGCTAAATTTGGGACTCGGAATCACTTCATACATCTTTCGGATGCAAGAAAACAACTTGCGGGAACTACTTGTCGGTGCGGCGCAAAAGCACCGTTATTGAACCGACGACCGAACGAAAGACATTTTAAGCGTCGGAATGCACTTTTTACTAGTTGGACAAACTATTTAGTATCAATTCAAGTCCTAATCCCTAATTACCCTACTAATGATGTACTTAAACCCCTAATCACTATAATTAACTTAAGGACCAAAATATCTAAATTTTAACAAGTTTAACCTTATTTTTTTATAAAATATTTACACTTTACCCCCCCCCCCCTTCATAGTCGGCTGAAATCAAGTGGGTCCCACCCCACTTGATTTGTTTGAAAAATGGAGATAAGAGCATGGTCTTGTAGGATTTGATGGACTAGTGCATGTAGCTAACTATAAGACATCATAACCTACATTTTTCTTCATTCTTATCTTACAAAACCAACAAACAAACACTTCTCCTTTCCCTCATTATTCATGGCAGCAACAACAGCCCCAAACACCACCACTAAACACCATATTTCACTCACTAAAAAGCCTAACAAGATCATCTACACATGGGTTAAGCATGGAGCATCATTAAGGATCATTTTGGAGCTTAATTTCTTCTTATTTTCTTGTCTAACTAGTGCAATCTTGTAAGATCTCTAACCATCATTTTTAAGCTCCATATTATTAATAGATTATTATTGTACAAGTTGATTATCTTGATATAAAAGCTTAACATAATCAAAAACCCTAAACACAAAGCTAATAAACACTAAATATGAATATATTATGTGTTGATTTATGTTGTTTAGTGTTAATATGTTCATGTGTTCATGATGATTATGTTATTTTTGTTAATATTAGTGAGTTAAAGTTTGTATTTATGATGATCATGTTGTTAGTTTCATGTAGTATTTTATATTTGTGTTCATCTTATCATGATGAACATAAATATGTGATTTAAACATGGTTATGTTTAAATCAAGAAAGATCATCATACTCATTTCATGAACTAATCATATAATTTTTGGATTACATAAAGAAACAAGGGTTTAAATAGGTTTAAAACCTAATCTTGGGAAGTTTAGTGAACTTTGTTTTTACAAGATAAATTAAACAACTTGTTTATTATGAAAATTACCTTAAAAAGTCCAACTTTTTATGTATAAAAAGTGTATTATGAAAGTTCATGAAATGTGGAAGTTATGTTAACATATAAACATGTATAAAAAGTTGATACATTGAAACTTGATTTGGAAAATTGATTGTGATTATGATTTAAACGCGTTTTTATAACGTGGGAAACGTCATAGTTTAGGGGAAACTATGGCGAATTTTTCTAAAAATCTAATCGCGATTAAAGATGGGATTAAAGGGTGATTAACAATGTTAAACACGATTAGTGGTCATAAACGTCATTTTTGGAAACCCTAATGAGAATATTTAAGTGTTAAATATTCAATAAGTTTTATGGACTTAAACTTATTCTTTTACAAAAATAAATGGTTAAAAATGTAACCATATATGTATATATAATTTTTGGTAAAAAAATTATATATTTTTGGAAACTTGTCAAGTGTATGTAATATGTGCTATATGTGTATATATTAGATACCTATCGGGTGATCAAAATGAATACACATACATGTTCCTACATGGTCCAAGAAATGCTAGTAAATCGGACAATTAAATAAAATGGCTGAAATGGAAATACATAACACTTGATGACGACGAATTGGGCGTATCGACATTGTGAACAAGTTACTACAATGTCGAGTCTAAAAATAACATATTTTTAGACACTAAAACGAACACATAACTAAGTGGTCAAAAACAAGAATCCGGAAAGTCGAAAACTATAAAAATTACCAAGTATTTTTCATGTGAAAAACGAACTTATTAAGTTACATGCTTGGTGATTTTTTGGTAAAAATTGCAAGAGTATATTTAATGGACTCATTAAAATTAGATTTGGGCTAGGCCCAAATTTCTAAAATGCATGGGCTAGAGCCCAAAAATAAATTATTTGGGTTAGGCCCAAATTACTAACATACATGGGCCAAGGCCCAATGGCAAATATATGGGTCAAGACCCCAAATTTCTAAAGTACATGGGCCAAGGCCCAATGATAGTAAAACTAGGGCTAGGCCCAATAACAAGAAAACTAGGGCCAGGCCCAATAACAAGAAAACTAGGGCCAGGCCCAATAACAAGAAAACTAGGGCCAGGCCCAATAACTAGAAAACTAGGGCCAGGTCCAGTGACATAAAACTAGGGCTAGGCCCAATAACAATAAAACGTGGGTTAAGCCCAATGACATAGGTTCGAAGCCGTTCACATATAATCCAATACGTATAGAATGCATGTATATACATAACAATCGAGCGAGTAAACTATCAATACTCTAAAATACAAAGTTATTCCAAATATGACAAACGAGAACATAATAAAGTATTCAAGATGAACAACTTGTACGAGGTCCGAAAGACCTAGTGTCTAACGAGATTAGTACACATGTAGGTTATTGACACGTACAGACGCTCACTTCGATTTCATACTACTCGGAACGCAAATTTGTGAGTTCGTGTCCCTCCTTTCAATGATTTCAATGTTTTGGTTTTAAAACAATCGAGGGGAAATACATGCTAAAACTACGGATATGTTAGCATACATGCTAATACTATGGGTTTGTTAGCTATGGGTTTAGATGATAACACGATCAATGTACATAAGTAGGATGATAACATAGTAACCATTAATCACTTAGTGACCAAGGTGCAAAAGGTGTAGATCTATTGAGTTTGAGACACGCTCCACTCCTTTGATAGGCCATAGGAGTGCTTTTGTGATCCCAGAAAATGTCAAAGTTGTTTCGGTTTGTTACGTAACTTATGGCTCATAATGTCAGGGGTTCGCTACCCACTGATAGATCCTTAAACTCCATATATGCTATTAAAAAACCTGGATTTCAATACCAGAATGCAAAAATTTCATATGATAACAATAACTGCATGAACTCGCTCAACTTTTTGTTGACTTTTTAAAACTACATGTATTTCAGGAAACATGTCTTGAGCCGGTGATTCACTACGGGAAATGGGAAAGTCAATGACAACGATGGCCACTTTTGGAGGGTTTGTCTTTTATATCCCAACCTCGTATGGGTATATAGGGGACAAAACCTCACTACGTCTTTTTGTCAAAAACTACATTTTGTTATGTGTAAAATATCTTAGAATATGCCATGTCAAATGTTGTTGAAAGTTGGAAAACTTGTAATCTTTTGTGGAAAACAATATATCTATGGCATCGTTGTGGTTTATTATGTTTACTCATTTGGATGCAATGATTACCTTTCTTACATCACACACAATACGCTTCCGCTACTAGCAGGGTGTAACACTAACTGTGATTACTATGCAAGGAATTACGTAATTATGAATGCATACATAATTATGGAATTTAGTGCACATAATATCCGCTACTAGCAGGGTGTGACACTAACTGAAGAATACCCGTTGAGGAAAATGACTCAATCCGTTCATTTTCGTTTATGAAGAATATCCGTTGAGGGAAATGAATATCCTTCTGTTTACCCCTTCATTTCCATTTCTGAAGAATACACGTTGCGGAAAATGACTCAATCCGTTCATTTTCATTTCTGAAGAATATCCGTTGAGGGGAAATGAATATCCTTTTGTTTATTCCTTCATTTCCATTTCTGAAGAACCCGTTGAGGAAAATGACTCGTCCATTCATTTTTGCTACTGAAGAATATCCATTGAAGGACATGAATATCCTTTTGTTTACCCCTTCATTTCCATTTCTGAAGAATACCCGTTGAGGAAAATGACTCAATCCGTTCATTTTCGTTTCTGAAGAATATCCGTTGAGGGAAATGAATATCCTTCTGTTTACCCCTTCATTTCCGTTTTTGAAGAATACCCATTGAGGAAAATGACTCAATCCGTTCATTTTCGTTTCTGAAGAATATCCGTTGAGGGGAAATGAATATCCTTTTGTTTATTCCTTCATTTCCATTTCTGAAGAACCCGTTGAGGAAAATGAATCGTCCATTCATTTTCTCTTCTGAAGAATATCCGTTGAAGGAAATGAATATCCTGTTGTTTATTCCATCATTTCCATTTCTGAAGAACCCGTTGAGGAAAATGAATCGTCCATTCATTTTCGCTTCTGATGAATATTCGTTGAGGGGAAATAAATATCCTTTTGATATTTCATCATTTCCATTTCTGAAGAACCCGTTGAGGAAAATGAATCGTCCATTCATTTTCGATTCTGAAGAATATCCATTGAGGGAAATGAATATCTTATTCTATAATCCTTCATTCCCACTTCTGATAAAGAAACCGTGGAGTGAAATGAATCATCCATTCATTTTCGTTTCTGAAGTATATCCACTGGGAAATGACAGGATTATGCCTTTCATATCTTTGATGGGTTACTCTATGCAAATATATGACACCCTAGATTCCATGCAAGATAATCATTTAACACAACGTCACAGACAGACTCCTACGAACAAATTTGGGACGAAATTTCCTAAAGTAAGGGAGACTGTGACATCTGTGTCACTGCGACCACGAAACAAATACCAAATCAATGAAATATTGTGTTTCATACTTGGGATTTGTATAAATAGGTGTACCATTTGCACATATCAATTCTTGTTCGATTTCGAGCTTTAAATCGCTTTCTGGAAGGTTATACGCGAACTGATGCATAAATATAACCAGTGTAATGCAACAAACACTCAAGAATAGTGACATAGGCTTAAAATACCTTAAATAACCTTTACAAAACTTAGAAATAAGTTTTGGAGGGTTTGGTGTGGCGAAATCAAGTTTATTCGATCGTAGGGACTATTTGCGTCAAACTGCAAAAGTATACCGAATCGAATGATAATGGACATTCTGGAACTTGATCATAAGTTAAATATGCCCTAAATATCCTTTATATAGCTTAGAAATAGGCTTTGAGGTGTTTGGTGCGCAAAAATAAACTTTTTGATCAATAGGGACTAAAAGCATCAAAAAGTGCATAAGTTTGCATTTTCGCGCATATCTTACGTTCTGAATATATCCAGACATCCAAAAATTTCTGTAACCATTAAAATATTTTATTTTAGTGATTGGCAAGATAAAATTCCATTCGTCGCGTAATTTGGATCGTTTTTAGTGTCCGTTCGTGTTTCATCGTAATTAACAGAACAACGCAACCATACGACCAAACGAACCGACATCAGAGATGTTTTTGAGCATAATTCATGATCCCTATACTTTAACTTCATTTTAGAGCCTTGAAATGGGGTTAACGGGGTTTAAACGCATCGAAAATGGCTCAAAAGTGTTGCAGGGACCAAACATGTCAATTATTGAAACTTTCTGGGAGCTGGCACATGGTGGCGCTGTGCCATGGCGTGATGCCACGACCTCATCTGGACAGAAAGTGCAATTTTGGCACCCAGGTTGAATTTCAGGGGGCCTAAATGTAACTTTTTCAATACCGTGTGATGGTTTTGGGCACCCCTAGTATTTCAAGACCATGTGCCTTATGTGTAAGGTCCAGATTGAAGCTTGTTTATCAAGGAACAATCCTAACGGTTGTGGATTTCCTATAAATACCCAACCCAATTTCATTCCAAAATCCACATTTGATCTCAATCTTCTTCTCTAAGTTGAAGCTCTCCTTGTGAGGCTTCATACCTGAGAAATTTTGAGTTCAAATCTTCAAGCTTGGACCTTTTGTAAGTATTCTTTCATCTTTTATGTGTTTTTCAAGCATGAAAGTCAAACAGTGTTTGACTTTCTGCTTTGACCAGTCAATGGTTAACACGAAGTTTGGTTGAACTTCGCAACGTGAGCATAATCACGATGGTCATAGTCCCTCGTGACTATACCTACTGATTACCACGTTGATTAGGTGTAGTGACGAGTCATAGTTTCGGTTAAAATACGCGTTTATGCGTATTTTGCAACCAAACTATTCTTGGGTATCGAAACCCTTTGTTTTGATATCAAATTTGTTTTCTAACTTCGTTAAACATGTTTTAACATGTTTCACTCGTCACTTTTAGTTTAGTGCTTATATAGGGTCGTAAGATAAGCGGTCTAAATAACCGCTTAGACTTTCGAACCCGACCCGTTTGGTCGATCATTAGGATCCGACCAAACATATTTTGTTACCATAGTTGTATAGGGAATAACCTTCCGAGGTTATACCTTATGGTTACTTCGTTTAATTAGTTGTATGATAGGTTGTTTATATGCCTTAGGTAAAATGACCAAAATGTCCTTTTCATGCATAATTGGTATTTAAGCATATGTAACTTAAATTTTTGTCACTTAACTGATTATGCAACATATTTAAACATGTTTAGGCATATAATACTTGTCATAGGACTAGTTAGGCGTCTCGAACGCGTTTTACGCGAACGACGCGTTAAAGTAGCATAAGCTACCTAAACGAGTCGTAATGGGTCATAAGCACTTAGGATAGGTTTCGATTTAGTATGTAGGCTTTGTTAAACCATATCACATGAGTTCCAATACTCATTTGGTTTTACGAAACCTCATCCTATCCGATCTTCCGATTTAGGTCCGGTTTATTAACATAGTTACCTATATTAGGTGTCTTTTGATTTTCCGTGATCCCTCTAGCTTTGCTTGGTTGTTATTCAAGACTTCTAAGCATCCTCAAGTGAGTACATAGTCCCCTCTTTTACTGTTTTCAAACATTTTGGGGTGGAACACATGTGCCTACTTGTTACTTTCGTGTTTTCATGCTTTTATAACATATACTTGCTATGTTCATTAGTACACATATAGTACATGATTTCATTATGTTTTGCTATGTATGTTCACTTAGCATGCTAGCACATTGATATTCATATATTACATTTTGTTGCATATGCTCATCCAGCATATGGACACATTGTTTACATTTTGAACTGGTTGAACTGTTTGGAACTGTTTAATCCTTATGAACCGTCTGGAACTGTTTGATTTATATGAACCGTTTGGAACTGATTGATTGATGTGAACCGTTTGGAACTGATTGATTGATGTGAACCGTTTGGAACTGTTTGAACCGTTGGGTTAGGGAAGTGACTAGGTGACGAGGCGGGTGTAATGTGTTAAAAGCATGGTGGATACGCCGCTGGTACTTCCTATATATAAGTGCTTTTAACACATTATATATCGTTGCGTTATCTAGATCACTTGGGCAAATGTTATCAAAACAAAGTTATATTTCAAGGTTTTCTAACTATTCGAGTTTTATTTCAAAAACGATTTTTCGATCTGGGTCTATATAAACAAATGTTTTGGAGTTAAGATTCATGGCATCGAGGTTTTATAAATCATAACAAATCTGTTTTGATTTGGTTATTTCAATTCACAATATAAACATTTTACAAAACTAAGTTTTCTAGTATCAAATAACAAAGTTGTTTGAGTTATTTAAAAAGGTCAAACGAGCCATGAATCTGACACTCACATAAAACCTATGTACTCGTCGGGATTTTTATGCTGACGTATTTTCACATGTGTTTCAGGTATCATAGTTGGTGATGATTGATGATGATATTGATGCATGCTCACATAGGAATGGACGAGGCCTTAGTGACTTAATAATAATGGAAGTTAATTTGTTCATGTTTTTTTTCTAGTTTCAATACAATGTAATAAACTTAATTCAATAAAACAGAACTTTTATCCATGTGTTGTGAAACAATGATTCTGTTACGACACTCCCCGACATTTCCGCCACGGTTTGTTGTTTTAACGCGGTCGGGGTGTGACAGGTCTCGTCATGGATAATTGGATATAATGCGTTTGTGAGTTGTTAAAGTATGTATTAGGTCTAAAAGGTCTTCAAAACACCGAATTTCTCATGGGACGTTTTACGAAAGTTTGGTAACATGCTGAAAACACTTATATATAGGAAGTACCAGCGGCGTATCCACCATGTTTTGACCACGTTACGTCCGTTTCGTTATTCGCGTCATGTTACGTTCCGTGTCTTACCATACAAAGTAGTACACTCTATGGTCCTCATACACCTATCACTATAATCCCGTGTGTACCCGTGATTATATTGATCATCGCATGATCTGCATAGCTTGTACTAGTTGGGTATAAATCAGGGTATACATAATTTGAAAATAAAAATGACTACGTATAAGAATGTATATTTTCGTTTTAGTATGTATGAGACCAACGTAAGCGAATCCCTCGGGTTTCGCTCACGCACAGGTACGAATGTATGAATTATGAGTATGAATAAAAGTATGAGCATAAGTATACGTTTAAGTATGAATACGCATGTGAGTAAAAGTATGAACATAAAACGTATGGGTATGAATATGAATATGAATATGAATATGAATATGAGTACAAATATGAGCATAAAACGTATGGGTATGAATATGAATATGAGTATAAGTATAAGCATAAAACGTATGGGTATGAATATGAATATGAGTATAAGTATAAGCATAAAACGTATGGGATAAATATAAATATGAGTATAAGTATAAGAATAAAACGTATGGGTATGAATATGAATACGAGTATAAGTATAAGCGTAAAACGTATGGGTATGAATATAAATCTGAGTATAAGTATAAGCATAAGCATAAAACGTATTGTTATGAGTATGAGTATGAGTGCAAGTACGAATAACAATGATTGCGTATATAGTATTATTTGAAACATAACGAATTTAAGCATATAAAACAATCAAAAGGTTGAGGATGTAAAAAAAATGAATGATATAAATGAAATTATCACGAGATAACAACTAAAACATGTACGATGATATGCATGTATAGTTGTTTAAGCAAAATGTTGAGTTTATTGAATCAAAATAGATCGAGTTTGATTTCGAAGGTAGAATATAGTTTGTAAATGTAAGACAATATAAAGTACTCATTGGTTATGCATAACGTATTTTGTAATGAATGGAATTGCTATTTTGTTTTAAAAGAGTTAACGTAAGTTGAGGATTGTCGGTCCCCACGAAGTCTTCTTGCCCACGTGTTTCAAAATTTAAATGACGAATTGAGTGATGTAGGAAAATTTTTTCAAAAACAATAGGTTTGCTTCATTTTCACCAAAACAATAAATTTTGAATTTTGGAGGTTCTTGTGAAAACGCCGATCCTTATAAAAGAAATTTAGCAAAAGGACTTAGTGATTGTTAAATTTTTTTTAACAAATGATATGTTGATGTTGAAAAGAGTCTTTGGTAAAACGATCATATAACATCTATAAGATCTTATAAGTATATGAGAAAGGTTGGTTTGATTTCCGATTGAGAATGAAAGTCTTTAGTATGGTGATATAACGTGAGTGTGTTTTAGTGATTAAGTCGAATATGAAGTTCATGGGCAAGAGATTCATTAGACCGATTAAATTGATAGGTAGCATCTCGTATGGTTTTGAAATTCAGGTAGTAAAACGTTTTAAGACATGATTAAGAATCTCTTCTATATGAGTTAAGTGAAAATAGCTTGTAGGATAAGAAGTACATTTGATAAAACAATGTATTTTGAAATTTTTATAAGTAGTGATTTTGATGAATGATAAATGATTTAGGTGTAAAACATAATCGTGTTTGCATAATAAATTATTTTGAAGGAAAGTTTTGGTAACGATCACCTCGGCAAGGGAATCACCCCTAACTCGTTGGTAAGGTCGTTTTAAGAAAAGGAGGAGTGGAGTTAATCGTCAAGGTAAGGAAATCACTCCCATCTCGATGATATGTCTCCATTTTGGCGTTATAAAGAATGTAAATAAAATTGAGTGATGTTTTGAAATCATGCATATGTATAAATGTATGAAAAAGATTTAGTATGTTGTGTGTGTGTGAAGAAAATATCGGAAATAAATTTGAATTTGAAAGATTGCATCGTGTAAGATAAATAATAGAAACACATGTTCGATTAAAACTTGGATGGATCCAAAACGGAACTTTGACTAACCAAGGTGGTCGAAAAGTCTTTTGAATTTGAGAAGCATGCTTTGGCATAGGTGAAATACTCTCGCTGACAAGTCGGTTAACGGTATTTACCCTTCCGGTTACTACATGTCCCTAATCAATTGAAATTTTGAGACTTGGCGGGATCTATGAAAATATCAAGGAGTGGAACTAGTCGACAAGGTGCGGGTTTCACCCCTAACTTGGCGATTTCGTATCCCAAGTGTGGTTTGTACTCGTCAGGTCAAAATTTTAATTTTGACACTTTGACGAGGGTCCACTAGAATTTGAAAATGGAAACTCTCCATCAAGATGAGGATCTCACTCCAAACTTGGTGGCGAATTTCGTGTAAAAAGAATAGGTGGATTGAGAGTTGTTCACCAAATTGTGGATTTCACGCCTATTTTGGTGAAGTCGTCTCTTTGGTATGGTGCGAGTGTTGTCGGATTTAAATAATGAAATAAGCGAACAAGTATAAACAAATAAGAAGGCATGTCGAGAATAACACAAAGAGTAGAACAATAAAAAAAGTATCAACACATAATAAAGCAAGTATTAACACAAAAGTGACATATATGTTTAAAAGGTCAAAAGGAAATAAATAAGGAGCAAATAAAGTATCATACAAGTGGTTCAAGCAAAACATAAGAATAAAGCTCTAGAACTATAGACTAGGTAAAAAGCATGACAATTTTTCCTAATTCCCTATAGTTATGGCTCTGATACCAATCTGTCACACCCCAACCGATGGCGGAAACATCGGAGTGAGACGAAAACTAGATTGCAAGAGACTTCATAACACTATTTGTGACAAGTATTTAAATAATAAATTTCCATTTCATTTCTAAGAGTCAATTACAAAGATTTGAAACAATTACAATATGAATGATGAAATACAATACATTAAGAATACAACTTTAAAGTGTGTATCTAAGCATCCTACTATGTTCCATGCATCATCAACATCATCTCAAACCTGCAACATGTTTTAAAAGCGTAGTTCAATACAAAAAGTATTGGCGAGCATACAAGTTTGGTGCGTAGTATATAAGTATAAAATAATAAGGAACAATCCACATGGCAAACCTAGTTATCAAGATTAACGTATAAACAGGCATGCGATTTACAAGTCAACCCTCTGTTTACGCAAGTATGAATGAATAAACCTAACATGACCTCTCATTCACGGGCAGTGCGTTACTCCTATAGCGCTATACATGTTAAGTGGAGGCTTGTACAAAGCTACTGACAAGTTCATCACATAAGAATCACCCAGAAAACACGAATCAAGCATAACAAATAGTAAGCAAGTATTGGATTTTTGTTTAAGTATTTGCATAAGAATATGTATGTTAAGTGTGTTTGTATATAAAAACATGTTACACCCAAAAGTGTGAAAACTGTAAAATGGGTCAAGTATACTCACGAAATTGCTAAGTCTTCCGATTATCCAAGTGTTGATGAGTGTATGAGATTGGGAGGACGAATGTATAAAGGTTAAATTTCAAGGTAAGTTTAGAGTCGAGATTCGGAATTTAAAAGGAATATGGAAAGTACATATGCTAAAGTAGTCATCTTTAACACATAATGTTTTAGATGATGTAATCAAACACCTTGACAAATGAACACAAATTCGTCATCAAAGGTTCGATTATTTGGAATATACATATAAGTAGTATGTAGTGTATATTATATCATATAGGTCAAGTAGGAGGTAGGAGGATAAATCCACCATTTAGGAACCTCTTTGTATCATGGAAGTCATGTAGGAGGTAGGAAGAACAAGTCTTCCATTTAGGTACCTCTAGATGTTCACCATTACACTTGATGTTATGAACATTCAAGGAGAGTCATGAACTTATAAGTAACAATAGAATATGAACAACTAATCTATGAGAAATCATCAAGCAATGTGTGGATTTTCAAGTAGGATAACCTAAGTTAATCCTAAATCACACAGCCATCAAGCTTTGAGCTTGAACATCACTTGTGGGTTAAACCCTTGAACAAAACAGAAAGTTTGTGAGGTTTACACCTTTGATTTTACATGTCTCAACCTTGTTTTTAAGCCTAACTAACCATAGATGTGGTTATAAGCATAAGGACATAGGTTTGAGATGAGTTTCCTCAAGTTTAATCAAGTTTATCAATGTTTGATTCAAGAACAGAAAAATCAGTCAACTTTGGAGCCCTTTTGGTGACGTTCCAGGCTCCGATTTTCCAGGGAAAACCCATGGAAACGTAGCTAAGGTCAATACAAAGAAGTAGGAAAAAGAATCGAGTGAATCGGATAAGAATTGAGTGAGTTATGCTCATTTTTGTGTGAATGTATCAATCTGCTCGAACTTATGGAATCAGCTGCGACTTGGAGGGAGTTTGAGAGTGTTTTAGTGTTGCAAAAGTGGTAGGGAGGCTGGTTATAAGTGGTATTTATAGGGGGAAGGATTAGGGTTAAGTTGGGTTGGCATTTAATACAAGTAGGTGAGAGTTTAAGCAATAAAAAAAAGAAATAATTCAGCAATATATGGCTGAATTGTAAGGGCTGTTTGGCAGCTTTTATATTTTTTTTTGTTTAAATGATGTAAAATGTATAAATAAGATGTATTTTATATATGGTTAACATGTCCTACAATGTCTAGTGTGTATTGAACATGTATCAATGCCTAAAGATATATTAAACATGAATTAAAGTAAGAGTAAAAAAATATGTTATGCATAAGTATGTGTAACAAACCAATATAACAAGTATGTACGACATGTGACTTGAGGTATCAAATAAGCATAAAGAACATGAATTTGCATCTTGCAAATTGTGACCAAATGTTTGTTTAAGAATCACGAACACATGGTAGTTGTTTGCGAGTTAATCTTCGTAAGTATGCATTAAGTATAAACAACATGAATTTCATATAAAAGATCAATTTTTTTTTTACTACAATCGAAGTCTCAGATTTACAATGGCTTGAAATGGATTACGATTACAAAGGAGACGGATTTCTGAAAGTAGAAATATACAACAAGTTTTCTAATTAGGGAAAGTGCGAAAAAGCAGGGCGTTACAAGATGAGAGCTCAGGATCGTGCCACGTCACATTCGGTTATAACCGAATGAAGCCATGCACGATTAGCATTTAAGACCTTCTAAAAGATCTACAGCTGTAACCCATTGCACTATTGCCATGTGTCCATTCTATTGTAACAGAAAATATTCCTTTGTTCATGTCTTGATTTCAGGCGTGCGGAAATGTTTAGGACTTTATCTTCAAGCCTAACTGTACCCTTACACGAGCCCGCGCAAGGGTGTTAGTTGAATATTTGTCTTTCTTTATTATGGAGAATGGTCATCGAAGACTGTTCCTTCCCAAATCTTGTTTAGAACCGCTGCGCGGCCGCGCAGAGTCTTATTCAATATGCTTTTGGAGTGAAGTTTTGGTATGGTCCTATGCGCTTGCCCAAGGTTTTTGGGACCATACCCCTTCAGCAACGAATGGTATTTTTGCATTCCCATCACTAAAATATAATATTTTAATGATTACAAAAATTTTTGGATGTCCGGATATGGTCAGAACGCAGAATTTGCGCGAATTTGCATACTTTCGTAGTTTTGACGCTTTTAGCCCCTGTGACCAAATAAGCTTATTTTTCACAAACTGAACCCCTCAAAACTTATTTCTAAGTTATGTAAAGGGTATTTAAGGTATTTTTGGATTATGTCACTTTTCCAGAGTGTACGTCGCTACGCGAATTGGCAGACTTTTGCAGTTTGTCGCAAATAGTCCTTGTGATTGAATAAACTTGTTTTTGCCATACCGAATCCTTCAAAACTTATTTCTAAGATATATAAAGGATATTTAAGGTATGTTTAGCTTATGTCATTGTTTCGGAGCATATGTTGCGTTAAACTGATTATGTTTACGTATAACTTTCCAGAGAATGTTTAAGAGTTAGAATTTGAACAAGGATTGATATTGTGCAAATATCATGGATAATTACACAATCCGATAAATAAATCACAAGGTTTTATTGCTTACGAAATTGTTCGGGATTGATTAGTGATAACTGTAGGCACAGTTGTTACATTGGGAGGGTTACTTTGGCGAAATCCGTCCTTGGGAATTTACCATCCTACTACCTTTCTCTATTCAAAGCTCCTAAAAAAGTGCTGAACTTATTGGAAGGTTTGAGAATATCGTTCATTTGGGGTAAATCGAACATGGGGCACATAATTAAATGGGTTCGGTGGGACAAAATTATTAAGCCAAAGGCCCTTGGCGGAGCGGGCATCAGTGGGATTAAAGACTTCAACATCGCCATGATGTCGAAGTGGTGGTGGAAGCTAAGAAACAATCTAGACCAACTTTGGGCCACGGTTATTCGCTCTATTCATAAATACAACTTGCCGGAAAAAATGGTGCCGGTAAAAAATTCTAATCCGGGATTGTGGAAAGATATTGCATCCATGGACAAGGTTCTTAAGGAGGACGGCATTATCATTCATAATCGGCTGAAAGTCGCGGTCGGAAACGGGCACACCATTCAGTTTTGGAATGATCGGTGGGCATCTAAGAACCCGTTTTCTAGTATGTTTCCAACCTTGTATAGGATGGCAAAGGACAAGCTGGGTTCGGTGGTGTCTCATCCCATAATGGCAGGGGGCAGAACTTGTTGGAGTTGGGGATGGACCAACAGTCCTACAACTGCGAATGAATGGGCAAAATTAAATGACTTAATGAATATTCTACAACCCAAATCTTTAACTATGGCTAAGGATAAGTCGTATTGGGAAAATAACATTGGGGAACAGTTCTCGGCTTAATCCATCAGACTTAAGCTTGTAGCGGCTAAACAAGGAAACAATACGGACCTGGTTTTTTATGGAATTCCTAGGCTCCCCCAAAAGTAAATTTAATGGTTTGGCGAGCTATGTTTGGGAGGATCCCATCGAAGACAGGTCTGCTAGCAAGAGGCTTCAATATCACGGATACGCTATGTACGTCTTGCGGTGTTCATGATGAAACGGTAAACAACATCCTCGTTACGTGTCTTTTCGCTAGGTCCGTTTGTTGGAATATTTTTGTGTGGATAAGGATTTCGATGCCGGCCGTCTGCAACAATGTTGATGAAGTTTTAAAAGTGATTAACTCCTACTCGGGTTCTAAAAGATGGAAATGACTAACTCACACGATCTTTTTCGCGACTTTCTGGAGATTGTGGTTGGCATGAAACAACAAGATTTTTGAGAACAAGGGGATCTCTATTTTGCATCTTGTGCAGCTTATAAAGGAGGATGTGTTCATTTGGGTGAGGTAGCGCGCAAAGATACGAGCTTCGGTTTGGCATAATTGGATAGATTTTGATGTCGGTGATTTATTGTAATGTCTTTCTATTTTTATCGTAATGTCTTTCTATTTCCATTTTGTACTTTTCCCAAGTTTCTTACTAGGCTCTTCATATACATATATATATATATATATATATATATATATATTTATAGAAAGTGTAACGTATAATAGGGCTTATCGTACGAGCGTACGCGACGTGAATTCGCATGATATAAAAAAGGCGCGTGTATGGATTTTGCAAAATCGCATGTTGGTACATACGCAATGAAATCGCAAGGGACATACTATTTCGCATGGGGGGTGTAGATGATGAAATCGCATGGAATAAACACGGAATCACACGTTGAAAAAGCCTCGCGTACGCAATGTAGGTTAAACCCAATTGTACATTAACCGCCCTATATATATATATATATATATATATATATATATATATATATATATATATATATATATATATATATATATATATATATATAGGGTAAGGTTCATGCGAGAACCACCCTTATTGCGAGAACCGCGAGAACCAATGTGAACACAAAATAAAATCTAAAAAAAAAATCAAAAAAACACTCAAAAATTTTTTTAATATTTTTTTTAAAAAAATCGCTATATTTCGTTACCATAAAAAAAAATTTTGAGTAACAGTTATCCATGCACATGTGCATATGTATCATTACTTCGACAAATTCGGTAATACGTTATCAGGAATAGACAATTGCACTTTAATTTACAATACCATTAGTAATACACTACTTTTTACATTACCAATATTCAAAATGCACATGTGCATCATTAGGTATAACCATGATATAACGTGTTTTGGTACAAATTTGTGATTTTGAATGGAGAAGTAGGCCCATATACATGTTTTTTGGTTAGTTATATCTAGTGGTTGATGGTTTGGTTATAGTTGTCAATTTATGATGTAATATGTTGATTGGATGGTATAAATGGTGTTTACATACATGTAATAAAGTGAAAATATTGTTAATGGTATTGTATTATGGATGGTAGGAGGTAATGGTATTGTATTATGGATGGTAGGAGGTAATGGTAGTGTATTATGGATGGTATGATAGATGAAAGGGAAAGTGTATTCAAAGTAGTGTACCAAAACACCTTATTTCATGTTGATACATATAAATGCACATGTGCATTTCTAATATTGGTAATGTAAAAAGTTGTGTATTACATATGGTAGTGTAAATGAAAGTGCAATTGTCTAATATGTGTAATGAATTACGGAATTTGTCAAAGAAATGACAAAAATGCACATGTGCATGCTTGTGTATTATGGATGGAATGATAGATGAAAGAGAAAGTAGTGTACCAAAACACCTTATTTCATGTTGATACATATAGATGCACATGTGCATTTCTAATATTGTTAACGTGAAAAGTAGCGTATTACACGTGGTAGTGTAAATGAAAGTGCAATTGACTATTATTTGTAATGAATTACGGAATTTGACAAAGAAATGATACATATGCACATGTGCATGGATAACTGTTACTCGAAATGTTTTTTTTTTTTTGAAATTTTTTTTATTAACAAAATATAGCGATTTTTCCAAAAAAAAATAAAAAAAAAATTTTGGGTGTTTTTTAGATGTTTTTAGGAATTACTGTTTGTGTTCACACTGATTCTCGCGGTTCTCGCAATAAAGGGTGGTTCCTAACGGATCTTTGTCCTATATATATATATGCGTTGCCGTTCAAAAAAAATATAACCGTTCATATTAATTTCTCCTAAAATTTAAAATAGAGTTAAATGCCCGGATAGTCCCTGTGGTTTGGCCTTTTTTCACATTTAGTCCCTAACTTTCTGAAATTACAGCTATAGTCCCGAACTTTTGCAATTTCGTTCCTGGATAGCCCTAGGCCTAACATCAGTTAGTTTTCATAGTTAAGTGGGTGTGAGATGACAAAACCACCCTTCATTAAAAAAGTAAAACATTAATAGATCATTTATGAATATAAATGGGTCCCACTCCTATATTTTAATTATAACTCTTACCTATTTATCTTCCATAGACCCACAGATCTCATCTGAACCACCAGCACCACAACATTATCCCCCCACCACCATCATGATCACCACCCACCCCACCCCACCCCACTGCCCCCCACCACCACGACACCTCTCTCTCTCCCTCTCTCACCCTTGCCTCCATCCAAAAACGAAGATCGAGATGGTTCTGATTCAGAAAACCACAAGCAGCGGCTAGGGTTCGGTAGCGTGCAACTGTGTTAGACGGTGGTTACCGTGGTCCATGGCGAAGACAGGGATGTTGACTGCGGGTTAGGGTTCAGGCACTTGGTGGCGACGTAGGGTGCTTAGATGACGTAGAAGAGAGTTCAACAGTGAATAGACGACGATGGAGATTCTGTTGTACGACAAGTCCTAGAAAGAGTAGATATCAAGCTTCCGACTTGATAGCCCTCAAAACGAGTTCTTCCAGTAGATATCAAGAAATTAGGGGTTTGATGTGGTGGTTTGCAGGTGTAATTAGGGGTTATGCAGGTGCAATTAGGGGTCTGACGTGGTGGTTTGCCGGTGCAATTAGGGGTTATGCCGTTTGGTTCGATTTGCTCCAGGTGTAGCAGTGGTGGTGCCGGGTCGGTGTTGATGTTGGTTATGATGGTAGATGACGATGGAAACAGGTGGCGATGATGGTCGTGGATTGTTGTTAGGGATGGAGAATATGGTAAAGGTGGAGGTTTGCGGTGGTTAGTAGTGGTTGGTGCGTCAGAGGTGGGTGGTGAGGTTTGTCGGAGATGAAAGGGGATGAGTGGTGTGTCGGAGGTGGGTGGTGAGGTGTGTCGGAAGTGAAGGTGGAATGGTGGCTGATGGTGAGGGAAGGTGGTGAGGTGTGTCATGTCACACCCCGACCACGTAAAACAACAACTCGTGGCGGAAACATCGGGGAGTGTTGTAACAGAATCATTGTTTCACAACCATGAATTAAATAATTTCGTTTTATTGAATTATTGAACTCATTGTTTTATTACAAATCAGATAAATACAAATATTATCTTTCAAGTTTTAAAGTCGCTAAGGCACGAGTCCATCCTATGTATAGCATGCATCAACAATCATCACATACGAGCACCTGAAACATGTGTAAAAATAGGTACGTTGGCATAAAAATGCCTGTGAGATACATAGGTTTTACTATAATTAGGATTCATGACTTGTAAGTTTAGAGAAAAATATTTAATCAAAAAAAAATAGTCATAAATCTTAAAATATTTTCTTTTGTAAATCATATAACAAGTAATAAGAAATCAGATGATATAAATAAATAATTAAGTAAAATGAGTTTGTATAAAATATTTTGTTTGTAAAACAATATTATGATAAAAAGGTTTATAGTATGTATATAAAAATATACTTTGGTTATAAGAGAGTCGAATAAGTAATATATTAAAATATATTTCAGTTCCAAAATCGTTAAACAAATAGTATATTAAATATACTTTAGTTGTCAAAATAATAATTTTCAGTAGTATATCAAAAATATACTTTGGTTTTATTAATAACATATTAAACTATGCTTTGGTTTTATAAATAACATATTAAACTATGTTTTAGTAATTAACAAAATATATGTTGGTTTTGTACAATATCACACATGAGAGCATATCAAACTATACTTTTGGGAGTATAATTAAATATACAATAAAAGTGTGATTTAAGAATTCAACCAAACCTAGTGCATCAAAATACACCTTTGAGACTATAGAAATACCACAAAGGCAATCCCTATTTGGATAAAATATATCGGTTTCTGACATTCCATGACAACAGGAATGGGGTGCAAATCCTATAGCGCTATATCATACTACCAGTCGGTTGGTGAACATAAAATAAGTACTATCCAACAATTTAATTTTATAATCTTTGGAAAAATTAGTGTTTAAACCATAAATAATCATTCAGTTTGTCAAAAGATAAGTACTAATATGTATAATCAATTATACTTTGAAATCATGAACATAACAATTAGGTACACATGCTTCACCCCAAAACATTGAAAACAATAAAACAGGGGACTATGTACTCACCTGAGAATGCTTAGAAGTCTAGAACAACAACCAAGCAAAGCTAGAGGGATCATAGAAATCAAACGGCACCTAATATAGGTAACTATGTTAATAACCGGACCTACATCGGAGGATCGGATAGGATGAGGTTTCGTAAACCAAATGAGTGTTGGAACTCATATGATATGGTTTAACAAAGCCTACATACCAAAATGTAACCTAACCTAGTGCTTTCGACCCGTTACGGCCCATTAAGGTAGCTTAAGCTACTTTAACGCGTCGTGCACGCAAACGCGCGTTCGAGACGTCTAACTAGTCCTATGACAAGTATTATATGCCTAAACATGTTTAAATATGTTGCATAATCAGTTATGTGGCAAAAGTTTATGTTACATATGCTTAAAATCCAATTATGCATGAAAAGGGCATTTTGGTCATTTACCTAAGGCATATAAACTACCTATCATACAACTACTTAAACTAAGTGACAATAAGGTATAACCTCGGAAGGTTATTCCCTATGCAACTATGGTCACATAATATGTTTGGTCGGATCCTAAAGATCGACCAAACGAGTCGAGTTCGAAAGTCTAAGCGGTGGTTTAGACCGCTTGACTTACGACTCTAGACAAGCACTAAACTAAAAGTGACGAGCTAAGCATGTTAAAACATGCTTAACTAAGTTAGAAAACAAGTTTGATATCAAAACAAACGGTTTTGATACCCAAAATAGTTTGGTTGCAAAATACGCATAAACGCGTATTTTGACCGAAACTATGACTCGTCACTACACCTAATCAACGTGGTAATCGGTAGGTATAGTCACTAGGGACTATAACCATCGTGATTACGCTCACGTTGCGAAGTTCAAACGAACTTCGTGTTGACCATTGACTGGTCAAAGCAGAAAGTCAAACACCGTTTGACTTTCGTGCTAAAAACGCATAAAAGAACGAAAGAGGACTTACAAAGGGTCCAAGAATGGAAATCTAGATCCAACTTGCTCAGGTATGAGGTGCTAAGACCCAACTTAGAGCAAATAGATCAGATTGTGTGAGTTGCAACAATGAAGAGCATGGGTATATATAGGATTTCTAGAACCGTTAGGATCATTTCTTGAAAACCGTGCTTCGATCTGGACCGTACACATGCACCCATAGTTTTGGAATACCATGGGCACATCAAAATAGCCCATAGAAAGTTTCAAAACCGTTTGCAACTCAAAGAAAACCAGCTGCTGATTAAATCCGCAAGTTTTGCAGATCTGGGGGTCCTGTCACAGCCCGCGTAAAAATCCAGACAAGGCTTACGCGGCCCGCCTGGGCAATTGTCCAGAAATTGCAAAATGGTCCCTGCACTTGAGAATCTTGCATTTTGATGCATTTTTGGCACGTTTAAGCCCCGTTAACCTCATTTCAAGGCTCTAAAATGAAGTTGAAGTATAGGGAACTTAAAATATGCTCAAAAATATCTCGGATGTCGGTTCGTTTGGTCGTACAGTTGCGTTGTTCGGTTAATTACGACGGAAGTCGTAACGAACGCAAAAACGATCCAAATTATGCGACGAATGGAATTTTATCAAGACAATCACTAAAACAAAATATTTTAATGATTACATAAATTTTTGGAAGTCCAGATATATTCAGAACGTAAGATATGCGCGAAAATGCAAACTTGTGCACTTTTTGACGCTTTTAGTCCCTGTTGATCAATAAAGTTTATTTTAGCATACCGTACCCCTCAAAGCCTATTTCTAAGCTATGTAAAGGAAATTTATGGTATGTTTAACTTATGATCATGTTCCAGAATGTTCGTTATCATTCGATTCGGTATACTTTTGCAGTTTGACGCAAATAGTCCCTGCGATCGAATAAACTCAATTTCGCCACACCAAACCTTCCAAAACTTATTTCTAAGTTATGTAAAGGTTATTTATGGTTTTTTAAGCCTATATCACTATTCTGGAGTGTTTGTCACGTTAAACTGATTAGGTTTTCGCATCAGTTCGCGTATAACCTTCCAGAAAGCGATTTAGAGCTCGAAATCGAACAAGATTTGATATGTGCAAACGATACACATATTTATACAAATCCCAAGTATGAAATACAATATTTCATTGGTTTGGTATTTGTTTGATGGTTGAAGTGACACAGGTGTCACAATCTCCCCTACTTTAGGAAATTTCGTCCCGAAATTTAATTTTAGAGGAGACTTGTGTGTGCTTGAAATCAGAGTCGGAGAGTGTAAGATAAAATGACATTGGTCAAGGTCCAGGACTTCTAGTAACTTAAATAACGCTATATTCGCAATGTAATAAGGAACACTTATATAATGGAAGTACCAGCGGCGTATCCACCATGTCCTTTCTACATTGTTCCCGTATCGTTATTCTTGTCACTATAGGTCTTAACACATGACGAAACCTGCTGTGGTTTCTGTGCACTAAATTCCATAATTATGTATGCATCCATAATTATGTAATTCCTTGCACAGTCCGCACAGTTCATTCCATAATGCGTAGGGGAAAAATCAATCGAATAAACATGAAGTGACTTGATTAGACCACCAAAGGATCTTTCTAACTAGATCAACGAGCGATCTTTTTAACTAGATCAACACATGATCCTTTTTAACTAGACCGTCATACGATTTCCTTAAATAGACCACTTAAGGGATCTTTTCAATTATATCATCACATGATATTCCTAACCAGATTTTTGAATCAATCTGTTTAACTAGACCACTCAAGGGGTCCAATTATAGAATAGTACTTCATAACTCAGGGGACTTAACTACAACGTAGAAGCCCATTAAGGATTTAAGATAGTATCTTTGGATATCCTATTATGAATCCCTCATATGAGATATGGAAGATTCTAAGAGGATTTGGATAATGAATATTCAGATTACACAAAAACACAAGACATAAAGAAATCACATAAGTACATAATCACATAATTATTTAACTTTTAAATTTGTTAATTTTCTTGTTAATTGAGCACACGAGTATTCAAAGTACACCAGGAATCCAATCCGTGAATTCTGTTTGGCACTTAAAACATTTTCAAGAATCTAACTATGAAGATCAGAAGATCTCAATAGGAATTTGGCTTTGTTTCTTAAAAGAAACGAGTATTTAAGATTTTTGGGGAGATCACAAGTGATCATAAAAATTACAGAACTACACAAGTAGTTTGTGTCAGCATCGAAGGGTTGTATCAAACACTCACACAATCGCATCAGTTTCGCAAAATAAAATTGAAATAACAAATTTTATTTATATAGCAACCGAGTCGATTCAAACATCCAAAAGGTAACATTCAAGGAAATACAAAAGACTAATCGTTCACTGCTACATCATTGTTTGCGTTTGCCTCATTTATGTTAAACACTCGTCCACGCGCTGGATTTGCGTTAACAAGTCTTGGGAAATTGTTTCTGTAGTGAGTAAGGTCACCACAGTTATAACATGACCCAGGTGGGAACCGTGCTTGAACAGCAGCAGGATTTGCAGGAGCTTGGTTTTGGTTGGCATAACGGCAGGTATTGATCAAATGTCCCAATCGCCCACAGTGGGTACATTTGTTACACTGTTCTTGTCCCAGATGATGATGGTTGCATTTGTTGCACAAAGGTGCGGTACCAACATAATTTTTCCTTGCACGAGGTTATGCTGGCTGGTTCGGTGCAACCTGATTGTTCTGAGCAGTAATGGCGCAGTTTTGAGAAGCCTTACCCTTCTTCTTCTTGGGTGTCTCGGCCTGTTTATCCTTGGGTTCTTCTTGTGCAGTCTTGTCAGATGGTCTCGGGTCGCCTTTCCGAAAAAGCTTACCCTTCCTGATCTGAGTCTCAGTCAGGGTAGCAGACAATTCAATAGCCTGCCTGACGGTAGTAGGGTTGCTACCAGTAACAATTTCCTGGACTAGGTCAGGAAGACCATCAATGTACTTTTCAATCGCCTTTTCCACAGGCGTAACCATGGCAGGACATAACAAGCTCAGCTCCCCATAACGGTCAGTATAGGCTCGATGCTCACCACTGTCTTGCTTTAGATCATCAAATTCCCTTTCCAACGCCCTAAGCTCATGACGAGGACAGAACTCCTTCATCATTAGAGCTCGAAGCTCTTCCCAAGTTTGAGATAGTGCCACATCGGCACCCCTATCACGCATCACACAGTTCCACCATGTAAGAGCACGCTTCTCAAATACACTGGATGCAAATTTAACCTTACGCTCATTCGGACATTGCACATGCCTGAATGTGCTCTCCAAACTTTCAAACCATTACAGGAGCGCAGTTACTCCTTGAGACCTAGAAAACTTCAAAGGTTTAGCAGAATTGAAGGTCTTGAAACTACACTGAGCATTGTTGTTGTTATTGTTGTTGTATAACTGATGGATCTGGGTTACCACGCCCGGATGCACTGCCGCCATTTGCTGAGCGACAAGGGCTGCGACTTCTTCATTAGTCATAGGTTGTGCATCTCGTCGAGGAGGCATTGTCTAAAGAGAACAAGGAAACATGAGAGGAAACAGGTGAAATGGCATCGGGTAAGAATGTTACAATTACTGACAAAAGAGGCATGGATGATGGTCATTTGTTTGAACCACGAAACAAACAAACGACACACGGATGCTGAATCAAAGTAAATAAGTCCTCATAATGTATTGCGAAGACATGCTCGCCAATAAGTGGACACTCACCCCAAGAGTTCCCAGGTAAGAGTGACTGGTCTGATACTACGGATTTGTACGAACACTCTAGCCTTAGACAGAAAATTCAGGGTACAGGCACACACCCTTCCAGTTTGCATGTGTTCACATTATTTAGACCAAACTTTGATGAGATTTTGAAAACTTAGAGGGTTCAAAACCAAGTAATCAATCATCCTAGAACAGATGATTAGTTTTCAAGGCGGATTCGAAATTTGTGTTCTTATTGTGGTTGTCACCTAAAGATAGGCGACGGTATTGTTTTAAAACTAAACACAAGATAACTTGTGTTAGGGTCCTAGGAAGGTTATAGTCTAGGTCAAAGCATTACTAATAACCTAATTCCCTATAACCATTGGCTCTGATACCAACTTTTCTGTCACACCCTGACCACGTAAAACAACAAATCGTGGCGGAAACGTCGGGGAGTGTTGTAACAGAATCATTGTTTCACAACCATGGATTAAATAATTTCGTTTTATTGAATTATTGAACTCATTGTTTTATTACAAATCAGATAAATACAAATATTATCTTTCAAGTTTTAAAGTCGCTAAGGCACGAGTCCATCCTATGTATAGCATGCATCAACAATCATCACATAACAGCACCTGAAACATGTGTAAAAATAGGTACGTCAGCATAAAAATGCCTGTGAGATACATAGGTTTTACTATAATTAGGATTCATGACTTGTAAGTTTAGAGAAAAATATTTAATAAAAAAAATAGTCATAAATCTTAAAATATTTTCTTTTGTAAATCATATAACAAGTAATAAGAAATCAGATGATATAAATAAATAATTAAGTAAAATGAGTTTGTATAAAATATTTTGTTTGTAAAACAATATTATGATAAAAAGGTTTATAGTATGTATATAAAAATATACTTTGGTTATAAGAGAGTCGAATAAGTAATATATTAAAATATATTTCCGTTCCAAAATCGTTAAACAAATAGTATATTAAATATACTTTAGTCGTCAAAATAATAATTTTCAGTAGTATATCAAAAGTATACTTTGCTTTTATTAATTAACAAAATATATGTTGGTTTTGTACAATATCACACATGAGAGCATATCAAACTATACTTTTGGGAGTATAACTAAATATACAATAAAAGTGTGATTTAAGAATTCAACCAAACCTAGTGCATCAAAATACACCTTTGAGACTATAGAAATACCACAAATGTAACCACCTTGGTTTTCACACTTGTATTTGTTTTGACTTGCATTGTAACAATTATCGTATCTGGAATGAAAATTATTTGATCATACTTGCTTTGTGCTCATACCGATACAAACACGTGAAACAATTTCAAATTTGTTGAGTTTTTATGCTATTAAACACGGTTACATAAACTATAAAGGTTTATTGTGACTACTTGTGAAACTACTAGTTGAGGGACCTATTTGACATTCTTTAAAACCTGCTTGAAATCTACTACTTTTTAAGTTCAAGGACTAAAACCGTAATTATTTGAAAGTACAAGTCCATGGGCTAAATTGTCATTTTTGAAACTATATAAGTACAAGGGTTAAAAGTGCAATTTTGCAAACTACAAGTTTAGGGTCCTTTGTATCATTTTTGAAACTTATTTTATAAAAGAAATAAGGATATATAAATTGTTTTAAAAAGTCTAGGGTTCAAACGGTCATTTTCTTAAATTTAAACTGTAGGGACCAAAACTGTTATTTTTAAACTTATATAAATTGAAAACCCTAACTGTGTTAGTCCTTTTATAAAGGTTTCCTTCTTTAAACATTAACTCAGTTAGCATACTTAACTGAACAGTACAGGGACTATTTGTGTCAATTTTCGAAACTTCAGGGACCAAAGTGTAAATATTCAAAAATTCGGTAAAAAGGGGGTCTTCTTTAAAGAACCGGCCCTTGTGGGATTCGAACTCATGATCTCTCGTTTAGAACCGTAACATCTTAACCAGTTTATCCTCCTAATAGAAGCTGATAGATTATAATTTTTAATTCTTTTATACACTTATTAGGATTATTATAATTATTAATTAAATTCAGAAATTAAAAAGGTTTTAATTCCATTGAACTTGACAAGGACAGGACTCGACCCCGCGCCTTCCCGCAAACAAAGCACGCGCACAAACCAACTGGTCTACCAGTTGGGATGTGTCATAATATAGATTATATTATATATATATACTCATTAAAACAGATCTGTATATATATATACAGAACAACAGGTCGCGGATCTCGACCAAAACCCACCAAATCCGACCAAAATCGAATTTTTCCACTTTCTTCATCACTTTTAACCTAACCCATTATGATTATAATTTTTTTCCTTAAACAATTCGCACTTAGAACACATTAAACGGACAATAACCAGGATATATTTTAAAAATTAAAAGTAGTACAATCCACTACTGTTTGTCGAATCTGAGATCGAATTGGAATGCTATATAAGTCCCTCAGACTCCCACGAACCTCTTACACCCTTCACAATCCACCAACACTTCGCATATTCCCGAATTTAAACCTGCAACTCGCCGGAACAGTAACACCTCGCCGGAATTAGTCGAACCATCGATCCAGATGATACCGATTAGTTTAATCTTTGCCAATTTTTTTTTTTTTTTGGTTATACAATGTTCCCATAAGTTTAATTTAGACTGAAATTTGGGTTTGCCCATTGTTTACATACGGTTTGACTTCTGTTGACTTTCTAGAGGTTGAAGATGACCAATTTCCATTTCTGTATTTATTTTATTTAAACTAAACTTAAACATAACCACCAGGCCTGGCCCAGTGGTTGTGTCTGTTTGTTTGCAACCGGTTGACCCGGGTTCGAATCCGAGAACAACCAAACCTTTTTATTCTTTTTATTTTTAATACTTTTAACATTTCAATAATTTTTATAACATTATTAGACACTGTTACTTTTATTAAAAATATAAAGTTAGTCAATTTATTTATAAAACTAATTTTTATGATATTAAAACAATTTATTATTAAATAATTCATAATAAATCAATTTTTAGGAAATAAATACTGAAACTTTTATGTTAATTATTTAAAATGGTGAACTTTACAAAAATAATATTGTTACTGATATTTTATATAATTTTGATATTTATATAATTAAATCAGTTTTAATACTTAAGAATATAATTTAATTTAGTGTAATTAAATTATATAACTATATAATTTATATCCAAAATTATTTTAGACTTATTACTGAGTTTATATAAACTTAGAATATGAATTTTTATTATATTTAATTATTTAGATAATTAAACTTATATGAACTTATTCATTGATATTTTAAACAAATTAATTCATTTTAATTATTTAAAATGATTCCAAGACCATAATAATTATTTTAAATCAGTGATATTCAAGTTCAATAATTAAAAATGTTATAATTAATTTGATAATTAGTTATATAATTATCATATTAATTCTTTTAAACAAAATATTTATCATTTATCAAATAATATATATTTTAAACCATCTAAACTAATTTATAATTTTTATAAATTAATTATATCACTTGTACAATATTTTGTCAATGATCATTAGTGTAGAAGATACAAGATGACAAACCCTTCCATACATAAACATGAACTTGTGTAAAGTTGATGTTTCTTGTAAAATAGAGTCTTAAACTAGTAGATCTAAAAGATCTACAAGTGGTATTTTCGAAGAACCAAGTGTAAGATACAAGTCTTATTTTAAAGCCGGACCTTTCATAAACTAAAGGTGTTTTTGTGAACAAACAAGTGTGTAAACACTTGTGTAACAAAAGATTTAACAAAGGAATAATTTCGTAATTTTTGGAGTAGAAGTTGTAAAGTTACATCTTCTCTAAAAATAAAGTTTTTCAGGAAACCGATTCATTGTTAAAGATAAGAATGATCTACTAAAAATGTTGGAAAGTTACTACATCTTTTTACACAACTTACAAGTTCATGTGTTTGCGATTTATGCTTATTTTGACTAGTTTGATGATTGGAAAATTGTTGATTGAATTTTGAAAAGAAAATGATACGCTAGTAAGCGTGGCCACCTCCACTTACAGAGGAAACTCTGGCGAAATTTTTTTTCCAGAAAATAACACTTAGAATATTTTTGTGACAAGCGTTATAAATATATTTTTGACTTGTTTTTCCAAACAAACTTCGCCATGATTTTATTACCAGGTAACCAAGTGTCGGAGGTGGAATTTTCGTAAATAAAAACTTGCTAAATATATATTTAGAATATATATTTCATAGTAAAACGCTTACGTGATTTTATGATTATTTTGTGAACTATATATCATTTTTAGAGTAAAAATAATATAACTGGAATACATTGTGAAAACACGACTCCAAAATAATACCAACGCCCTCACAAATAAATATTTAAGTTACACCGGTATTATTATTACCATCCGAACTTTAAAACGTAACTTATGTATTTTCAGAAAATACTCTTAAATGCGTATTTTGATAATAGTATTATTTTGGAAAATTGTATGGAATAAAATATAATATTTTTGGGAAAAATATGTATATTTTGGAGATAGAATATTTTAGACAAATGAATAAAAATATAATTTATTAAGTGAGACTTAATAATATATTTTGGAATTACGAAAACGCACATGTATTAAAACCCCCATCCTTGGGAAGGAATATAACTATAAATAATTACGAAGTGTAAATACGAAATAGTTGCCTAACTATTTCCCAAAAACGTTAAACCATAAGCCAAGGCACGGCCGTCCGTCTAATAGAAGTTAGTACGTGTAGGTCGTCACGCAGCAGGTTGATTGGGAGATATTATTTCGAGACGCACTTCAGTGAGTTCATGTCCCCCTTTTCTCTTAACTGTTTTCAGTTTTTAAACTGCGGGGGTGAAATACATGTTACTATGATTACGAATACTTTTTACATGGTATGGTTAGCGTAAGGAGGGTTACTACTTAGATCATGTGAGTGGGTAGGCGGGAACTGGAGGCCATTAATCCTCATTGTAGGACCGAGGGTCTTTAGCGGTAGATTTATCTGGGTGTAGCGAGCCCAGCCCCAGGCCCAACAGTACGGACCTCGGGGTGACTTGGTACCCGACGCAAAAATCTGCTAGGTTTGAGTCTTCCTACTGCACTTCACACATATCAATGGCCTTGCAAACCATTGGTGATCTCTTTATTTCCTTATTTGCTACATACCAGGGGTTTTATACTTACAAAGGTTTACATACTCACTTTCACATGAACTCGCTCAACTTTATGTTGACTTTTCAACTTACATGTATTTCAGTGAATTAGGGATCTGGTGAAGTATGCTACGTTTTCACGCTGCGTAAGAGTTATGAGGTCATCCACGTTTAGGGATTGTGACTTTTACCTGGACGAGTCGCAAGTCTTAAACGGTGTTTATTTTATGTTTGTGGTTATGTCGTATGAACAATGTTTTTATTTTGACGGGTTGTAACTCGTTGCATGTGTCAACTTTAAACAATGTTGTGGTATTTTACTTTTAAAACTTGAATCAATGGATGATCATCATGGTTTTATTTTCATATAGCTTTGTTGTGATTAAGCTTTGGTATTAAGAAGTCACACCATATAAACCCACGCTTCCGCAAAGCCAGGGTGTGACAGCTTGGTATCAGAGCCTTGATCATAGCGAACTAGGATTCCTTCTCGAGTCTAGACTATGATCACTAGGGCTCTCACGAAAACATTTTTACATTGCATACACTAAATGTCCAGATCCAGGTCACAAAACATTTTTACAAACGAAAGAGCGAGCATATTTTATTTGTTAGTTATGGCTCAGTCTGAGAGGCTGAGGGAGTAGTCTAGTGGGACTAGGAGGCTCAGTCTGAGAGGCTGAGGGAGTAGTCTAGTGGGACTAGGAGGCTCAGTCTGAGAGGCTGAGGGAGTAGTCTAGTGGAACTAGGAGGCTCAGTCTGAGAGGCTGAGGGAGTAGTCTAGTGGGACTAGGAGGATCAGTCTGAGAGACTGAGAGAATAGTCTGAGAGACTAGGAAGTTCAATCGGGGAGACTGAGAGGATAGTCTAGGGTAGACTAGGATGATTACTTGATTACTTATTGATGACTAACATGTTTATTTGATTATATGATTGATTACTTGTGCATATGTGTGTTTGTGTTACAGACGTCATGCCTTCATCAGGTACTGGGGAGTCGGACACTACAGATCCCATGGCCATAGTATCAGACGACATAGTTTCATCGGAGCACGAGGTGTACACTTCCGATACTACCTGCACAGATGATGACGACTTCCAGTCCTTTGCGCTGCCTGATGTCGTAGCAGAGCCTGCTGATGGCCATCTTGTTGGGGATTTGCCACTCGTGGTGATCCCTGCTCCTGTGCCCCTTGCCGCTTATCCCGTTGTTGATATGCCCCTCGACGTTGTCTCTGACGACGATGTCGATCTATTTGAGGAGGACCCACTTGAGGGCGAGGCCCATATTGCTGCCGGTGATATCCTACTTCTTGCTGATGCTCCTGTGGAGGAGGCTCCCGTTCATTCACCTGTTCCAAACTCCTTTGAGTCTGTGGCATCAGTACCTTCGCACACACAGGGACTGCAGCACCACTCACACGATGCCGACCCGGACATGGCGTCATCCGTTGCACCTGCTCCTGCGCACATCTTTGAGTTCGATCATGATGTTGATGATGATTCAGATTCTATTTTTCCACCTGGCTTTGATCCAGACCAGGACATTGAGTTCGTACACTTAGACCAGCACTTGGGGGATCCTGTAGCCCCTGTCGACCCTATGTTTGCTGATCCAGCTGATTTTGAGATGGAGTTTGTTGATCTGGAGCCATCTGTGGCCCCTGAGCCAGGCATTGCTCCTGACCCCGCATTGGAGCATGACCCTGTTCATGCCGATGCACCTGCTGTTGCTCCTTTGGCTGATGACATACCTGTTGACGATCATCATGTTGTTGTTCCACAGTTGGGGGATGGTCATGTTGCTGTCGATGCTCATGTTGATGCTCCACTTTTGTTAGAGGATCCTGTTGTCGCACCACATCCTGATCCTATGCCAGTGATGTTCGACCGCGCACCTTTCACGACCCATATTGATCCACGATACGCTCACACCCACAATGGGTGGATAGAGGATGACGATGATTTCCCACCTTTCGTGATACCAGTTACACCACCTGTAGCCCCCGTTTCAGCCCCTATTTCAGCTTCTATTGATGTTCCTTTGATTCCCCCACACACCACAGATGCTCACCGCACAGATGTTCAGATCACTTATCTCCAGGACATTCCTCTACCACGTCCTGGGGAGGGTTCGTCACGTCATCCGTTTGGTCATACACCTTTTGTGTCAGGAGGAGATCAGTTTGCACCTTAGATTTCTCATCCCACTGTTGCACCATTTACTGTGCCATCCTTTGCTCCATCTAGTGAGCCATTCCTCTGGACCACGCCCCCCATTATGCCACCGACGGATCCGTATCACCCCTATCACGTGGGGTATTCTACAGAGGATGTTCTCACATCTTTCATGATACAGCAGGAGGCGCTGACCCGTCGCATACAGGAGCTAGAGAGAGCTCAGCGACTCCCGTGCCAGTGCCAGACTCCACCTGCAGTATCACACCCTCCTCGTCCGCTTTCACCTGATTCTGCCGCTCGTTTTTGGACTCCCGAGCAGCAGATAGCATACTTACTGCGCGCTCATCGCGCTATGGAGGAGGACTGGCTTCATATGCGACATTTACTCTTTTCTCGTTTTCCCCCTCCTCCACCGCCATCAGCTTAGGGCCATTTTGTACGACTCGGGTAGACTTTTGATGAGAGGACTGCGATTGTGCAGACTACACAGCTTTTGAAGACCGCATTTTTTTTTATGATGATTACTTTTGATGATTTGTATATTTGATGTTGTTGTCACTGACTAGATAGTTTGGACTAGGGCGATGTGGCCCTTAGTTACTGATGATGTATGATACAGTTATGAACTTGTAAACCTTACATTGTGGTCTTGATTTATGACAGCGCAATCGCAGTATTCTCATTATATGTTGAGTTGATTATTGATTGTTTATAACATGAGATGTTATGTGGTTGATTTATTTATAACATGAGATGTTATGTGTTGATATTTTTGAATACATACGTACACTTTACTTACTATGACCTGACCCACGTGAACACATCTTTTAGAAGATGCCACCGAGACGTCAGACACGCATGCCTACCAACGAGGCAGAACTCCAAGGAATCATTGCTGCCGCCATAGCGCAGTATGCAGCCTCACAAGGAGGAACCAGTGGAAGCAATTCGAACAACAACAATGGCAATAACAATCCACCACATGGTAATGTTAAGTCATTGAGACAAACTACGATACATTTGGATATTTTTAGCACGTTCGCTAATGCCAATTGTATATGCTAACGTATGTGCAGGGTGCACTTACAAGCAGTTCCTAGACTGCAAGCCTGTAAACTTCGACGGCACCGGAGGTGCTGTTGCTTTTGTAAGATGGGCCGAAAAGACGGAGTCTGTTCTTCGAATGAGCAAGTGCGCTCCAGACCAACAAGTGACTTACATTTCTGGGCTATTTTTGGACGGAGCCCTGTCCTGGTGGAACTTACAAGTGCAAACTCTTGGTGAAGCCGCTGCTTACGCGTTGACCTGGGCTGAGTTAAAAGAGCTAATGCGAAGGAAGTATTGCTCTCGTGCTGAGATACAAAGGTTGGAGACTGAGTTCTGGCATTTAAGGATGGATGGTCCCAAGATTGCGGAGTACGTTCAAAGATTTCATGATTTATCCCACGTTGTGCCGTACATGGTCACACCGGAATTCAAGCGAATCGAGCGCTTTATCTGGGGCTTAGCTCCACAGATCATGAGTATGGTCACTACTTCCAAGCCTGCAACAATCACAGAGGCCATCGATCTGAGCGTAGCTCTTACTGAGGAAGCCATCCGCCTGAACAAGTTCTCGAATGTTGAGCCAAAGAAGAAAGAGACTCACGTAGAGTCGTCTGGTGAGAATAAGAGGAAATTCTCGAACTTCAAGTAGGGAACTAGCAATGTTGGCAAGAAAGGAGAATCAAGCGCACCGGTCCAAGCTGCAACCGATACTGGGAAGAAAGGAAAAGGGTATATGGGTACTTATCCCAAGTGTAACACATGCCAGCGTCATCATTCTGGCCGGTGTGGGCCAAGAGTATGGGAAGCTTGTGGAAAAGTTGGCCACCTGAAGGATAACTGCTGGGCTAGTGCAGGCCGGGGAGGCCAAGGAGGTTTTGGTAATCGGAACAATAATCGTGGTGGTAATGGAAATTGTCCACAAGGGAATAATGGAGGCAATGGAAATCATGGAAACAATGCAAATCAGGCTGAGGACGCGAATCGAAATCAAAACAACAATCAAGCGGGGAACGGAGGAGGTAATGGTCAAAGATTGGGTTGTTTTAACTGCGGTGACATTGGGCATTTTAAGAGGAACTGCCCAGGATTGAATCAAGCCCGCGGAAGAGTGCTTAACATTGAGGCGAGGGAAGCGCGCCAGGATCCCAATGTTGTTACTGGTACGTTCCCTATAAACCAACGCTTTGCATCCGTTTTGTTTGATACTGGTGCCGATTATAGCTTCGTGTCATTAGAATTTAAGAATATACTTGGGTTGACGCCTAGTAAGTTAGACGTTCCGTACTCCATCGAATTAGCAAATGGAAAACTAGTTGAGACCAGTGAAGTTGTCCGAGGATGTGTGATTGAACTAGAAGGGCACGAGTTTACGCTAGACTTACTACCTGTCGAGTTGGGAAGCTTTGATGTGGTAGTGTGAATGGATTGGCTATCGAGTAACAAAGCCGAGATAGTTTGCCATGAGAAGACCATCCGCATTCCACTAACGGATGAAGAAACGATCATAGTGCACGGGGAGAAGCATGATACACCACTAAGAATTATTAGCTGCCTGAAAGCTAGAAAGTGCTTGAAGAAGGGATGTGTTGCATTCTTAGCACACATCGTGGATAAGGAAGTTGCTGAACCGAAGATCGAAGACATTCCAGTCATCAAGGAATATCCGGAAGTCTTTCCAGAAGACTTGCCAGGATTACCGCCTCAAAGGCAAGTTGAGTTCCACATTGATTTGGTTCCAGGCGCCGCGCCTGTAGCCAAGGCACCCTATAGACTTGCGCCATCAGAGATGCAGGAGTTGTCGACACAACTCCAGGAGCTATTGGATAAAGGATTCATCAGACCAAGCTTCTCACCTTGGGGAGCTCCGGTTCTGTTTGTTAAAAAGAAGGACGGTAGTTTCCGTATGTGTATAGACTACCGTGAGCTTAATAAGTTGACCATCAAGAACAGATATCCCTTGCCGAGGATCGATGATCTATTCGATTAGTTGCAAGGCTCAAGATTTTATTCGAAGATCGATTTGCGATCAGGATACCATCAACTTAGGATACAGGAGGAAAGTATCCTGAAGACAGCCTTTAGGACTCGTTATGGACACTACGAGTTCCTAGTTATGCCGTTTGGGCTAACAAATGCGCCTGCAGTTTTCATGGACCTAATGAACCGAGTCTGCAAGCCGTACTTGGATAAGTTTGTGATCGTATTTATTGATGACATTCTGATTTACTCAAAGACGAAGGACGAGCACGAACAACACTTAAGAGCTATTCTAGAGCTACTTAAGAAGGAGAAATTATACGCTAAGTTCTCGAAGTGCGAGTTCTGGCTGCGTGAAGTCCAATTTCTTGGACATGTGGTAAATGGAAATAGAATCCATGTTGATCCCACAAAGATCAAGGCGATCAAGAGTTGGGAGACCCCAAAGACGCCAACCGAGATTTGACAGTTCTTGGGTTTGGCTGGCTACTATCGAAGATTTATTGAGGATTTTTCTAAAATCGCTCAACCTTTGACCGCGCTCACACAGAAGGATAAGAAGTTTGATTGGGGAATCAAACAGGAAGAAGCATTCCAGTTACTGAAAGACAAGCTTTGCAATGCGCCGATTTTATCGCTACCAGAAGGAACTGATGATTTCGTGGTATACTGTGATGCCTCGCGTCAAGGATTGGGTTGCGTGTTGATGCAACGCCAGAAGGTCATAGCTTACGCGTCACGTCAGTTGAAGGTTCATGAAAGGAACTATACCACGCATGATTTGGAGCTAGGCTCAGTGGTATTTGCGTTGAAAATCTGGTGACATTATCTGTTTGGTACGCGCTGCACAATCTTCACAGATCATAAAAGTCTGCAGCACATATTCGACCAAAAAGAGCTGAATATGAGACAGAGATGTTGGGTCGAATTGTTGAACGACTACGACTGCGAGATCAAGTATCATCCAGGGAAGGCGAATGTGGTCGCCGACGCCCTAAGTCGAAAGGAAAGAATCAAGCCCATAAGGGTTAGGGCTTTAGAGATGATTATCCAGATGGATCTTTCCCTGCGCATTCGTGCTACGCAGAAAGAAGCTTTGAAAGAAAGGAATATTGAAGAGGAATATCTCCATGGGATGGAGAAGCAATTTGTGCCAAACGAGGAAGGAACGTTATGTTTCATGAAAAGGATTTGGGTTCCTCTGTTTGGTGGTTTGAGAAAAGTTATTTTTGATGAAGCTCACAAATCACGGTACTCTATTCATCCCGGAGCGGATAAGATGTACCAAGATCTTAAGGATTATTATTGGTGGCCTAGGATGAAAGGCGATGTGGCTGTTTATGTTAGCAAGTGTTTAACGTGCGCCAAGGTGAAAGCTGAATACCAGAAGCCTTCAGGACTTCTACAGCAACCTGAGATTCCCAAGTGGAAATGGGAACAGATTTCAATGGACTTCATAACGAAACTGCCCAAGACGCCCAGAGGTCATGACACTATTTGGGTAATAGTTGACCGCCTGACCAAGTCCGCACACTTCCTGCCAATCAAAGAGAAGGATAACACTAGTAAACTGGCGGAAATATACATGCGAGAGATCGTTGCACGTCATGGAGTGCCTCTCTCGATCATCTCTGATAGAGATGGACGTTTCATATCAAGGATTTGGCAATCCTTCCAAGAAGCTTTTGGCTCACAGTTAAATCTAAGCACTGCGTTTCATCCGCAAACTGATGGCCAAAGTGAACGAACTATTCAGACATTGGAGGATATGCTGAGAGCATGTGTAATGGATCTAGGTGGTAGCTGGGATAATCATTTACCACTGGTTGAATTTTCGTACAACAACAGTTACCACACAAGCATTGGAGCCGCGCCATTTGAAGCTCTTTACGGACGCAAGTGTCGATCACCGCTATGCTGGGCTGATGCAGGTGATAGGCAGCTTGTTGGTCCCGAAATAGTCCAAGAGACGACAGACAAGATTGCGCAGATTCGAAAACGCATCGAGGCGGCTCGCGACAGGCAGAAAGCCTATGCAGATCCAAAGAGGAAACCTTTGGAATTTCAAGTTGGGGATATGGTTTTATTGAAAGTTTCACCCTGGAAGGGTGTGGCACGCTTCGGAAAGCGTGGGAAGTTGAATCCACGTTACATTGGCCTGTTCAAGATACTGCAAAGGATTGGCCTTGTAGCCTACAAGTTGGACCTACCTGCTGAACTCAAAGGTGTTCACGATACATTCCATGTATCAAATTTGAGAAAGAGTCCAACACAAGAAACAGTGATCATTCCTGCTGACGAAGTTCATATCGATGACACGCTCCACTTTACCGAAGAACCCGTCGAGGTTACGGATTGGAAAGTTAATAAAACACGCAGGAGTAGTGTTAAGCTCGTCAAAGTTCGTTGGAATGCAAGACATGGGCCTGAATTCACGTGGGAACGTGAGGATCATATGAAAGAGAAATACCCCCATTTATTTCCTAAGACCCCTGCATCTAGAAGCAGAGCCTAAAATTTCGGGACAAAATTTCTTTAACGGGGGGAGAATGTGGCAACCCTCACCAAACCAGGTATCCGTACGAATTAATTAATATTTAATTAATGCTTAATTACTGTGCTTGCTTGCAATTGTGGTTTAACTGCTACTTGATTTCTGATACATACCTATACATGCATCGTACTGTATTACTGTCACTCTATTAATTACACACAAACATCAGTGACAACCTTGATGCACAAAAGCACAGTAGCACAAAGAACGGATAACCCAGTAAACATGCTGACATATCCAGTATCAGACAGGCACTGTCTCTGAGGCCAGTATGGGCCGGGAATAGTTTACTACACTAGTAGGAAGTGTTTGTCACACCCTGGCTTTGCGGAAGCGTGGTTAATTTGGTGTGACTTCTTAATACCATAGCTTAACCATAACAAAGCTATATGAAATAAAACCATGCAAGATCATCCATTTAATTAAGTTTTAAAAACCAAATACAACAACATTGTCTCAACGGAAACACATCCTAATGACATTGTTCAACAAACACAAACATCAACATGACATAAACACAGTTTAAGGACTGTGACTTTTCCAGGAAAGAGTCACATTCCCCAAACCGGGATGACCTCGTAACTAGTGCAGCAGGAAAACGTGTCATACCGCGCCAGATCCTTTAATTCCCTGAAATACATGTAAGTTGAAAAATCAACAATAATGATGAGCGAGTTCATGTGTAAGTGAGTAAATAAACCTCTGTAAGTATGAAAATAATCTTGGTATGTAGCAAATAAGGGAATTGAGATCACCAATGGTTTGCAAGGCCATTGATATGTGTGAAGTGCAAGTAGGGAGACTCAAACCTAGCGGATTTATGCGTTGGGCACGAAGTCACCCCGAGGTCCGTTTCTAGTTTGGCCTGGGGCTGGGCTCGCTACACCCAGATAGATCTACCGCTCCTGTCCCTCGGTCCTACCATGAGGACTAATGGCCTCATGTTGCTCCTACCCACTCACATGATCTAAGTAGTAAACCTCCTTACGCTAACCATACCATGTATAAAGTACTTGTAATCAAAGTAACATGTATTTCACCCCCGTAGTTTAGAAAACTGAAAACAGTTAAGAGAAAAGGGGGACATGAACTCACAGTGGTGCGTCTCTACCAAGTATGTCTCCTGATCAAGCAGCTGAGTGACGACCTACACGTACTAACTCTATTAGACGGACGGCCGTGCCTTAGCTTTAAGGTTTAAGTTTTTGTGAAATAGTTAGACAACTATTTCGTGTTTTCGTTTAGTGAATACTTGGTAATCATTTTCCTTCCCAAGGATGGGGGATTTAATACATGTGTGTTCGTAATATATTATTAAGTCTCACTTAAAATATATTTTAATTCTAACTCCAAAATATAAATATTCTTCTCAAAAATATTATATTTTCTATTTCATAAATTTTCCCAAATAATACTTTAACAAGAATACGCTTTCATGAATATTTTCTTAAAATGCGTAAGTTACGTTTTAAAGATCGAGTGGTAATAATAATTACCGGTGTAACTTATATATTTATCCTAGAGGCGTTCGTATTATTTTGGATTCGTTAACATTCGATAGTATTATTTTTACCCTAAAAATAATACTAACATTTTCACAAAATAATCATAAACACACATCAAGTGACTTTATGAAAAATATATACTAAATATATATTTACCAAGTTTTATTTTGTGAAATCCCACCTCTGATGTTTTGTAAATAAGGTCGGGGCGAAACTTATATTTTGAAAAGATGTCGAAAGGTATTTCCAACACTTATAGTGAAAATAATTCTAAGTGTTAGGTTTTTAGAAAAATTTCGCCAGAGTTTCCTTTGTAACTGGAGGTGGCCACGCTTTCAAGCGTATCATTTTCTTTTATAAATCGACCCAACATTCTTTTCATTCCGTCAAAACAATGTCCAAAACAACAAACTAGTAAATAAGTATGTATATCGCATAATTACATGAACTTGCGTTTTATCCAAGAATATAAAGTAAATTCCATTACTTTTAGTGGATCTTTATACAAATCAATCCGGTTTCGTAAAAACCCCGTTTTTAAAGAAATTCCATCTTTACAACTTCTCGTCATCTTTTTCAAAAATAGTTATTTTGTCGAAAGTGTGTGCTACACAAGTGTTTACACACTTGTGTGTTCTAAAAATCATTCGCGTTAGTGTAAGATCCGTCTTTAGAAAACATGATTTCTTTGATACTTGGTTCTTTGAAAATACCGCTTGTATATACGTAGATCTACTAGTTTTACACACTATTTCACAAGCAAAATCGCTTTTACACAAGTTCATGATTCGTGTGCGGTAGAGTTTCATCCTTTAACCCTTGTTACTTCCAAAACAACCTTATGTCATAATCCAAGGTCATGACCAACCCGGGTTAAATGATGATCCGAGCTACCACAACATAGATCGGGACTAAATAACCACACAAATCAAATACTACAAGATTTACACAACAATCAAGCTTTTAACCATCACTTTTAGCATTTTTAGTAGACTTTTATGCTTCATTTTGTATGTTTGCGACTTTTAACCGTTACATATCATATTAACCACTTCAAAATAGTTCGAGAGAGTGATTATAGCAACTTACTACTAGCTCGAGGCTAGGGAAGAATCTAGACGTAAAATGAGAGGATAAAAGCAACAAGAAGAGGTCCTTTGAGTTCCGAATGCACCAAGCCTTCTTATCCGTGATCCTTAACACTTGTATGCACTTGGAATTGGTTCATTAAGATCGAAGGATGGATGGATGGTTGTTGTTGTTCTCGGCCGAGAGCCAAAGAGAGAGGGAGAGAGTGTGTGATTTGTGTAATGTGTGGTGAATGTTATGTTGAGTTATGACATGATCTTATAGACAAACTTCTACACCATTAACCATTGGTCCCTATGTCTTCAAGATCTTAAGCATGGGTGATTAATTTAATCATCAAGTACAAGAGGTGTCCCCGCTTGGGGATGGTTTCGTTGGAGAGGGGGGGGTCTTGGTTAGTTTTCAACTAATCACTAGATATTAGTTAGGTTAGTTTAGGTAGTTAAGTGATTAATCCGGTTACTAGTGTGTCATGCGATATGGCGTGGGTTAGGGTATTCAGGGACCCTAACTGGCTCAGAAAAAGATAAGTAATGTTATTAACAATATTCTCATGTTCCAGGTATAGTCCGGTTGTTCGATTGGATAGTAATCCGTTAAAGTGCTTAACAAAGCTTTAAAGTGTCGTTATTATTATTTTTTGTGACACAACTTATTCCTCCAAAGTGTCAGGAATATTTTCCTCATGTTTTGGCACTTTATTAGGTAGCTTAATGCTGATTTATTATATAAAGTGCTGAATTCTTGTGCTTAGAGCATGTTTTAGGCACATCCAGTCATTGTAACTTATTCCTAGAGACGCAGTTCCACAACCCTTGTATCCCTACACTCACCACTAGTGTAGTAAAATATTTCTGGCTCATACAGGCCTTTAGAGGCAGTGTCTGCCTGATGCTGGCTTTATCAGCATGTTCAATAGGTTATCCGTTTATAGTGCTACTGTGCTTTTTGTGCATCATGTTTGTCACTAAGGTTCAGCATGTAAATAATGTAGTGACGGTAAGTAAAGTATGATGCAGGTATATGCATGTATCAGAAATCAAGTAGCAGTTCATCAGTAATTTCAAACAAGCACAGTAATTAAGCAGTAATTAATTATTAATTAAGTCGTATGGATACCTGGTTTAGTGAGGGTTGTCACATTCTCCCCCCGTTAGAAAATTTTCGTCCCGAAATTTTAAGTTCTGCTTGTAGATGCAGGGTTCTTAGGAAATAGGTGGGGGTATTTCTCTTTCATCTGGTCCTCACGCTCCCAGGTGTATTCAGGACCATGTCTGGCATTCCAACAAACTTTGACGAGCTTGACACTGCTCCGGCGGGTCTTGTTTACTTTCCAATCCGTAACCTCAACCGGTTCTTCAACGAAATGGAGCGTGTCGTCAACATGGATCTCGTCGATGGGAATGGCAATGGTATATTGAGTTGGACTTTTCTTCAGGTTGGATACATGAAATGTATCGTGAACTGAATGGAGTTCAGCAAGTAAGTCCAGCTTGTATGCTACTAGTCCTATTCTTTCCAAAACTCTGAAAGGACCAATGTAGCGCGGGTTTAACTTTCCACGCTTTCCGAAGCGTGCCACTCCCTTCCAGGGTGAAACTTTCAATAAAACCATTTCCCCAACTTGGAATTCCAAGTGTTTCCGGTTTGGATCTGCATAGGCTTTCTGTCTGTGGCGAGCTGCTTCGATGCGTTTTAGAATCTGCGCAATCTTGTCTGTCGTCTCTTGGACGATTTCGGGACCAGCAAGCTGTCTATCACCTGCGTCAGCCCAACAAAGGGGTGATCGACACTTGCGTCTGTAAAGAGCTTCGAATGGCGCGGCACCAATACTGGTGTGGTAGCTGTTGTTGTATGAAAATTCGACCAAAGGCAAATGCTTATCCCAGCTACCGCCCAAATCCATAACACACGCTCTCAGCATGTCTTCCAAAGTCTGTATCGTTCGCTCGCTTTGCCCGTCGGTCTGTGGGTGAAACGCAGTGCTCAGATTTAATTGTGAGCCGAAAGCTTCTTGGAAGGATTGCCATATCCTTGACACAAACCTTCCGTCTCTATCAGAGATGATCGAGAGAGGCACTCCATGACGTGCGACGATCTCTCTCATGTAAATTTCAGCCAATTTGCTAGTGTTATCCTTCTCTCTGATAGGTAAGAAGTGTGCTGACTTTGTTAATCGATCCACTATTACCCAAATAGTGTCATGGCCTCTTGGCGTTCTTGGCAACTTTGTAATAAAATCCATGGAGATTTATTCCCATTTCCACTTGGGAATCTCTGGTTGTTGCAGAAGTCCTGAAGGATTCTGGTATTCCGCTTTAACCTTAGCGCATGTTAAACATTTGCTCACATAAACAGCAACATCGCCTTTCATCCTAGGCCACCAATAATAGTCTTTAAGATCCTGGTACATCTTATCCGCTCCAGGGTGGATGGAGTACCGCGACTTGTGAGCTTCATCAAAAATAACCTTCCTTAAACCTCCAAACAAAGGAACCCAAATCCTTTTCTCAAAACATAACGTTCCTTCCTTGTTTGGTACCAGTAGCTTCTCCATCCCACGGAGATATTCTTCTTCAAGGTTTCCTTCCTTGAGAGCTTCTTTCTGTGCGGCACGAATGCGCAAGGAAAGATCGGTTTGGATAATCATTTCTAAAGCCCTAACCCTTATGGGCTTGATCCTCTCCTTTCGACTTAGGGCATCGACGACCACATTCGCCTTCCCTGGATGATACTTTATCTCGCAGTCGTAATCATTTAACAACTCAACCCATCGTCTTTGTCTCATATTCAACTCCTTCTGATTGAATATGTGTTGTAGGCTCTTGTGATCTGTGAAGATTGTACATTTCGTACCATAAAGGTAGTGTCTCCAGATCTTTAATGCAAAAACCACTGCGCCAAGTTCCAAATCATGTGTGGTATAGTTCTTTTCATGTACTTTCAATTGACGCGATGCGTAAGCAATAACCTTTTGGCGTTGCATCAACACACAACCCAATCCTTGACGCGAAGCGTCGCAGTATACCACAAAATCGTCTGTACCTTCCGGTAGTGCTAAGATTGGCACATTGCAGAGCTTATCCTTCAATATCTGGAACTCTTCTTCCTGTTTGATTCCCCAATCAAACTTCTTATCTTTCTGCGTGAGGAGCGTCAATGGTTGAGCGATTTTTGAAAAATCCTCAATGAATCTTCGATAATAGCCAGCCAAACCCAAGAATTGTCGAATCTCGGTTGGCGTCTTTGGCGTTTCCCAATTCTTAATCGCTTCGATCTTTGTGGGATCAACATGGATTCCATTTCCATTAACCACATGTCCAAGAAATTGGACTTCACGTAGCCAAAATTCGCACTTAGAGAATTTGGCATACAACTGTTCTTTCTCCAGCAGCTCCAAAATAGCTCTTAGGTGTTGTTCGTGCTCAGCCTTTGTCCTTGAATAAATCAAGATGTCGTCGATAAACACAATCACGAACTTGTCCAAGTACGGCTTGCAAACTCTATTCATCAAATCCATAAACACTGCAGGTGCATTTGTTAACCCAAACGGCATAACTAGGAACTCGTAGTGCCCATAACGAGTTCTGAAGGCTGTCTTTGGGATACTCTCCTCTTGTATCCTTAACTGATGGTATCCAGATCGAAGATCGATCTTTGAATAAAAGCTTGAACCTTGCAGTTGGTCAAACAGATCATCAATCCTTGGCAGAGGGTATCTATTCTTGATCGTCAGCTTGTTCAACTCTCTGTAGTCGATACACATTCGAAAACTACCGTCCTTCTTCTTGACAAACAAAACTGGAGCTCCCCAAGGCGAGAAGCTTGGTCGGATAAATCCCTTGTCTAACAACTCTTGAAGTTGTGTCGACAGCTCCTGCATCTCAGACGGAGCAAGTCTATAAGGTGCCTTAGCCACAGGTGCGGCGCCTGGAACTAAGTCAATGCGGAACTCTACTTGCCTCTGAGGTGGCAGTCCAGGTAAGTCCTCTGGGAAGACTTCTGGATATTCCCTCACGACAGGGATGTCTTCTATTCTCGGCTCAGCAGGCTTCTTATCCACAATGTGTGCCAGGAAGGCAGCACATCCCTTCTGTAAGCACTTTCGCGCTTTCAGGCAGCTGATAATTCTTAACGGCGTATCACGCTTCTCCCCGTGAACCACAATTGTTTCGCCATCTTCGGTTGGGATACGAACGACCTTTTCGTGACAAACTATTTCAGCCTTGTTGCCTGATAACCAATCCATTCCTACCACCACGTCGAAGCTTCCCAACTGGACTGGTAGTAGATCCAAAGCAGACTCACGCTCTCCCAATTCGATCACACAGCCTCTGATTACTTCATTGGCTTCCACTAACTTCCCATTAGCCAATTCGATTGAGTACGGAATATCTAATTTACTAGCGGCTAAACCAAGCATATTCTTAAACTCTAATGACACGAAGCTATAATCGGCGCCAGTATCAAATAAAACGGATGCATAGCGTTGGTTTACAGGGAACGTACCAGTGACAACATTGGGATCCTGGCGCGCCTCCCTCGCTTCAATATTAAACACTCTTCCACGGGCTTGGTTTAACTCTGGGCAGTTCCTCTTGTAATGCCCAAGATCACCACAGCTGAAGCATCCGGGTCTCTGCCCGTTTCCACCAGCTTGATTATCCCTCTGGTTACGATTCACGGCGCCCGCTTGATTAGCATTGTTGCCTCGATTCCCATTACCTCCATTGTTTCCTTGTGGGCGATTTCCATTCCCACCCCGGTTGTTATTTCTGTTTCCGAATCCTCCCTGGCCTCCCTGGCCAGCAGTGGCCCAACAAGTGTCCGTCAAGTGGCCCGGCTTTCCACATGCTTCACATACTTTCATACTACAATGGCCAGAATGGTGGCGTTGGCAGGTATTACACTTGGGCTGGGTGCCCATATATCCTTTTCCTTTCTTTCCACTACCAGCTGTAGCCTGAGCTGGCGTGCCTGATCCTCCTTTCTTAACAACCCCACTAGTGCCTTGTTTGAAATTCGAGAACTTCCGTTTGTTACCTCCGGTTGACTCGACGTGAGTCTCCTTCTTCTTTGCCTCGATCTCATCGAACTTGTTCAGGCGGATAGCCTCCTCAGTGAGAGCCACGCTCAAATCGATTGCCTCAGTAATTGTCGCAGGCTTGGATGAGGTCACCATGCTTATGATTTGAGGAGCTAATCCCCAAATGAAACGTTCAATCCGCTTGAACTCAGGAGTGACCATGTAGGGCACCACATGTGATAAGTCATGGAACCTCTGAACGTATTCTGCGATCTTTGGACCTTCCATTTTCAAATGCCAGAACTCGGTTTCCAATCTTTGGATTTCTGCGCGAGAGCAGTACTTTTTGCGCATAAGTTCCTTCAGTTCGGTCCAGGTTAGCGCGTAGGCAGCAGCTTCACCAAGTGTCTGTACTTGCAAATTCCACCAAGAGAGGGCTCCATCCAAGAATAGCCCTGAGATATAGGTGACTGGCTGATCTAGTGCGCATTTGCTCATGCGAAGAACAGATTCAGTTTTCTCAGCCCAACCAACAAAGGCGACAGCACCTCCTGTGCCATCAAAGTTGACCGGCTTGCAGTCCAGAAACTGCTTGTAAGTGCACCCATGAGGTGGATTGTTGTTGCCATTGTTGTTTGAGCTGCTTCCGCTGGGTCCTCCCTGCGAGGCGGCGTATTGCGCGATGGCAGCTGCGATGATTTGCTGGAGTTCTGCCTCATTGGTGGGCAACGACGTTTGACGTCTCGGCGGCATCTTCTAAAAGATGGGTTTACGTCGGTCAGGCCATAATAAAGATCCCATGTTATAATACGTAAGTCAGGTCATAATACAGCGTACGTATATAATGATAGTAATAGTACATAACATCTCATGTTATAATCATACCAATCACACAACATCCCATGTTACAAACATCAATCAACATCCCATGTCATAGAATATAAATAACCAAATCAAGCATCAAATATGATGAGAATACTGCGATTGCCATATATTGAGACCACATAGTAAGTGTACAGGTACATAATAGTGTCATACATCATCATCGACTAAGGGCTACATCACCCTAGTCCAAAAACTATATCAAATCAGTGTCAGTACATCAAATACATGTCAACAAAAGTCAGAATCATAATGTAGTCTCCAAAAATGTTGTGCAGTCAAAAGCAATCGCCGTCTTCTCACCAGCGTCTACCCATACGGTACTGAAGAGCTCTACACGGATGGCGGTGGTGGAGGGGGAAAGTGAGTGTAAAACAAGCGACGCAAAAGGAGCCAGTCCTCCTCCATGGCTCTCTGGGTACGCAAGAAGGAAGCAACCTGCTGCTCTAGGGCAAAAAGACGTGCAGCATAGTCTGGTGGTAAAGGTCGAGAGGGCTGCAAAGGAGAGTGGGTCTGACCCTGGCACTGACACGGCGGCGGCTGGGCTTTCTCAAGCTCCTGAATGCGCTGCGCGTGTGCCTCGTGCTGGGCGACAAAAGACATCAAAACGTCCTCAATAGTATACCCCCTATGGAAAGGATGGTAGGGGTCGGTCGGTGGCATAGCAGAAGGTGACGACCAGAGAAACGGCTCACTGGTGGGATCAAAAGGTGCCACATGAAATGGAGAAACAGGGGGAAAAGTAGCAGACGGTGGTATAGCAGGGATAGATACCGGTACATGTCCAAAAGGGTGAGCCGAAGAACCCTCTCCAGGTCGCGCTGGAGGTGTAAACCGAGGAAATGAAAAGGAGGTATCAACGTGACGGGTATCAATGATCTGAGGGGGAATAGGTGGGACCTCGTCATCAGCAGGAATCCACCCACACTGGGCGTGCTCATCTCGTGGGTCTATCTGTGCCTCAAAAAGTGCTCGATCAAACTGAACTGGCATAGGATCATGGTGAGGTGCAACAAGAGGGTCAACTGGTGCATCAGCAATAAGTGGGGGATCAACATGATCAGCAGCAATGACATGATCGCCCTCCAACAACGGAGCATCAACAGGGTGATCATCAATGGGTGGGTCAGCAATCACAGGATCAATAGGTATGCCAGCATGAGCAGGGTCATGCTCAAGCACTGGGTCAGGAGCAGGGTCCAGTGGATGCTCGGGATCATCAAAGGCCATCTCAAAATCAAACTCAGGGTCGATGGGATCAACTGGGTCTACTGGGTCGACTGGATCCTCCATAGGCTGATCCATGGGTATAAACTCTATATCCTGATCTGGGTCGAACCCTGGGGGAAAGACAGGATCGGAATCCTCCACATCCTCGTGGTTGAAAGCAAAACTAGGAATAAGGGCAACAGAGGATGCCTGGTCGGGATCTGATCCATGTGAGAAGTGCTGCGCACTCTGGGTGTGTGAAGGTGCGGAGGCCACAGACTCGAAAGAGTCTGGGACCGGAGAGTGAGCAGGTGACTCCTCGGCGGGAGTATCTGCGATCATCAAGAGATCACCAGCAGCAAGAAGGGCCTCGCCCTGAACATCATCCTCTAAGGGCTCGTCATCAAACAGATCGACGTCGCCATCATCGTCGGCGTCGAGAAGCAAATTGTAAGCAGGATATGAAGCAAGTGGTATGGGAGCAGGGATCTCCACTAACGGTAGGTCCCCGGCCAAAGGGCCATCAGCGAGCTCATCAGCACCATCAGGTAAAGCAAAGGGCTGAAAGTCGTCCTCGTCCGTGCTAGTAACGTCGGATGTGTGGACCTCGTGCTCTGAAGACTCTAGGTCATCTGACACTATAGGTCTAGGTCCTGTGGTGTCTGAGTCACCTGTGCCAGAGGTGTCCATGGTGTCTGTAACATAAACACAAACATGCACAAACAGTCAATCATACAATCAAATAATCACATAAGTCACCAAGTAAGCATTCAAATAGTTTCTCCTAGTCCCACTAGCCTCCCAGCCTCTCAGACTGCTACTCCTAGTCTCACTAGCCAAATTCTCCCAGCCTCTTAGACTTCCCTTCCTAGTCTCACTAGCCAATTCTCCTAGTCCCACTAGCCAATTCTCCTAGTCCCACTAGCCCACTACCTCGGCCTCTCAGACCGAGCCTCAGCCTCCAAGACTGAGCCTCAGCCTCCCAGACTGAGCCTAAAAACAATAAATAAAATGTGCTCAACATTTGTTTGTAAAAACGTTTTGGATCTGGACTTAAGTGGTATGCAGAAAAATGTTTTCGTGAGAGCCCTAGTGATCATAGTCTAGACTCGAGAAGGAATCCTAGTTCGCTATGATCAGAGCTCTGATACCAAGCTGTCACACCCTGGCTTTACGGAAGCGTGGTTAATTTGGTGTGACTTCTTAATACCATAGCTTAACCATAACAAAGCTATATGAAATAAAACCATGCAAGATCATCCATTTAATTAAGTTTTAAAAACCAAATACAACAACATTGTCTCAACGGAAACACATCCTAATGACATTGTTCAACAAACACAAACATCAACATGACATAAACACAGTTTAAGGACTGTGACTTGTCCAGGAAAGAGTCACATTCCCCAAACCGGGATGACCTCGTAACTAGTGCAGCGGGAAAACGTGTCATACCGCGCCAGATCCTTTAATTCCCTGAAATACATGTAAGTTGAAAAATCAACAATAATGTTGAGCGAGTTCATGTGTAAGTGAGTAAATAAACCTCTGTAAGTATGAAAATAATCCTGGTATGTAGCAAATAAGGGAATTGAGATCACCAATGGTTTGCAAGGCCATTGATATGTGTGAAGTGCAAGTAGGGAGACTCAAACCTAGCGGATTTATGCGTTGGGCACGAAGTCACCCCGAGGTCCGTTTCTAGTTTGGCCTGGGGCTGGGCTCGCTACACCCAGATAGATCTACCGCTCCTGTCCCTCGGTCCTACCATGAGGACTAATGGCCTCATGTTGCTCCTACCCACTCACATGATCTAAGTAGTAAACCTCCTTACGCTAACCATACCATGTATAAAGTACTTGTAATCAAAGTAACATGTATTTCACCCCCGTAGTTTAGAAAACTGAAAACAGTTAAGAGAAAAGGGGGACATGAACTCACAGTGGTGCGTCTCTACCAAGTATGTCTCCTGATCAAGCAGCTGAGTGACGACCTACACGTACTAACTCTATTAGACGGACGGCCGTGCCTTAGCTTTAAGGTTTAAGTTTTTGTGAAATAGTTAGACAACTATTTCGTGTTTTCGTTTAGTGAATACTTGGTAATCATTTTCCTTCCCAAGGATGGGGGATTTAATACATGTGTGTTCGTAATATATTATTAAGTCTCACTTAAAATATATTTTAATTCTAACTCCAAAATATAAATGTTCTTCTCAAAAATATTATATTTTCTATTTCATAAATTTTCCCAAATAATACTTTAACAAGAATACGCGTTCATGAATATTTTCTTAAAATGCGTAAGTTACGTTTTAAAGATCGAGTGGTAATAATAATTACCGGTGTAACTTATATATTTATCGTAGAGGCGTTCGTATTATTTTGGATTCGTTAACATTCGATAGTATTATTTTTACCCTAAAAATAATACTAACATTTTCACAAAATAATCATAAACACACATCAAGTGACTTTATGAAAAATATATACTAAATATATATTTACCAAGTTTTATTTTGTGAAATCCCACCTCCGATGTTTTGTAAATAAGGTCGGGGCGAAACTTATATTTTGAAAACATGTCGAAAGGTATTTCCAACACTTATAGTGAAAATAATTCTAAGAGTTAGGTTTTTAGAAAAATTTCGCCAGAGTTTCCTCTGTAACTGGAGGTGGCCACGCTTTCAAGCGTATCATTTTCTTTTATAAATCGACCCAACATTCTTTTCATTCCGTCAAAACAATGTCCAAAACAACAAACTAGTAAATAAGTATGTATATCGCATAAATTACATGAACTTGCGTTTTATCCAAGAATATAAAGTAAATTCCATTACTTTTAGTGGATCTTTATACAAATCAATCCGGTTTCGTAAAAACCCCGTTTTTAAAGAAATTTCATCTTTACAACTTCTCGTCATCTTTTTCAAAAATAGTTATTTTGTCGAAAGTGTGTGCTACACAAGTGTTTACACACTTGTGTGTTCTAAAAATCATTCGCGTTAGTGAAAGATCCGTCTTTAGAAAACATGATTTCTTTGATACTTGGTTCTTTGAAAATACCGCTTGTAGATACGTAGATCTACTAGTTTTAAACACTATTTCACAAGCAAAATCGCTTTTACACAAGTTCATGATTCGTGTGCGGTAGAGTTTCATCCTTTAACCCTTGTTACTTCCAAAACAACCTTATGTCATAATCCAAGGTCATGACCAACCCGGGTTAAATGATGATCCGAGCTACCACAACATAGATCGGGACTAAATAACCACACAAATCAAATGCTACAAGATTTACACAACAATCAAGCTTTTAACCATCACTTTTAGCATTTTTAGTAGACTTTTATGCTTTATTTTGTATGTTTGCGACTTTTAACCGTTACATATCATATTAACCACTTCAAAATAGTTCGAGAGAGTGATTATAGCAACTTACTACTAGCTCGAGGCTAGGGAAGAATCTAGACGTAAAATGAGAGGATAAAAGCAACGAGAAGAGGTCCTTTGAGTTCCGAATGCACCAAGCCTTCTTATCCGTGATCCTTAACACTTGTATGCACTTAGAATTGGTTGATTAAGATCGAAGGATGGATGGATGATTGTTGTTGTTCTCGGCCGAGAGCCAAAGAGAGAGGGAGAGAGTGTGTGATTTGTGTAATGTGTGGTGAATGTTATGTTGAGTTATGATATGATCTTATAGACAAACTTCTACACCATTAACCATTGGTCCCTATGTCTTCAAGATCTTAAGCATGGGTGATTAATTTAATCATCAAGTACAAGAGGTGTCCCCCCTTGGGGACGGTTTCGTTGGAGAGGGGGGGGGGGTCTTGGTTAGTTTTCAACTAATCACTAGATATTAGTTAGGTTAGTTTAGGTAGTTAAGTGATTAATCCGGTTACTAGTGTGTCATGCGATATGGCGTGGGTTAGGGTATTCAGGGACCCTAACTGGCTCAGAAAAAGATAAGTAATGTTATTAACAATATTCTCATGTTCCGGGTATAGTCCGGTTGTTCGGTTGGATAGTAATCCGTTAAAGTGCTTAACAAAGCTTTAAAGTGTCGTTATTATTATTTTTTGTGACACAACTTATTCCTCCAAAGTGTCAGGAATATTTTCCTCATGTTTTGGCACTTTATTAGGTAGCTTAATGCTGATTTATTATATAAAGTGTTGAATTCTTGTGCTTAGAGCACGTTTTAGGCACATCCAGTCATTGTAACTTATTCCTAGAGAGGCAGTTCCACAACCCTTGTATCCCTACACTCACCACTAGTGTAGTAAAATATTTATGGTTCATACAGGCCTTTAGAGGCAGTGTCTGCCTGATGCTGGCTTTATCAGCATGTTCAATAGGTTATCCGTTTATAGTGCTACTGTGCTTTTTGTGCATCATGTTTGTCACTAAGGTTCAGCATGTAAATAATGTAGTGACGGTAAGTAAAGTATGATGCAGGTATATGCATGTATCAGAAATCAAGTAGCAGTTCATCAATAATTTCAAACAAGCACAGTAATTAAGCAGTAATTAATTATTAATTAAGTCGTACGGATACCTGGTTTAGTGAGGGTTGTCACAGTGTTGGGAGGTGAGGATTGTTAAACTGCGTCACTAGGCGATAGTTATAGTGACCGGGTGTGCCTAAAACGTGCTCTAATTACAAAATCCTGCACTTTAATACAAAATTCAGCATTTAAGCTAACTAGTAAAGTGCAAAAACATGGAAAAATAATACGAGACACTTTCCAAAGTGTCGGGAATTCATTGTGTCACTAAAACAAATATTAACGACACCTTAAATGCTTATTTAGCACTTTAACGGATTAATATCCAACCAAACAACCGGACTTTACCCGAAACATAAAAATATTGTCAATGACATTGTTTTTCCTTTTCTGAGCTAGTTAGGGTCCCCGAATACCCTAACACCCGTTATAATACACTACCCACTAATAACTTATTTAAACTCCTAACTAATAAAACTAAACACTAACTAGTTAGTCCAAATCCAACCATATTACCCCCCCCCCCCCACAACCGAATCGGTTCCTCTAGGGAACACCCTCCATAAACTTTTGATTATTTTAATCAAGCATGTCCTATATCTAGTAGACATATTATATTATGGGTAATAAGGATGAATGGACTATAAGAATGCTTAAAGGGTAATCACTTTCATTTACATAACACTTAACAAAATTGCACTCTCTCTTTCTCCTCTCCTTTGGTTCGGCCGAGAACCATAACCCACCCACCATCATCATTCAAGTTCAATCTTGCAATTCCACTTACATACAAAGGTGAAAGGTCACATACAAGGAGGCTCGGTGCTTACGGAATCACAAGGACCTCTCTACATCGCTTTTATCCACCTAGTTTTCGCTTTGATTCTTCCCTAGCCTTGAGCTAGTTGTAAGTGATTCTAAACACTTCCTTGTTCATGTTTAAAGTGGTTAATAAGAGTTTTAACGGATAAAAATCGAGAACACTAAAGATTAAAACTAAAAGTCTTGTAAGAATGATAAACTTGTTGGTTAAAGAGTAAATAATGGTGTAAAACTCATGAATCTTGTTTAGTTATGGTTATTTTATGTTGGTGATTGCTAGTAGTGGAACGGATCGTCATCTAACCATGCTAGATCATGTTCATGGAACATGAACTAGCAATATGTTTAGTGTAGAAGATACAAGATGACAAACCCTTCCATACATAAACATGAACTTGTGTAAAGTTGATGTTTCTTGTAAAATAGAGTCTTAAACTAGTAGATCTAAACGATCTACAAGTGGTATTTTCGAAGAACCAAGTGTAAGATACAAGTCTTATTTTAAAGCCGGACCTTTCATAAACTAAAGGTGTTTTTGTGAACAAACAAGTGTGTAAACACTTGTGTGACAAAAGATTTAACAAAGGAATAATTTCGTAATTTTTGGAGTAGAAGTTGTAAAGTTACATCTTCTCTAAAAATAAAGTTTTTCAGGAAACCGATTCATTGTTAAAGATAAGAAAGATCTACTAAAAATGTTGGAAAGTTACTACATCTTTTTACACAACTTTCAAGTTCATGTGTTTGCGATTTATGCTTATTTTGACTAGTTTGATGATTGGAAAATTGTTGATTGAATTTTGAAAAGAAAATGATACGCTAGTAAGCGTGGCCACCTCCACTTACAGAGGAAACTCTGGCGAAATTTTTTTTCCAGAAAATAACACTTAGAATATTTTTGTGACAAGCGTTATAAATATATTTTTGACTTGTTTTTCCAAACAAACTTCGCCATGATTTTATTACCAGGTAACCAAGTGTCGGAGGTGGAATTTTCGTAAATAAAAACTTGCTAAATATATATTTAGAATATATATTTCATAGTAAAACGCTTACGTGATTTTATGATTATTTTGTGAACTATATATCATTTTTAGAGTAAAAATAATATAACTGGAATACATTGTGAAAACACGACTCCAAAATAATACCAACGCCCTCACAAATAAATATTTAAGTTACACCGGTATTATTATTACCATCCGAACTTTAAAACGTAACTTATGTATTTTCAGAAAATACTCTTAAATGCGTATTTTGATAAAAGTATTATTTTGGAAAATTGTATGGAATAAAATATAATATTTTTGGGAAAAATATGTATATTTTGGAGATAGAATATTTTAGACAAATGAATAAAAATATAATTTATTAAGTGAGACTTAATAATATATTTTGGAATTACGAAAACGCACATGTATTAAAACCCCCATCCTTGGGAAGGAATATAACTATAAATAATTACGAAGTGTAAATACGAAATAGTTGCCTAACTATTTCCCAAAAACGTTAAACCTTAAGCCAAGGCACGGCCGTCCGTCTAATAGAAGTTAGTACGTGTAGGTCGTCACACAGCAGGTTGATTGGGAGATACTATTTCGAGACGCACTTCAGTGAGTTCATGTCCCCCTTTTTCTCTTAACTGTTTTCAGTTTTTAAACTGCGGGGGTGAAATACATGTTACTAAGATTACGAATACTTTTTACATGGTATGGTTAGCGTAAGGAGGGTTACTACTTAGATCATGTCAGTGGGTAGGCGGGAACTGGAGGCCATTAATCCTCATTGTAGGACCGAGGGTCTTTAGTGGTAGATCTATCTCGGTGTAGCGAGCCCAGCCCCAGGCCCAACAGTACGGACCTCGGGGTGACTTGGTACCCGACGCAAAAATCTGCTAGGTTTGAGTCTTCCTACTGCACTTCACACATATCAATGGCCTTGCAAACCATTGGTGATCTCTTTATTTCCTTATTTGCTACATACCAGGGATTTTATACTTACAAAGGTTTACATACTCACTTTCACATGAACTCGCTCAACTTTATGTTGACTTTTCAACTTACATGTATTTCAGGGAATTAGGGATCTGGCGAAGTATGCTACGTTTTCACGCTGCGTAAGAGTTATGAGGTCATCCACGTTTAGGGATTGTGACTTTTACCTGGACGAGTCGCAAGTCTTAAACGGTGTTTATTTTATGTTTGTGGTTATGTCGTATGAACAATGTTTTTATTTTGACGGGTTGTAACTCGTTGCATGTGTCAACTTTAAACAATGTTGTGGTATTTTACTTTTAAAACTTGAATCAATGGATGATCATCATGGTTTTATTTTCATATAGCTTTGTTGTGATTAAGCTATGGTATTAAGAAGTCACACCATATAAACCCACGTTTCTGCAAAGCCAGGGTGTGACAACAATAACTGCATGAACTCGCTCAACTTTTTGTTGACTTTTTAAAACTACATGTATTTCAGGAAACAGGTCTTGAGCCGGTGATTCACTATGGGAAATGGGAATGTCAATGACAACGATGGCCACTTTTGGAGGGTTTGTCTTTTATATCCCAACCTCGTATGGGTATATAGGGGACAAAACCTCACTACGTCTTTTTGTCAAAAAACTACCTTTTGTTATGTGTAAAATAACGTAGAATATGCCATGTCAAACGTTGTTAAAACTTGGAAAACTTGTAATCTTTTGTGGAAAACAATATATCTATGGCATCGTTGTGGTTTATTATGTTTACTCATTTGGATGCAATGATTACCTTTCTTATATCACACACAATAAGCTTCCGCTACTAGCAGGGTGTGACAGATTGGTATCAGAGCTCCGATTGTAGTGAACCAGGGACAAACTTTTATAAAGTTTGGTTTACAATCACCAAGGGCTCTCACATGAAAACAAAGTTGATAACATTACAAAGATGATTTCAAAAAGTATGACAAAATGACAAAAGGTTTTCATGGTGTCACTATAACATGACGATCTATCACGCGGGCTCAATCATAAGTAACTGATATGGTTCAATACATGTTTAGTCTATAAGGAATAGACTTGAAAACACTAAGGATTACATGTGAAACATAAAGAACAAAAACAAAATGAGATTTAGTGATTATATATATAATGTATTTATATATGTGTTGTACGGAATATTTATCAAGAACGAAAACACCTTTGACTACGAATTCTATTACGACACTTGACTCACACGATGAGAATAACTACCTCGCGTCTATTACGAAGCTTATGGCGGACGTGGTACATGAGAGAGACCCTAAAGCATTGATTTCATGGAAGATGTTTGTCTTCCCTCGGATGGGTATGAATCTAGCTTCGGTAGTGGCGACGAGGCGGAGGTGGCGTCCTTGGACAATAACTCTACTAGTGGGACGAGGTCCCTGAGGCTCATACTAATCGTGATTGATGACACTCTTGTCCAGACAAGGAAGATGAAGTACTCATCTTAAAGGTGCCCCTCCAATTGTATTGTAGCGGATTCCCTCTACTTCTATTTCGGCTAACGTTGTGCCCTATCATGAATAATGATAATGGGCGTTAGCACGTGGGCCATCACGAAGGTCCCTCCTATGTTGAAGGTATATAGACAATAGTGTCCTCTCTTTGACTGATCGTCTGTTTGAACGAGAGAATGCTAGGGTGATCATGCAAGACAATTTATTATTACGGGGGCCCACGTAATAACAACTTGTAGTGCATGGGAATCCTGGTGGGCTCTGCGGGTCAAGCTAATGATCACATCCATTCGAAATTCTTAAGCTGTCCAAGTTTCTATCTAGTAAGAACACTAACCGAGATGGTTACTATAACACTCTACGATATAGGAGGACCACACGTATTATCCACACCTAACATTCGATCTATAACACGAGTCGTTCGATACTAGTCATCGAAAGAAAACAAAACTTGTTAGCCACTCATGGAGGAGTTTCCTCAACATTCTCGGAGTTCTTGTACATGGGTTGGTTCTTTGGTGTCTATGACACCTTACCTTATCTTAGTTATCGGAGATGATTACATTAAACTCTGTCATTTGATATTTGTCTTATTCCAAGGGATACTATGGAATGAGCCAAGCTACAACCCCTTCATTGTATTATTCGAATCTATGGAAATTATAACAATTTTGTCGAAGCTCGTGGAGCTCAAGGAGTATCAACGTATTCGTCACACGGGCTAGTGCGGCGAAGGATTTTTCCTACTTTGGGTGATCGAGAACCAGGAAGTATGGGATACACGTTGTAAAAATTGGAGATGACCGTTTGGTTTCTCCTCCTCAACGAATTACTTCTTTTCCCATTTAGGCACATGGCTAATACACTCAAGAGGTACTATGCATTTTGGAATGCATTTATTCATAAATATCATTATTCAAACATACCGGAGCAACGCTGTCTTGAGGTTTCCATGACCAATCACATTCTTAATTCTTAGGCGTATGATAGGCTATATTTGTCCAAATAAAAGTCTAGACCCTTTGATACGACGTATCGAAAATAACATGGCACCGAAAAGAAAATTTGCGCGCAAAAGGGTTAGTGAATCAGCACGCTACTATTAAAGTCGAACTCGAGATTTTATGGAACAACACGAGGTTGTGGAGATTGCACAACATGGGGTTGTTGAATCGACATTAATGATGGTACTGATGGTACCGGCAGCTCAAGTGGTTCAAATTCCTATGGGACGAGAACAAGTAGCAATGCCACACCTGGAGATGCAATCACTCCAAATGTTAATTCTAAGGCTTTTCCGGATTATAAACCGCGAGACCTCATTGATATGGGAGGTGTGGTAAGTTCTGTCCACTAGATAGAGACAATGAAGTAAGTTAACCGTGCTAGCAAATGTACTCCTAAGTAAACAACTTGGTAAGCGAATAGCCTTTTGTTGAATGAGACGTTAATTTGGTAGAATCTCCAAGTACAAACTATAGGGAGTAACACAGCAAAAAGGTTGTCGTGGGAAGAACTCAAGGATCTTACGCGAGAAAAGTATTACTCGCTAGCGGAAAAAAAAAATCCAAGGTTGGGAACCGAACTCTAGAACTCGATCCTGATTTGAGCCAATGTTGTTGGTTACCCTCGACGCCTCTACGGCCTCCCAAGGATTGTTGCACATTGGATAACACCCGAATTCAAACGCACTGAGCGCTACATTTCTAAAGCATGATCACATCATGCCACCCTGCCTAGATTTATTTTAAAGTAACTCTCACAGTTAGTCTCACCAAGGATGTGGTGAGGATGGGGAAATTGCCAAAGAAGGGTGCTAAGAGAAAGAAAACTCCCGTGACGAATGAAACGAAAGCAATGGCTGCCATAATCGATTTTCACATCAAGAAATATGCAAATAACTTGCCAAAATCCTGAATGAGATAGGTGTAACTTTCATCATGAGGGCACTTGCATAGTGCCAATAGTAGCAGTGTGGTGAGACTGAGCACAAAACGGAAACTAATGAGTTAGATATACTCAAGAAAGAACAAGGAGGTTTTAAATGTGACAAAGAGACCACTACGAGCATGGATGTCCAAGGACGAATCAAGAAAATGAATAAGTGTGTGTATGGTTAGAACTATGAATACTGCACAAAATCTCAATGTTGCTATGGGCACTTTCTACTCTACAACCAGCATGTATAAATTCATTGGATACCAACGTCGGCTTAACTTGGTGTCTTTAGATATTAAGCCTATACACGGATTAGAGTCATGTAAGTTAGACATGTCTTACTCTCTCAAGTTAGCTAATGGGGAATTAGCAGAGTCATGTGAAGTCATTAAGGGTCGTCGATACGTTTCCTATCAACCGACCCGTTGCATCCATCTTGTTTAATACCGGTGTCGGTATTAGTTTCATCCCCCTAGAATTCAAAATATACTTGGCTTAGAGTCGAGTAAGCTAGACGTCCCCTCATCCCATAGTATTGGCCAATGGTAAATTAGTTCAGTCGGGAGAAGACGTTAAAGGATGCACACTCGAACTTGGAGCACAGAAATTTGACATGGACCATTTTACCCGTTCAATTGGGTTGTTACGACGTAGTTTTTGACATAGACTAGTTATCCGATAATCGAGCCAAAATCATATGTCACGAGAAGATCATTCGCATCCCCCTGTCCGACGAGAGAACATCCTTTAATGCACAGGGAGAATCAAGACATGCCACTACGAATCATTAGTTGCATGAAGGCTCAAAATGTTTGAGAAAATGATGCATCGCCTTTCTTGCTCATGTGGCTGACAAGAAGGCTGAGGAGCGTAAGGTGGAGGACGTACCTGTGGTAAGGGGATACCCTGAAGTCTTTCCAGAAGACTTGTCGGGACTGCCTCCACAACGACAAGAGGAATTCCGTATCGATGTAGTGCCAGGAGTGGCACCGGTGGCAAAAGCTCCATATAGACTGGCGCCCTCGGAAATGCAAGAATTATCTACTCAGCTTTAGGAATTGCTTGACAAAGGATTCATTAGACCGAGTTTCTCTCCTTGGGGAGCTCCGGTGCTATTTTTCAAAAAGAAGGATGGAACCTTTCGGATGTGCATCGATTACAGAGAACTAGACAAGCTAACTATCAAGAATTGGTATCTTTTACCGAGGATCGACGACTTGTTCGATTAGTTGCAAGGTTCCAGCTTCTATTCCAAGATTGATCTAAGATCCGGATATCACCAGCTAAGGATTCAAGATGAAAGCATTTCTAAGACAGCGTTTAGGACTCACTATGGGCATTACGAGTTCCTTGTTATACCTTTCGGCTTAACAAACGCTCCCACCGTTTTCATGGATTTGATGAACCGAGTATGTTAGCCATACCTCGACAAGTTCGTGATTGTATTCATTGATGACATATTAATATATTCACGAACCGAGGCGGAACATGAACAACACCGGAGAACTATTCTGGAGCTGCTTAAGAAAGAACAATTGTACGCCTAGTTCTCAAAATGCAAATTTTGGATTCGTGAAGTACAAATTCTCGGTCATGTGGTGAACGAGAACAGAATACATGTTGATCCAGCTAAGATAGAGCCCATAAAGAACTGGAACACTCCAAAGACCCCAATGAAAGTAAGACAATTTCTGGGCTTAGCGGGATACTATCGAAGATTCATTGAGAATTTTTCTAAAATTTCTCAACCGCTAACCTCACTCACTCGAAAGGATAAAAAGTTCGATTGGGGTGAAAAACAAGAAATGGCATTCCAAACGCTCAAAGATAAACTATGCCAAGCGCCAATCTTATCACTCCCTGACGGCACCGATGACTTTGTGGTTTATTGTGATGCCTTGCACCAAGGCTTGGGTTGTGTATTAATGCAACGTGAAAAAGTCATCGCGTACGCATCACGACAGTTGAAAGTTCATGAAAAGAATTATACCAGTCATGACCTGGAATTAGGCGCAGTGGTATTTGCTTTAAAGATTTGGCGCCATTATCTTTATGGTACTAAGTGTACCATATTCACAGACCATAAAAGTCTTCAACATATATTCATTAAAAAAGAATTAAACATGCGCCAGCGGCGATGGGTAAAATTGTTGAATGACTATGACTGTGAAATCAAGTACCATCCGGGCAAGGCAAATGTTGTGGCGAATGCTTTGAGCCAGAAAGAGCGAGTCAAAACTTTACGAGTACGAGCTTTAGAGTTAACCATTCAGATGAACTTCACTACTCGTGTGCACGATGCACAACTAGAAGCTCTAAAGCCCGAGAACATTCAAGCAGAATCCTTGCGAGGATTAGAGAAACAACTGGAAGAGATCAAAGATGGCACAAGGTACTTAATGGGAAGAATCTGGATTCCTTACTTTGGCGGATTGCGAGACTTAGTGTTGGATGAAGCACATAAGTCAAAATATTCAATACATCCCGGATTTGATAAGATGTATCAGGATGTAAAGGAATATTACTAGTGGCCTAATCTCAAAGGAGATATTGCGACCTACGTTGGGAAATGCCTAACTTATGCAAAGGTCAAGGCCGAGTATCAAAAGCCATCTGGACTATTACAACAACCCGAGATTCTCGTTTGGAAATAGGAACATATATCAATGGATTTCATTACAGGACTCCCATGGACCTCTCGAGGTCATGACATGATATGGGTTATCGTTGATCGATTAACCAAGTCAGCTCACTTCTTGCCAATTCACGAGAAAGACAGTACATAGAAGTTAGCTGAGCTTTATCTCAAGGAGATAATAGAACGTCATGGAGTGCCTATTTCAATAATCTGGGATCGAGATGGTCGCTTTGTGTCAAGGATTTAGCAATCCTTTCAAGCCTCGTTTGGATCTCGTTTGGATCTAAGAACGGCATTCCATCCGCAAACCGATGGCCAAAGCGAACGAACGATCCAAACTTTAGAAGATATGCTTCGTGCCTGTGTGATGGATTTGGGCGGAAATTAGGATACTCATTTACTGCTGGTAGAGTTCTCATATAATAACAGTTATCGCACAAGCATTAAAGCCGCCTTATTCGAAGCACTATACGGACGGAAGTGCCGATCACCACTGTGTTGGGCAGAAGTCGGAGACAAACAACTCATTGGCCCTGAACTAGTCCAAGAGACTACTAACAAGATAGCAAAGATACGAGACCGTATCAAAGCGGCTCGTGACTGACAAAAGAGCTACGCGGATAGAAGACGTAAATCATTATCCTTCGAGGTCGGAGACAAAGTTTTACTAAAAGTCTCGCCTTGGAAAGGCGTAGCTAGATTCGGGAAACGCGGAAAACTAAATCCGAGGTACATTGGGCCATTTGAGATTCTATAAAAGATCGGTACCGTCACGTACAAGTTGAAACTGCCTAAAGAACTCAGTAACATACACGACACGTTTCATGTGTCGAATCTCAAGAAAAGTCCGACCGTTGAGACAGTTATCATCCCAGCGGATGAAATTCATGTAGATGACACGCTCCAGTTTACCGAAGAACCCGTTGAGGTTATGGACAGGAAAGTCCACAAGACAAGGAGAAGTCGTATCGAACTAGTCAAGGTCCGCTGGAATTCACGTCACGGACCCGAGTACACATGGGAACGTGAAGATCAGATTAAGGCAAAATATCCCCACCTGTTCGAGAAGACTCCTGCAAAGGATGGCTCAACTTGAATTTTGGGACGAAATTCTTTTTAACTGGGGGAGAATGTGACAACTGGCAAATAACTGGTAATTCCGTACAATCTAATCACTATTTATATTTCTAAATCTCATGCATTTAGCGTAATTTAATTACGTAACTGTGTCGTATACTGGATAACAGTGTTAGGATAAGAAAATAAAGCTAAAACATATGTTGGTTTTCGTCGTAATGCGAAACCAAACAAACAATGTCCTAAAAGGGTTGGTAGAAAGTGTTGCGTGCACTATTCACGGTTACAGTATTCATGCCAACAAACCGTGAAATCAGACCGAAACACTGAAAAACGACACTCGGATAACATAACTGAGTCCATTTATATAAGAAAGCATTATTATGAAAACACATCTTGCAAAGAAACAAGACTTTCCGGTATAACGCCCTAATCTCAAAAATGTCCGTTTCGGCCTAAAATATAGCATTTTTAACGCGTCTGAACCTATAACAAAGCATTTCCGGGACTTCGGAATAATGTCAATTGATGAAAAACACACTAAAACAATAAGAGGATACCAACGGAATGTTCATAATCACAAGTTTCCGGTATTACATCGATATGCACTAAACTAGTCCGTTAGTGAACCGACGAGCTAGTAAGCAATATTCCGTCATCGTAGCAACCGAATGGAAACTCTAGTGAACTAGTTAAGCTAAATTTGGGACTCGGAATCACTTCATACATCTTTCGGATGCAAGAAAACAACTTGCGGGAACTACTTGTCGGTGCGGCGCAAAAGCACCGTTATTGAACCGACGACCGAACGAAAGACATTTTAAGCGTCGGAATGCACTTTTTACTAGTTGGACAAACTATTTAGTATCAATTCAAGTCCTAATCCCTAATTACCCTACTAATGATGTACTTAAACCCCTAATCACTATAATTAACTTAAGGACCAAAATATCTAAATTTTAACAAGTTTAACCTTATTTTTTTATAAAATATTTACACTTTACCCCCCCCCCCTTCATAGTCGGCTGAAATCAAGTGGGTCCCACCCCACTTGATTTGTTTGAAAAATGGAGATAAGAGCATGGTCTTGTAGGATTTGATGGACTAGTGCATGTAGCTAACTATAAGACATCATAACCTACATTTTTCTTCATTCTTATCTTACAAAACCAACAAACAAACACTTCTCCTTTCCCTCATTATTCATGGCAGCAACAACAGCCCCAAACACCACCACTAAACACCATATTTCACTCACTAAAAAGCCTAACAAGATCATCTACACATGGGTTAAGCATAGAGCATCATTAAGGATCATTTTGGAGCTTAATTTCTTCTTATTTTCTTGTCTAACTAGTGCAATCTTGTAAGATCTCTAACCATCATTTTTAAGCTCCATATTATTAATAGATTATTATTGTACAAGTTGATTATCTTGATATAAAAGCTTAACATAATCAAAAACCCTAAACACAAAGCTAATAAACACTAAATATGAATATATTATGTGTTGATTTATGTTGTTTAGTGTTAATATGTTCATGTGTTCATGATGATTATGTTATTTTTGTTAATATTAGTGAGTTAAAGTTTGTATTTATGATGATCATGTTGTTAGTTTCATGTAGTATTTTATATTTGTGTTCATCTTATCATGATGAACATAAATATGTGATTTAAACATGGTTATGTTTAAATCAAGAAAGATCATCATACTCATTTCATGAACTAATCATATAATTTTTGGATTACATAAAGAAACAAGGGTTTAAATAGGTTTAAAACCTAATCTTGGGAAGTTTAGTGAACTTTGTTTTTACAAGATAAATTAAACAACTTGTTTATTATGAAAATTACCTTAAAAAGTCCAACTTTTTATGTATAAAAAGTGTATTATGAAAGTTCATGAAATGTGGAAGTTATGTTAACATATAAACATGTATAAAAAGTTGATACATTGAAACTTGATTTGGAAAATTGATTGTGATTATGATTTAAACGCGTTTTTATAACGTGGGAAACGTCATAGTTTAGGGGAAACTATGGCGAATTTTTCTAAAAATCTAATCGCGATTAAAGATGGGATTAAAGGGTGATTAACAATGTTAAACACGATTAGTGGTCATAAACGTCATTTTTGGAAACCCTAATGAGAATATTTAAGTCTTAAATATTCAATAAGTTTTATGGACTTAAACTTATTCTTTTACAAAAATAAATGGTTAAAAATGTAACCATATATGTATATATAATTTTTGGTAAAAAAATTATATATTTTTGGAAACTTGTCAAGTGTATGTAATATGTGCTATATGTGTATATATTAGATACCTATAGGGTGATCAAAATGAATACACATACATGTTCCTACATGGTCCAAGAAATGCTAGTAAATCGGACAATTAAATAAAATGGCTGAAATGGAAATACATAACACTTGATGACGACGAATTGGGCGTATCGACATTGTGAACAAGTTACTACAATGTCGAGTCTAAAAATAACATATTTTTAGACACTAAAACGAACACATAACTAAGTGGTCAAAAACAAGAATCCGGAAAGTCGAAAACTATAAAAATTACCAAGTATTTTTCATGTGAAAAACGAACTTATTAAGTTACATGCTTGGTGATTTTTTGGTAAAAATTGCAAGAGTATATTTAATGGACTCATTAAAATTAGATTTGGGCTAGGCCCAAATTTCTAAAATGCATGGGCTAGAGCCCAAAAATAAATTATTTGGGTTAGGCCCAAATTACTAACATACATGGGCCAAGGCCCAATGGCAAATATATGGGTCAAGACCCCAAATTTCTAAAGTACATGGGCCAAGGCCCAATGATAGTAAAACTAGGGCTAAGCCCAATAACAAGAAAACTAGGGCCAGGCCCAATAACAAGAAAACTAGGGCCAGGCCCAATAACAAGAAAACTAGGGCCAGGCCCAATAACTAGAAAACTAGGGCCAGGTCCAGTGACATAAAACTAGGGCTAGGCCCAATAACAATAAAACGTGGGTTAAGCCCAATGACATAGGTTCGAAGCCGTTCACATATAATCCAATACGTATAGAATGCATGTATATACATAACAATCGAGCGAGTAAACTATCAATACTCTAAAATACAAAGTTATTCCAAATATGACAAACGAGAACATAATAAAGTATTCAAGATGAACAACTTGTACGAGGTCCGAAAGACCTAGTGTCTAACGAGATTAGTACACATGTAGGTTATTGACACGTACAGACGCTCACTTCAATTTCATACTACTCGGAACGCAAATTTGTGAGTTCGTGTCCCTCCTTTCAATGATTTCAATGTTTTGGTTTTAAAACAATCGAGGGGAAATACATGCTAAAACTACGGATATGTTAGCATACATGCTAATACTATGGGTTTGTTAGCTATGGGTTTAGATGATAACACGATCAATGTACATAAGTAGGATGATAACATAGTAACCATTAATCACTTAGTGACCAAGGTGCAAAAGGTGTAGATCTATTGAGTTTGAGACACGCTCCACTCCTTTGATAGGCCATAGGAGTGCTTTTGTGATCCCAGAAAATGTCAAAGTTGTTTCGGTTTGTTACGTAACTTATGGTTCATAATGTCAGGGGTTCGCTACCCACTGATAGATCCTTAAACTCCATATATGCTATTAACAAACCTGGATTTCAATACCAGAATGCAAAAATTTCATATGATAACAATAACTGCATGAACTCGCTCAACTTTTTGTTGACTTTTTAAAACTACATGTATTTCAGGAAACATGTCTTGAGCCGGTGATTCACTACGGGAAATGGGAAAGTCAATGACAACGATGGCCACTTTTGGAGGGTTTGTCTTTTATATCCCAACCTCGTATGGGTATATAGGGGACAAAACCTCACTACGTCTTTTTGTCAAAAACTACATTTTGTTATGTGTAAAATATCTTAGAATATGCCATGTCAAATGTTGTTGAAAGTTGGAAAACTTGTAATCTTTTGTGGAAAACAATATATCTATGGCATCGTTGTGGTTTATTATGTTTACTCATTTGGATGCAATGATTACCTTTCTTACATCACACACAATACGCTTCCGCTACTAGCAGGGTGTAACACTAACTGTGATTACTATGCAAGGAATTACGTAATTATGAATGCATACATAATTATGGAATTTAGTGCACATAATATCCGCTACTAGCAGGGTGTGACACTAACTGAAGAATACCCGTTGAGGAAAATGACTCAATCCGTTCATTTTCGTTTATGAAGAATATCCGTTGAGGGAAATGAATATCCTTCTGTTTACCCCTTCATTTCCATTTCTGAAGAATACACGTTGCGGAAAATGACTCAATCCGTTCATTTTCATTTCTGAAGAATATCCGTTGAGGGGAAATGAATATCCTTTTGTTTATTCCTTCATTTCCATTTCTGAAGAACCCGTTGAGGAAAATGACTCGTCCATTCATTTTTGCTACTGAAGAATATCCATTGAAGGAAATGAATATCCTTTTGTTTACCCCTTCATTTCCATTTCTGAAGAATACCCGTTGAGGAAAATGACTCAATCCGTTCATTTTCGTTTCTGAAGAATATCCGTTGAGGGAAATGAATATCCTTCTGTTTACCCCTTCATTTCCGTTTTTGAAGAATACCCATTGAGGAAAATGACTCAATCCGTTCATTTTCGTTTCTGAAGAATATCCGTTGAGGGGAAATGAATATCCTTTTGTTTATTCCTTCATTTCCATTTCTGAAGAACCCGTTGAGGAAAATGAATCGTCCATTCATTTTCTCTTCTGAAGAATATCCGTTGAAGGAAATGAATATCCTGTTGTTTATTCCATCATTTCCATTTCTGAAGAACCCGTTGAGGAAAATGAATCGTCCATTCATTTTCGCTTCTGATGAATATTCGTTGAGGGGAAATAAATATCCTTTTGATATTTCATCATTTCCATTTCTGAAGAACCCGTTGAGGAAAATGAATCGTCCATTCATTTTCGATTCTGAAGAATATCCATTGAGGGAAATGAATATCTTATTCTATAATCCTTCATTCCCACTTCTGATAAAGAAACCGTGGAGTGAAATGAATCATCCATTCATTTTCGTTTCTGAAGTATATCCACTGGGAAATGACAGGATTATGCCTTTCATATCTTTGATGGGTTACTCTATGCAAATATATGACACCCTAGATTCCATGCAAGATAATCATTTAACACAACGTCACAGACAGACTCCTACGAATAAATTTGGGACGAAATTTCCTAAAGTAAGGGAGACTGTGACATCTGTGTCACTGCGACCACGAAACAAATACCAAATCAATGAAATATTGTGTTTCATACTTGGGATTTGTATAAATAGGTGTACCATTTGCACATATCAATTCTTGTTCGATTTCGAGCTTTAAATCGCTTTCTGGAAGGTTATACGCGAACTGATGCATAAATATAACCAGTGTAATGCAACAAACACTCAAGAATAGTGACATAGGCTTAAAATACCTTAAATAACCTTTACAAAACTTAGAAATAAGTTTTGGAGGGTTTGGTGTGGCGAAATCAAGTTTATTCGATCGTAGGGACTATTTGCGTCAAACTGCAAAAGTATACCGAATCGAATGATAATGGACATTCTGGAACTTGATCATAAGTTAAATATGCCCTAAATATCCTTTATATAGCTTAGAAATAGGCTTTGAGGTGTTTGGTGCGCAAAAATAAACTTTTTGATCAATAGGGACTAAAAGCATCAAAAAGTGCATAAGTTTGCATTTTCGCGCATATCTTACGTTCTGAATATATCCAGACATCCAAAAATTTCTGTAACCATTTTCGCGCATATCTTACGTTCATCGTAATTAACAGAACAACGCAACCATACGACCAAACGAACCGACATCAGAGATGTTTTTGAGCATAATTCATGATCCCTATACTTTAACTTCATTTTAGAGCCTTGAAATGGGGTTAACGGGGTTTAAACGCATCGAAAATGGCTCAAAAGTGTTGCAGGGACCAAACATGTCAATTATTGAAACTTTCTGGGAGCTGGCACATGGTGGCGCTGTGCCATGGCGTGATGCCACGACCTCATCTGGACAGAAAGTGCAATTTTGGCACCCAGGTTGAATTTCAGGGGGCCTAAATGTAACTTTTTCAATACCGTGTGATGGTTTTGGGCACCCCTAGTATTTCAAGACCATGTGCCTTATGTGTAAGGTCCAGATTGAAGCTTGTTTATCAAGGAACAATCCTAACGGTTGTGGATTTCCTATAAATACCCAACCCAATTTCATTCCAAAATCCACATTTGATCTCAATCTTCTTCTCTAAGTTGAAGCTCTCCTTGTGAGGCTTCATACCTGAGAAATTTTGAGTTCAAATCTTCAAGCTTGGACCTTTTGTAAGTATTCTTTCATCTTTTATGTGTTTTTCAAGCATGAAAGTCAAACAGTGTTTGACTTTCTGCTTTGACCAGTCAATGGTTAACACGAAGTTTGGTTGAACTTCGCAACGTGAGCGTAATCACGATGGTCATAGTCCCTCGTGACTATACCTACTGATTACCACGTTGATTAGGTGTAGTGACGAGTCATAGTTTCGGTCAAAATACGCGTTTATGCGTATTTTGCAACCAAACTATTCTTGGGTATCGAAACCCTTTGTTTTGATATCAAATTTGTTTTCTAACTTCGTTAAACATGTTTTAACATGTTTCACTCGTCACTTTTAGTTTAGTGCTTATATAGGGTCGTAAGATAAGCGGTCTAAATAACCGCTTAGACTTTCGAACCCGACCCGTTTGGTCGATCATTAGGATCCGACCAAACATATTTTGTTACCATAGTTGTATAGGGAATAACCTTCCGAGGTTATACCTTATGGTTACTTCGTTTAATTAGTTGTATGATAGGTTGTTTATATGCCTTAGGTAAAATGACCAAAATGTCCTTTTCATGCATAATTGGTATTTAAGCATATGTAACTTAAATTTTTGTCACTTAACTGATTATGCAACATATTTAAACATGTTTAGGCATATAATACTTGTCATAGGACTAGTTAGGCGTCTCGAACGCGTTTTACGCGAACGACGCGTTAAAGTAGCATAAGCTACCTAAACGAGTCGTAATGGGTCATAAGCACTTAGGATAGGTTTCGATTTAGTATGTAGGCTTTGTTAAACCATATCACATGAGTTCCAATACTCATTTGGTTTTACGAAACCTCATCCTATCCGATCTTCCGATTTAGGTCCGGTTTATTAACATAGTTACCTATATTAGGTGTCTTTTGATTTTCCGTGATCCCTCTAGCTTTGCTTGGTTGTTATTCAAGACTTCTAAGCATCCTCAAGTGAGTACATAGTCCCCTCTTTTACTGTTTTCAAACATTTTGGGGTGGAACACATGTGCCTACTTGTTACTTTCGTGTTTTCATGCTTTTATAACATATACTTGCTATGTTCATTAGTACACATATAGTACATGATTTCATTATGTTTTGCTATGTATGTTCACTTAGCATGCTAGCACATTGATATTCATATATTACATTTTGTTGCATATGCTCATCCAGCATATGGACACATTGTTTACATTTTGAACTGGTTGAACTGTTTGGAACTGTTTAATCCTTATGAACCGTCTGGAACTGTTTGATTTATATGAACCGTTTGGAACTGATTGATTGATGTGAACCGTTTGGAACTGATTGATTGATGTGAACCGTTTGGAACTGTTTGAACCGTTGGGTTAGGGAAGTGACTAGGTGACGAGGCGGGTGTAATGTGTTAAAAGCATGGTGGATACGCCGCTGGTACTTCCTATATATAAGTGCTTTTAACACATTATATATCGTTGCGTTATCTAGATCACTTGGGAAAATGTTATCAAAACAAAGTTATATTTCAAGGTTTTCTAACTATTCGAGTTTTATTTCAAAAACGATTTTTCGATCTGGGTCTATATAAACAAATGTTTTGGAGTTAAGATTCATGGCATCGAGGTTTTATAAATCATAACAAATCTGTTTTGATTTGGTTATTTCAATTCACAATATAAACATTTTACAAAACTAAGTTTTCTAGTATCAAATAACAAAGTTGTTTGAGTTATTTAAAAAGGTCAAACGAGCCATGAATCTGACACTCACATAAAACCTATGTACTCGTCGGCATTTTTATGCTGACGTATTTTCACATGTGTTTCAGGTATCATAGTTGGTGATGATTGATGATGATATTGATGCATGCTCACATAGGAATGGACGAGGCCTTAGTGACTTAATAATAATGGAAGTTAATTTGTTCATGTTTTTTTTCTAGTTTCAATACAATGTAATAAACTTAATTCAATAAAACAGAACTTTTATCCATGTGTTGTGAAACAATGATTCTGTTACGACACTCCCCGACATTTCCGCCACGGTTTGTTGTTTTAACGCGGTCGGGGTGTGACAGGTCTCGTCATGGATAATTGGATATAATGCGTTTGTGAGTTGTTAAAGTATGTATTAGGTCTAAAAGGTCTTCAAAACACCGAATTTCTCATGGGACGTTTTACGAAAGTTTGGTAACATGCTGAAAACACTTATATATAGGAAGTACCAGCGGCGTATCCACCATGTTTTGACCACGTTACGTCCGTTTCGTTATTCGCGTCATGTTACGTTCCGTGTCTTACCATACAAAGTAGTACACTCTATGGTCCTCATACACCTATCACTATAATCCCGTGTGTACCCGTGATTATATTGATCATCGCATGATCTGCATAGCTTGTACTAGTTGGGTATAAATCAGGGTATACATAATTTGAAAATAAAAATGACTACGTATAAGAATGTATATTTTCGTTTTAGTATGTATGAGACCAACGTAAGCGAATCCCTCGGGTTTCGCTCACGCACAGGTACGAATGTATGAATTATGAGTATGAATAAAAGTATGAGCATAAGTATATGTTTAAGTATGAATACGCATGTGAGTAAAAGTATGAACATAAAACGTATGGGTATGAATATGAATATGAATATGAATATGAATATGAGTACAAATATGAGCATAAAACGTATGGGTATGAATATGAATATGAGTATAAGTATAAGCATAAAACGTATGGGTATGAATATGAATATGAGTATAAGTATAAGCATAAAACGTATGGGATAAATATAAATATGAGTATAAGTATAAGAATAAAACGTATAGGTATGAATATGAATACGAGTATAAGTATAAGCGTAAAACGTATGGGTATGAATATAAATCTGAGTATAAGTATAAGCATAAGCATAAAACGTATTGTTATGAGTATGAGTATGAGTGCAAGTACGAATAACAATGATTGCGTATATAGTATTATTTGAAACATAACGAATTTAAGCATATAAAACAATCAAAAGGTTGAGGATGTAAAAAAAATGAATGATATAAATGAAATTATCACGAGATAACAACTAAAACATGTACGATGATATGCATGTATAGTTGTTTAAGCAAAATGTTGAGTTTATTGAATCAAAATAGATCGAGTTTGATTTCGAAGGTAGAATATAGTTTGTAAATGTAAGACAATATAAAGTACTCATTGGTTATGCATAACGTATTTTGTAATGAATGGAATTGCTATTTTGTTTTAAAAGAGTTAACGTAAGTTGAGGATTGTCGGTCCCCACGAAGTCTTCTTGCCCACGTGTTTCAAAATTTAAATGACGAATTGAGTGATGTAGGAAAATTTTTTCAAAAACAATAGGTTTGCTTCATTTTCACCAAAACAATAAATTTTGAATTTTGGAGGTTCTTGTGAAAACGCCGATCCTTATAAAAGAAATTTAGCAAAAGGACTTAGTGATTGTTAAATTTTTTTTAACAAATGATATGTTGATGTTGAAAAGAGTCTTTGGTAAAACGATCATATAACATCTATAAGATCTTATAAGTATATGAGAAAGGTTGGTTTGATTTCCGATTGAGAATGAAAGTCTTTAGTATGGTGATATAACGTGAGTGTGTTTTAGTGATTAAGTCGAATATGAAGTTCATGGGCAAGAGATTCATTAGACCGATTAAATTGATAGGTAGCATCTCGTATGGTTTTGAAATTCAGGTAGTAAAACGTTTTAAGACATGATTAAGAATCTCTTCTATATGAGTTAAGTGAAAATAGCTTGTAGGATAAGAAGTACATTTGATAAAACAATGTATTTTGAAATTTTTATAAGTAGTGATTTTGATGAATGATAAATGATTTAGGTGTAAAACATAATCGTGTTTGCATAATAAATTATTTTGAAGGAAAGTTTTGGTAACGATCACCTCGGCAAGGGAATCACCCCTAACTCGTTGGTAAGGTCGTTTTAAGAAAAGGAGGAGTGGAGTTAATCGTCAAGGTAAGGAAATCACTCCCATCTCGATGATATGTCTCCATTTTGGCGTTATAAAGAATGTAAATAAAATTGAGTGATGTTTTGAAATCATGCATATGTATAAATGTATGAAAAAGATTTAGTATGTTGTGTGTGTGTGAAGAAAATATCGGAAATAAATTTGAATTTGAAAGATTGCATCGTGTAAGATAAATAATAGAAACACATGTTCGATTAAAACTTGGATGGATCCAAAACGGAACTTTGACTAACCAAGGTGGTCGAAAAGTCTTTTGAATTTGAGAAGCATGCTTTGGCATAGGTGAAATACTCTCGCTGACAAGTCGGTTAACGGTATTTACCCTTCCGGTTACTACATGTCCCTAATCAATTGAAATTTTGAGACTTGGCGGGATCTATGAAAATATCAAGGAGTGGAACTAGTCGACAAGGTGCGGGTTTCACCCCTAACTTGGCGATTTCGTATCCCAAGTGTGGTTTGTACTCGTCAGGTCAAAATTTTAATTTTGACACTTTGACGAGGGTCCACTAGAATTTGAAAATGGAAACTCTCCATCAAGATGAGGATCTCACTCCAAACTTGGTGGCGAATTTCGTGTAAAAAGAATAGGTGGATTGAGAGTTGTTCACCAAATTGTGGATTTCACGCCTATTTTGGTGAAGTCGTCTCTTTGGTATGGTGCGAGTGTTGTCGGATTTAAATAATGAAATAAGCGAACAAGTATAAACAAATAAGAAGGCATGTCGAGAATAACACAAAGAGTAGAACAATAAAAAAAGTATCAACACATAATAAAGCAAGTATTAACACAAAAGTGACATATATGTTTAAAAGGTCAAAAGGAAATAAATAAGGAGCAAATAAAGTATCATACAAGTGGTTCAAGCAAAACATAAGAATAAAGCTCTAGAACTATAGACTAGGTAAAAAGCATGACAATTTTTCCTAATTCCCTATAGTTATGGCTCTTATACCAATCTGTCACACCCCAACCGATGGCGGAAACATCGGAGTGAGACGAAAACTAGATTGCAAGAGACTTCATAACACTATTTGTGACAAGTATTTAAATAATAAATTTCCATTTCATTTCTAAGAGTCAATTACAAAGATTTGAAACAATTACAATATGAATGATGAAATACAATACATTAAGAATACAACTTTAAAGTGTGTATCTAAGCATCCTACTATGTTCCATGCATCATCAACATCATCTCAAACCTGCAACATGTTTTAAAAGCGTAGTTCAATACAAAAAGTATTGGCGAGCATACAAGTTTGGTGCGTAGTATATAAGTATAAAATAATAAGGAACAATCCACATGGCAAACCTAGTTATCAAGATTAACGTATAAACAGGCATGCGATTTACAAGTCAACCCTCTGTTTACGCAAGTATGAATGAATAAACCTAACATGACCTCTCATTCACGGGCTGTGCGTTACTCCTATAGCGCTATACATGTTAAGTGGAGGCTTGTACAAAGCTACTGACAAGTTCATCACATAAGAATCACCCAGAAAACACGAATCAAGCATAACAAATAGTAAGCAAGTATTGGATTTTTGTTTAAGTATTTGCATAAGAATATGTATGTTAAGTGTGTTTGTATATAAAAACATGTTACACCCAAAAGTGTGAAAACTGTAAAATGGGTCAAGTATACTCACGAAATTGCTAAGTCTTCCGATTATCCAAGTGTTGATGAGTGTATGAGATTGGGAGGACGAATGTATAAAGGTTAAATTTCAAGGTAAGTTTAGAGTCGAGATTCGGAATTTAAAAGGAATATGGAAAGTACATATGCAAAAGTAGTCATCTTTAACACATAATGTTTTAGATGATGTAATCAAACACCTTGACAAATGAACACAAATTCGTCATCAAAGGTTCGATTATTTGGAATATACATATAAGTAGTATGTAGTGTATATTATATCATATAGGTCAAGTAGGAGGTAGGAGGATAAATCCACCATTTAGGAACCTCTTTGTATCATGGAAGTCATGTAGGAGGTAGGAAGAACAAGTCTTCCATTTAGGTACCTCTAGATGTTCACCATTACACTTGATGTTATGAACATTCAAGGAGAGTCATGAACTTATAAGTAACAATAGAATATGAACAACTAATCTATGAGAAATCATCAAGCAATGTGTGGATTTTCAAGTAGGATAACCTAAGTTAATCCTAAATCACACAGCCATCAAGCTTTGAGCTTGAACATCACTTGTGGGTTAAACCCTTGAACAAAACAGAAAGTTTGTGAGGTTTACACCTTTGATTTTACATGTCTCAACCTTGTTTTTAAGCCTAACTAACCATAGATGTGGTTATAAGCATAAGGACATAGGTTTGAGATGAGTTTCCTCAAGTTTAATCAAGTTTATCAATGTTTGATTCAAGAACAGAAAAATCAGTCAACTTTGGAGCCCTTTTGGTGACGTTCCAGGCTCCGATTTTCCAGGGAAAACCCATGGAAACGTAGCTAAGGTCAATACAAAGAAGTAGGAAAAAGAATCGAGTGAATCGGATAAGAATTGAGTGAGTTATGCTCATTTTTGTGTGAATGTATCAATCTGCTCGAACTTATGGAATCAGCTGCGACTTGGAGGGAGTTTGAGAGTGTTTTAGTGTTGCAAAAGTGGTAGGGAGGCTGGTTATAAGTGGTATTTATAGGGGGAAGGATTAGGGTTAAGTTGGGTTGGCATTTAATACAAGTAGGTGAGAGTTTAAGCAATAAAAAAAAGAAATAATTCAGCAATATATGGCTGAATTGTAAGGGCTGTTTGGCAGCTTTTATATTTTTTTTTGTTTAAATGATGTAAAATGTATAAATAAGATGTATTTTATATATGGTTAACATGTCCTACAATGTCTAGTGTGTATTGAACATGTATCAATGCCTAAAGATATATTAAACATGAATTAAAGTAAGAGTAAAAAAATATGTTATGCATAAGTATGTGTAACAAACCAATATAACAAGTATGTACGACATGTGACTTGAGGTATCAAATAAGCATAAAGAACATGAATTTGCATCTTGCAAATTGTGACCAAATGTTTGTTTAAGAATCACGAACACATGGTAGTTGTTTGCGAGTTAATCTTCGTAAGTATGCATTAAGTATAAACAACATGAATTTCATATAAAAGATCAATTTTTTTTTTACTACAATCGAAGTCTCAGATTTACAATGGCTTGAAATGGATTACGATTACAAAGGAGACGGATTTCTGAAAGTAGAAATATACAACAAGTTTTCTAATTAGGGAAAGTGCGAAAAAGCAGGGCGTTACAAGATGAGAGCTCAGGATCGTGCCACGTCACATTCGGTTATAACCGAATGAAGCCATGCACGATTAGCATTTAAGACCTTCTAAAAGATCTACAGCTGTAACCCATTGCACTATTGCCATGTGTCCATTCTATTGTAACAGAAAATATTCCTTTGTTCATGTCTTGATTTCAGGCGTGCGGAAATGTTTAGGACTTTATCTTCAAGCCTAACTGTACCCTTACACGAGCCCGCGCAAGGGTGTTAGTTGAATATTTGTCTTTCTTTATTATGGAGAATGGTCATCGAAGACTGTTCCTTCCCAAATCTTGTTTAGAACCGCTGCGCGGCCGCGCAGAGTCTTATTCAATATGCTTTTGGAGTGAAGTTTTGGTATGGTCCTATGCGCTTGCCCAAGGTTTTTGGGACCATACCCCTTCAGCAACGAATGGTATTTTTGCATTCCCATCACTAAAATATAATATTTTAATGATTACAAAAATTTTTGGATGTCCGGATATGGTCAGAACGCAGAATTTGCGCGAATTTGCATACTTTCGTAGTTTTGACGCTTTTAGCCCCTGTGACCAAATAAGCTTATTTTTCACAAACTGAACCCCTCAAAACTTATTTCTAAGTTATGTAAAGGGTATTTAAGGTATTTTTGGATTATGTCATTTTTCCAGAGTGTACGTCGCTACGCGAATTGGCAGACTTTTGCAGTTTGTCGCAAATAGTCCTTGTGATTGAATAAACTTGTTTTTGCCATACCGAATCCTTCAAAACTTATTTCTAAGATATATAAAGGATATTTAAGGTATGTTTAGCTTATGTCATTGTTTCGGAGCATATGTTGCGTTAAACTGATTATGTTTACGTATAACTTTCCAGAGAATGTTTAAGAGTTAGAATTTGAACAAGGATTGATATTGTGCAAATATCATGGATAATTACACAATCCGATAAATAAATCACAAGGTTTTATTGCTTACGAAATTGTTCGGGATTGATTAGTGATAACTGTAGGCACAGTTGTTACATTGGGAGGGTTACTTTGGCGAAATCCGTCCTTGGGAATTTACCATCCTACTACCTTTCTCTATTCAAAGCTCCTAAAAAAGTGCTGAACTTATTGGAAGGTTTGAGAATATCGTTCATTTGGGGTAAATCGAACATGGGGCACATAATTAAATGGGTTCGGTGGGACAAAATTATTAAGCCAAAGGCCCTTGGCGGAGCGGGCATCAGTGGGATTAAAGACTTCAACATCGCCATGATGTCGAAGTGGTGGTGGAAGCTAAGAAACGATCTAGACCAACTTTGGGCCACGGTTATTCGCTCTATTCATAAATACAACTTGCCGGAAAAAATGGTGCCGGTAAAAAATTCTAATCCGGGATTGTGGAAAGATATTGCATCCATGGACAAGGTTCTTAAGGAGGACGGCATTATCATTCATAATCGGCTGAAAGTCGCGGTCGGAAACGGGCACACCATTCAGTTTTGGAATGATCGGTGGGCATCTAAGAACCCGTTTTCTAGTATGTTTCCAACCTTGTATAGGATGGCAAAGGACAAGCTGGGTTCGGTGGTGTCTCATCCCATAATGGCAGGGGGCAGAACTTGTTGGAGTTGGGGATGGACCAACAGTCCTACAACTGCGAATGAATGGGCAAAATTAAATGACTTAATGAATATTCTACAACCCAAATCTTTAACTATGGCTAAGGATAAGTCGTATTGGGAAAATAACATTGGGGAACAGTTCTCGGCTTAATCCATCAGACTTAAGCTTGTAGCGGCTAAACAAGGAAACAATACGGACCTGGTTTTTTATGGAATTCCTAGGCTCCCCCAAAAGTAAATTTAATGGTTTGGCGAGCTATGTTTGGGAGGATCCCATCGAAGACAGGTCTGCTAGCAAGAGGCTTCAATATCACGGATACGCTATGTACGTCTTGCGGTGTTCATGATGAAACGGTAAACAACATCCTCGTTACGTGTCTTTTCGCTAGGTCCGTTTGTTGGATTATTTTTGTGTGGATAAGGATTTCGATGCCGGCCGTCTGCAACAATGTTGATGAAGTTTTAAAAGTGATTAACTCCTACTCGGGTTCTAAAAGATGGAAATGACTAACTCACACGATCTTTTTCGAGATTGTGGTTGGCATGAAACAACAAGATTTTTGAGAACAAGGGGATCTCTATTTTGCATCTTGTGCAGCTTATAAAGGAGGATGTGTTCATTTGGGTGAGGTAGCGCGCAAAGATACGAGCTTCGGTTTGGCATAATTGGATAGATTTTGATGTCGGTGATTTATTGTAATGTCTTTCTATTTTTATCGTAATGTCTTTCTATTTCCATTTTGTACTTTTCCCAAGTTTCTTACTAGGCTCTTCATATACATATATATATATATATATATATATATATATATATATATTTATAGAAAGTGTAACGTATAATAGGGCTTATCGTACGAGCGTACGCGACGTGAATTCGCATGATATAAAAAAGGCGCGTGTATGGATTTTGCAAAATCGCATGTTGGTACATACGCAATGAAATCGCAAGGGACATACTATTTCGCATGGGGGGTGTAGATGATGAAATCGCATGGAATAAACACGGAATCACACGTTGAAAAAGCCTCGCGTACGCAATGTAGGTTAAACCCAATTGTACATTAACCGCCCTATATATATATATATATATAGGGTAAGGTTCATGCGAGAACCACCCTTATTGCGAGAACCGCGAGAACCAATGTGAACACAAAATAAAATCTAAAAAAAAAATCAAAAAAACACTCAAAAATTTTTTTAATATTTTTTTTAAAAAAATCGCTATATTTCGTTACCATAAAAAAAAAATTTTGAGTAACAGTTATCCATGCACATGTGAATATGTATCATTACTTCGACAAATTCGGTAATACGTTATCAGGAATAGACAATTGCACTTTAATTTACAATACCATTAGTAATACACTACTTTTTACATTACCAATATTCAAAATGCACATGTGCATCATTAGGTATAACCATGATATAACGTGTTTTGGTACAAATTTGTGATTTTGAATGGAGAAGTAGGCCCATATACATGTTTTTTGGTTAGTTATATCTAGTGGTTGATGGTTTGGTTATAGTTGTCAATTTATGATGTAATATGTTGATTGGATGGTATAAATGGTGTTTACATACATGTAATAAAGTGAAAATATTGTTAATGGTATTGTATTATGGATGGTAGGAGGTAATGGTATTGTATTATGGATGGTAGGAGGTAATGGTAGTGTATTATGGATGGTATGATAGATGAAAGGGAAAGTGTATTCAAAGTAGTGTACCAAAACACCTTATTTCATGTTGATACATATAAATGCACATGTGCATTTCTAATATTGGTAATGTAAAAAGTTGTGTATTACATATGGTAGTGTAAATGAAAGTGCAATTGTCTAATATGTGTAATGAATTACGGAATTTGTCAAAGAAATGACAAAAATGCACATGTGCATGCTTGTGTATTATGGATGGAATGATAGATGAAAGAGAAAGTAGTGTACCAAAACACCTTATTTCATGTTGATACATATAGATGCACATGTGCATTTCTAATATTGTTAACGTGAAAAGTAGCGTATTACACGTGGTAGTGTAAATGAAAGTGCAATTGACTATTATTTGTAATGAATTACGGAATTTGACAAAGAAATGATACATATGCACATGTGCATGGATAACTGTTACTCGAAATGTTTTTTTTTTTTTTTGAAATTTTTTTTATTAACAAAATATAGCGATTTTTCCAAAAAAAAAATAAAAAAAAAATTTTGGGTGTTTTTTAGATGTTTTTAGGAATTACTGTTTGTGTTCACACTGATTCTCGCGGTTCTCGCAATAAAGGGTGGTTCCTAACGGATCTTTGTCCTATATATATATATGCGTTGCCGTTCAAAAAAAATATAACCGTTCATATTAATTTCTCCTAAAATTTAAAATAGAGTTAAATGCCCGGATAGTCCCTGTGGTTTGGCCTTTTTTCACATTTAGTCCCTAACTTTCTGAAATTACAGCTATAGTCCCCAACTTTTGCAATTTCGTTCCTGGATAGCCCTAGGCCTAACATCAGTTAGTTTTCATAGTTAAGTGGGTGTGAGATGACAAAACCACCCTTCATTAAAAAAGTAAAACATTAATAGATCATTTATGAATATAAATGGGTCCCACTCCTATATTTTAATTATAACTCTTACCTATTTATCTTCCATAGACCCACAGATCTCATCTGAACCACCAGCACCACAACATTATCCCCCCACCACCATCATGATCACCACCCACCCCACCCCACCCCACTGCCCCCCACCACCACGACACCTCTCTCTCTCCCTCTCTCACCCTTGCCTCCATCCAAAAACGAAGATCGAGATGGTTCTGATTCAGAAAACCACAAGCAGCGGCTAGGGTTCGGTAGCGTGCAACTGTGTTAGACGGTGGTTACCGTGGTCCATGGCGAAGACAGGGATGTTGACTGCGGGTTAGGGTTCAGGCACTTGGTGGCGACGTAGGGTGCTTAGATGACGTAGAAGAGAGTTCAACAGTGAATAGACGACGATGGAGATTCTGTTGTACGACAAGTCCTAGAAAGAGTAGATATCAAGCTTCCGACTTGATAGCCCTCAAAACGAGTTCTTCCAGTAGATATCAAGAAATTAGGGGTTTGATGTGGTGGTTTGCAGGTGTAATTAGGGGTTATGCAGGTGCAATTAGGGGTCTGACGTGGTGGTTTGCCGGTGCAATTAGGGGTTATGCCGTTTGGTTCGATTTGCTCCAGGTGTAGCAGTGGTGGTGCCGGGTCGGTGTTGATGTTGGTTATGATGGTAGATGACGATGGAAACAGGTGGCGATGATGGTCGTGGATTGTTGTTAGGGATGGAGAATATGGTAAAGGTGGAGGTTTGCGGTGGTTAGTAGTGGTTGGTGCGTCAGAGGTGGGTGGTGAGGTTTGTCGGAGATGAAAGGGGATGAGTGGTGTGTCGGAGGTGGGTGGTGAGGTGTGTCGGAAGTGAAGGTGGAATGGTGGCTGATGGTGAGGGAAGGTGGTGAGGTGTGTCATGTCACACCCCGACCACGTAAAACAACAACTCGTGGCGGAAACATCGGGGAGTGTTGTAACAGAATCATTGTTTCACAACCATGAATTAAATAATTTCGTTTTATTGAATTATTGAACTCATTGTTTTATTACAAATCAGATAAATACAAATATTATCTTTCAAGTTTTAAAGTCGCTAAGGCACGAGTCCATCCTATGTATAGCATGCATCAACAATCATCACATACGAGCACCTGAAACATGTGTAAAAATAGGTACGTCGGCATAAAAATGCCTGTGAGATACATAGGTTTTACTATAATTAGGATTCATGACTTGTAAGTTTAGAGAAAAATATTTAATCAAAAAAAAAAATAGTCATAAATCTTAAAATATTTTCTTTTGTAAATCATATAACAAGTAATAAGAAATCAGATGATATAAATAAATAATTAAGTAAAATGAGTTTGTATAAAATATTTTGTTTGTAAAACAATATTATGATAAAAAGGTTTATAGTATGTATATAAAAATATACTTTGGTTATAAGAGAGTCGAATAAGTAATATATTAAAATATATTTCAGTTCCAAAATCGTTAAACAAATAGTATATTAAATATACTTTAGTTGTCAAAATAATAATTTTCAGTAGTATATCAAAAATATACTTTGGTTTTATTAATAACATATTAAACTATGCTTTGGTTTTATAAATAACATATTAAACTATGTTTTAGTAATTAACAAAATATATGTTGGTTTTGTACAATATCACACATGAGAGCATATCAAACTATACTTTTGGGAGTATAATTAAATATACAATAAAAGTGTGATTTAAGAATTCAACCAAACCTAGTGCATCAAAATACACCTTTGAGACTATAGAAATACCACAAAGGCAATCCCTATTTGGATAAAATATATCGGTTTCTGACATTCCATGACAACAGGAATGGGGTGCAAATCCTATAGCGCTATATCATACTACCAGTCGGTTGGTGAACATAAAATAAGTACTATCCAACAATTTAATTTTATAATCTTTGGAAAAATTAGTGTTTAAACCATAAATAATCATTCAGTTTGTCAAAAGATAAGTACTAATATGTATAATCAATTATACTTTGAAATCATGAACATAACAATTAGGTACACATGCTTCACCCCAAAACATTGAAAACAATAAAACAGGGGACTATGTACTCACCTGAGAATGCTTAGAAGTCTAGAACAACAACCAAGCAAAGCTAGAGGGATCATAGAAATCAAATGGCACCTAATATAGGTAACTATGTTAATAACCGGACCTACATCGGAGGATCGGATAGGATGAGGTTTCGTAAACCAAATGAGTGTTGGAACTCATATGATATGGTTTAACAAAGCCTACATACCAAAATGTAACCTAACCTAGTGCTTTCGACCCGTTACGGCCCATTAAGGTAGCTTAAGCTACTTTAACGCGTCGTGAACGCAAACGCGCGTTCGAGACGTCTAACTAGTCCTATGACAAGTATTATATGCCTAAACATGTTTAAATATGTTGCATAATCAGTTATGTGGCAAAAGTTTATGTTACATATGCTTAAAATCCAATTATGCATGAAAAGGGCATTTTGGTCATTTACCTAAGGCATATAAACTACCTATCATACAACTACTTAAACTAAGTGACAATAAGGTATAACCTCGGAAGGTTATTCCCTATGCAACTATGGTCACATAATATGTTTGGTCGGATCCTAAAGATCGACCAAACGAGTCGAGTTCGAAAGTCTAAGCGGTGGTTTAGACCGCTTGACTTACGACTCTAGACAAGCACTAAACTAAAAGTGACGAGCTAAGCATGTTAAAACATGCTTAACTAAGTTAGAAAACAAGTTTGATATCAAAACAAACGGTTTTGATACCCAAAATAGTTTGGTTGCAAAATACGCATAAACGCGTATTTTGACCGAAACTATGACTCGTCACTACACCTAATCAACGTGGTAATCGGTAGGTATAGTCACTAGGGACTATAACCATCGTGATTACGCTCACGTTGCGAAGTTCAAACGAACTTCGTGTTGACCATTGACTGGTCAAAGCAGAAAGTCAAACACCGTTTGACTTTCGTGCTAAAAACGCATAAAAGAACGAAAGAGGACTTACAAAGGGTCCAAGAATGGAAATCTAGATCCAACTTGCTCAGGTATGAGGTGCTAAGACCCAACTTAGAGCAAATAGATCAGATTGTGTGAGTTGCAACAATGAAGAGCATGGGTATATATAGGATTTCTAGAACCGTTAGGATCATTTCTTGAAAACCGTGCTTCGATCTGGACCGTACACATACACCCATAGTTTTGGAATACCATGGGCACATCAAAATAGCCCATAGAAAGTTTCAAAACCGTTTGCAACTCAAAGAAAACCAGCTGCTGATTAAATCCGCAAGTTTTGCAGATCTGGGGGTCCTGTCACAGCCCGCGTAAAAATCCAGACAAGGCTTACGCGGCCCGCCTGGGCAATTGTCCAGAAATTGCAAAATGGTCCCTGCACTTGAGAATCTTGCATTTTGATGCATTTTTGGCACGTTTAAGCCCCGTTAACCTCATTTCAAGGCTCTAAAATGAAGTTGAAGTATAGGGAACTTAAAATATGCTCAAAAATATCTCGTATGTCGGTTCGTTTGGTCGTAACGAACGCAAAAACGATCCAAATTATGCGACGAATGGAATTTTATCAAGACAATCACTAAAACAAAATATTTTAATGATTACATAAATTTTTGGAAGTCCAGATATATTCAGAACGTAAGATATGCGCGAAAATGCAAACTTGTGCACTTTTTGACGCTTTTAGTCCCTGTTGATCAATAAAGTTTATTTTAGCATACCGTACCCCTCAAAGCCTATTTCTAAGCTATGTAAAGGAAATTTATGGTATGTTTAACTTATGATCATGTTCCAGAATGTTCGTTATCATTCGATTCGGTATACTTTTGCAGTTTGACGCAAATAGTCCCTGCGATCGAATAAACTCAATTTCGCCACACCAAACCTTCCAAAACTTATTTCTAAGTTATGTAAAGGTTATTTATGGTTTTTTAAGCCTATATCACTATTCTGGAGTGTTTGTCACGTTAAACTGATTAGGTTTTCGCATCAGTTCGCGTATAACCTTCCAGAAAGCGATTTAGAGCTCGAAATCGAACAAGATTTGATATGTGCAAACGATACACATATTTATTCAAATCCCAAGTATGAAATACAATATTTCATTGGTTTGGTATTTGTTTGATGGTTGAAGTGACACAGGTGTCACAATCTCCCCTACTTTAGGAAATTTCGTCCCGAAATTTAATTTTAGAGGAGACTTGTGTGTGCTTGAAATCAGAGTCGGAGAGTGTAAGATAAAATGACATTGGTCAAGGTCCAGGACTTCTAGTAACTTAAATAACGCTATATTCGCAATGTAATAAGGAACACTTATATAATGGAAGTACCAGCGGCGTATCCACCATGTCCTTTCTACATTGTTCCCGTATCGTTATTCTTGTCACTATAGGTCTTAACACATGATGAAACTTGCTGTGGTTTCTGTGCACTAAATTCCATAATTATGTATGCATCCATAATTATGTAATTCCTTGCACAGTCCGCACAGTTCATTCCATAATGCGTAGGGGAAAAATCAATCGAATAAACATGAAGTGACTTGATTAGACCACCAAAGGATCTTTCTAACTAGATCAACGAGCGATCTTTTTAACTAGATCAACACATGATCCTTTTTAACTAGACCGTCATACGATTTCCTTAAATAGACCACTTAAGGGATCTTTTCAATTATATCATCACATGATATTCCTAACCAGATTTTTGAATCAATCTGTTTAACTAGACCACTCAAGGGGTCCAATTATAGAATAGTACTTCATAACTCAGGGGACTTAACTACAACGTAGAAGCCCATTAAGGATTTAAGATAGTATCTTTGGATATCCTATTATGAATCCCTCATATGAGATATGGAAGATTCTAAGAGGATTTGGATAATGAATATTCAGATTACACAAAAACACAAGACATAAAGAAATCACATAAGTACATAATCACATAATTATTTAACTTTTAAATTTGTTAATTTTCTTGTTAATTGAGCACACGAGTATTCAAAGTACACCAGGAATCCAATCCGTGAATTCTGTTTGGCACTTAAAACATTTTCAAGAATCTAACTATGAAGATCAGAAGATCTCAATAGGAATTTGGCTTTGTTTCTTAAAAGAAACGAGTATTTAAGATTTTTGGGGAGATCACAAGTGATCATAAAAATTACAGAACTACACAAGTAGTTTGTGTCAGCATCGAAGGGTTGTATCAAACACTCACACAATCGCATCAGTTTCGCAAAATAAAATTGAAATAACAAATTTTATTTATATAGCAACCGAGTCGATTCAAACATCCAAAAGGTAACATTCAAGGAAATACAAAAGACTAATCGTTCACTGCTACATCATTGTTTGCGTTTGCCTCATTTATGTTAAACACTCGTCCACGCGCTGGATTTGCGTTAACAAGTCTTGGGAAATTGTTTCTGTAGTGAGTAAGGTCACCACAGTTATAACATGACCCAGGTGGGAACCGTGCTTGAACAGCAGCAGGATTTGCAGGAGCTTGGTTTTGGTTGGCATAACGGCAGGTATTGATCAAATGTCCCAATCGCCCACAGTGGGTACATTTGTTACACTGTTCTTGTCCCAGATGATGATGGTTGCATTTGTTGCACAAAGGTGCGGTACCAACATAATTTTTCCTTGCACGAGGTTGTGCTGGCTGGTTCGGTGCAACCTGATTGTTCTGAGCAGTAATGGCGCAGTTTTGAGAAGCCTTACCCTTCTTCTTCTTGGGTGTCTCGGCCTGTTTATCCTTGGGTTCTTCTTGTGCAGTCTTGTCAGATGGTCTCGGGTCGCCTTTCCGAAAAAGCTTACCCTTCCTGATCTGAGTCTCAGTCAGGGTAGCAGACAATTCAATAGCCTGCCTGACGGTAGTAGGGTTGCTACCAGTAACAATTTCCTGGACTAGGTCAGGAAGACCATCAATGTACTTTTCAATCGCCTTTTCCACAGGCGTAACCATGGCAGGACATAACAAGCTCAGCTCCCCATAACGGTCAGTATAGGCTCGATGCTCACCACTGTCTTGCTTTAGATCATCAAATTCCCTTTCCAACGCCCTAAGCTCATGACGAGGACAGAACTCCTTCATCATTAGAGCTCGAAGCTCTTCCCAAGTTTGAGATAGTGCCACATCGGCACCCCTATCACGCATCACACAGTTCCACCATGTAAGAGCACGCTTCTCAAATACACTGGATGCAAATTTAACCTTACGCTCATTCGGACATTGCACATGCCTGAATGTGCTCTCCAAACTTTCAAACCATTACAGGAGCGCAGTTGCTCCTTGAGACCTAGAAAACTTCAAAGGTTTAGCAGAATTGAAGGTCTTGAAACTACACTGAGCATTGTTGTTGTTATTGTTGTTGTATAACTGATGGATCTGGGTTACCACGCCCGGATGCACTGCCGCCATTTGCTGAGCGACAAGGGCTGCGACTTCTTCATTAGTCATAGGTTGTGCATCTCGTCGAGGAGGCATTGTCTAAAGAGAACAAGGAAACATGAGAGGAAACAGGTGAAATGGCATCGGGTAAGAATGTTACAATTACTGACAAAAGAGGCATGGATGATGGTCATTTGTTTGAACCACGAAACAAACAAACGACACACGGATGCTGAATCAAAGTAAATAAGTCCTCATAATGTATTGCGAAGACATGCTCGCCAATAAGTGGACACTCACCCCAAGAGTTCCCAGGTAAGAGTAACTGGTCTGATACTGCGGATTTGTACGAACACTCTAGCCTTAGACAGAAAATTCAGGGTACAGGCACACACCCTTCCAGTTTGCATGTGTTCACATTATTTAGACCAAACTTTGATGAGATTTTGAAAACTTAGAGGGTTCAAAACCAAGTAATCAATCATCCTAGAACAGATGATTAGTTTTCAAGGCGGATTCGAAATTTGTGTTCTTATTGTGGTTGTCACCTAAAGATAGGCGACGGTATTGTTTTAAAACTAAACACAAGATAACTTGTGTTAGGGTCCTAGGAAGGTTATAGTCTAGGTCAAAGCATTACTAATAACCTAATTCCCTATAACCATTGGCTCTGATACCAACTTTTCTGTCACACCCTGACCACGTAAAACAACAAATCGTGGCGGAAACGTCGGGGAGTGTTGTAACAGAATCATTGTTTCACAACCATGGATTAAATAATTTCGTTTTATTGAATTATTGAACTCATTGTTTTATTACAAATCAGATAAATACAAATATTATCTTTCAAGTTTTAAAGTCGCTAAGGCACGAGTCCATCCTATGTATAGCATGCATCAACAATCATCACATAACAGCACCTGAAACATGTGTAAAAATAGGTACGTCAGCATAAAAATGCCTGTGAGATACATAGGTTTTACTATAATTAGGATTCATGACTTGTAAGTTTAGAGAAAAATATTTAATAAAAAAAATAGTCATAAATCTTAAAATATTTTCTTTTGTAAATCATATAACAAGTAATAAGAAATCAGATGATATAAATAAATAATTAAGTAAAATGAGTTTGTATAAAATATTTTGTTTGTAAAACAATATTATGATAAAAAGGTTTATAGTATGTATATAAAAATATACTTTGGTTATAAGAGAGTCGAATAAGTAATATATTAAAATATATTTCCGTTCCAAAATCGTTAAACAAATAGTATATTAAATATACTTTAGTCGTCAAAATAATAATTTTCAGTAGTATATCAAAAGTATACTTTGCTTTTATTAATTAACAAAATATATGTTGGTTTTGTACAATATCACACATGAGAGCATATCAAACTATACTTTTGGGAGTATAACTAAATATACAATAAAAGTGTGATTTAAGAATTCAACCAAACCTAGTGCATCAAAATACACCTTTGAGACTATAGAAATACCACAAATGTAACCACCTTGGTTTTCACACTTGTATTTGTTTTGACTTGCATTGTAACAATTATCGTATCTGGAATGAAAATTATTTGATCATACTTGCTTTGTGCTCATACCGATACAAACACGTGAAACAATTTCAAATTTGTTGAGTTTTTATGCTATTAAACACGGTTACATAAACTATAAAGGTTTATTGTGACTACTTGTGAAACTACTAGTTGAGGGACCTATTTGACATTCTTTAAAACCTGCTTGAAATCTACTACTTTTTAAGTTCAAGGACTAAAACCGTAATTATTTGAAAGTACAAGTCCATGGGCTAAATTGTCATTTTTGAAACTATATAAGTACAAGGGTTAAAAGTGCAATTTTGCAAACTACAAGTTTAGGGTCCTTTGTATCATTTTTGAAACTTATTTTATAAAAGAAATAAGGATATATAAATTGTTTTAAAAAGTCTAGGGTTCAAACGGTCATTTTCTTAAATTTAAACTGTAGGGACCAAAACTGTTATTTTTAAACTTATATAAATTGAAAACCCTAACTGTGTTAGTCCTTTTATAAAGGTTTCCTTCTTTAAACATTAACTCAGTTAGCATACTTAACTGAACAGTACAGGGACTATTTGTGTCAATTTTCGAAACTTCAGGGACCAAAGTGTAAATATTCAAAAATTCGGTAAAAAGGGGGTCTTCTTTAAAGAACCGGCCCTTGTGGGATTCGAACTCATGATCTCTCGTTTAGAACCGTAACATCTTAACCAGTTTATCCTCCTAATAGGAGCTGATAGATTATAATTTTTAATTCTTTTATACACTTATTAGGATTATTATAATTATTAATTAAATTCAGAAATTAAAAAGGTTTTAATTCCATTGAACTTGACAAGGACAGGACTCGACCCCGCGCCTTCCCGCAAACAAAGCACGCGCACAAACCAACTGGTCTACCAGTTGGGATGTGTCATAATATAGATTATATTATATATATATACTCATTAAAACAGATCTGTATATATATATACAGAACAACAGGTCGCGGATCTCGACCAAAACCCACCAAATCCGACCAAAATCGAATTTTTCCACTTTCTTCATCACTTTTAACCTAACCCATTATGATTATAATTCTTTTCCTTAAACAATTCGCACTTAGAACACATTAAACGGACAATAACCAGGATATATTTTAAAAATTAAAAGTAGTACAATCCACTACTGTTTGTCGAATCTGAGATCGAATTGGAATGCTATATAAGTCCCTCAGACTCCCACGAACCTCTTACACCCTTCACAATCCACCAACACTTCGCATATTCCCGAATTTAAACCTGCAACTCGCCGGAACAGTAACACCTCGCCGGAATTAGTCGAACCATCGATCCAGATGATACCGATTAGTTTAATCTTTGCCAATTTTTTTTTTTTTTTTTGGTTATACAATGTTCCCATAAGTTTAATTTAGACTGAAATTTGGGTTTGCCCATTGTTTACATACGGTTTGACTTCTGTTGACTTTCTAGAGGTTGAAGATGACCAATTTCCATTTCTGTATTTATTTTATTTAAACTAAACTTAAACATAACCACCAGGCCTGGCCCAGTGGTTGTGTCTGTTTGTTTGCAACCGGTTGACCCGGGTTCGAATCCGAGAACAACCAAACCTTTTTATTCTTTTTATTTTTAATACTTTTAACATTTCAATAATTTTTATAACATTATTAGACACTGTTACTTTTATTAAAAATATAAAGTTAGTCAATTTATTTATAAAACTAATTTTTATGATATTAAAACAATTTATTATTAAATAATTCATAATAAATCAATTTTTAGGAAATAAATACTGAAACTTTTATGTTAATTATTTAAAATGGTGAACTTTACAAAAATAATATTGTTACTGATATTTTATATAATTTTGATATTTATATAATTAAATCAGTTTTAATACTTAAGAATATAATTTAATTTAGTGTAATTAAATTATATAACTATATAATTTATATCCAAAATTATTTTAGACTTATTACTGAGTTTATATAAACTTAGAATATGAATTTTTATTATATTTAATTATTTAGATAATTAAACTTATATGAACTTATTCATTGATATTTTAAACAAATTAATTCATTTTAATTATTTAAAATGATTCCAAGACCATAATAATTATTTTAAATCAGTGATATTCAAGTTCAATAATTAAAAATGTTATAATTAATTTGATAATTAGTTATATAATTATCATATTAATTCTTTTAAACAAAATATTTATCATTTATCAAATAATATATATTTTAAACCATCTAAACTAATTTATAATTTTTATAAATTAATTATATCACTTGTACAATATTTTGTCAATGATCATTATATTCAATTATGATTGTTTAATTATACAAGTTAATTATATTTGATTTATTATTACAAATGTTTATATTAACTCAATTGTATAATTTTGCAATCTATGTTAATTGAATATTTTCTTATAAATAATTCCTTTATATCATACTCATTTTCCGAGTTCTCTATTAGGTTATCCAAACCACATAATCACCGTTTATCAGAACCCTATTAAATTCTATAGATTTAGGATTTCCGTTCAAAAACAATTAAACACTTTTATTGATACAAATTCTATATTGTTGCATATTCAATCTATTAGAGTGACATGGAAATCTTGTTCCCAAAAACTCTTACAATTACATACGTGTTTGGACTTACCCGCAATCAAGGTGAGTTCATAGTCCCTTTTTACATTATTTTTGGGATGAAACATATGATACAATGTGATACAAACTTATTTGCTATTTGTGGATATCCCGATTGTCCTTGCATTTGCTTAATACTTGTTGTTGTTGCTTTAACGCGTTTACGTTCATTAACTTGCAAAAGCCCAACGGTTATATTATCGCGCTATAGGTGTGACGCCCCATCTCACTTCCAGTGAAACTATTTGTTGCAATTTTTGTTTTTGATACTCATATGAAACTTTTTGGAAGTGTGGTGATAGACCCGTGTTACGTCATAATGAAGGTTTGAATGTACCACCAAGTGACTACTTGTATTACTCTTTTGCTTAAGGACATATCACATGCCACAGTGTTAAACCATTTTCATATCACATTGTTATTTTTGCCTATAAAAACCTATGAATTCACTCAACCGTTTGTTGACCCAGTATTTTTCTAACATATGTTTCAGGTGACAAAGTTTGATGCTATGATTTGCAAGAATATTTCATATAGGATTGATCAAGATTTATGCCTTAGATTAAATCCGAATCTATCATTTGTGAAACAATTTGTTATGATGTATTTTGTTTATGTACTCTTATTTACTCGGATGTGAATGCAATCTCTTTAATTGAATCTAAACTATATTTCAACTTAATTTAATCATCATGTGCTCAAATGCATTCTGCCATGTTTCGTGATGCCCTTGACTTTTCCGCCTCCGGTCAGGGTGTCACAGATTGGTATCGGAGCCATGGTTATAAGGATTTAGGTTATTAGTAATACTTTGACCTAGACTATAACTTACCTAGGACACTTTCCATTAGCAAACTCTTCCGTTATCTTTGCCTTTGTCTTCATCCCTATCCTTATCTTTTGTAACCAATGCCTCGTCACCACGGATCTCATCTTTAGATTTTACAAATGCTCATCACCTATCCTTAAGTGATTACTTTCAAAACCCCCTCTGATTTTTAAATTCTCATGCTTTGCTTGAACTACTTGCATGTTACTTTATTTGCTCATTATTTATTATCTTTTGGACCTTTAAACATGTACGCCACTTATGTGTTAATACTTGACATACTATTCTTATGTGTCAATACATGTTTTATTTTGTGTTAATATTTGTTCTAATACTTCATTCTTTATGTGCCATTCTTGGCATGTTTATACTTGTTTGCTTAATCTTCAACATACGCTTTTCTTCATTTTACTCGACTATTCTAAATCCGTAAACACTTGTATTATACAAACGAGACAAATTCACCAAAATAGGAGTGAAACCCATAATTTGGTGAACGACTCTCAATCTACCTATTCTTTTATACGAGATTCATCATCAAGCTAGGAGTGAAGTCCTCATCTTGATGAAGAATTTCAATTTTGAATTCTAGTGGACCCTCGTCAAAGTGTTGAAATTAAATTTTGACCCGACGAGTACCAACCACACTTAGGATACGAAATCGCCAAGTTAGGGGTGAAACCCGCACCTTGTCGACTAGTTCCACTCCTTGATTTTCTCATAAATCTCGCCAAGTCTTGAAATTTCGATTGATTTGGGACATGTAGTAACCGGAAGGGTAAATACCGTTAACCGACTTGTCGGCGAGATTATTCCACCTATTAGGCCAAGGCATGCTTCTCAAATTCAAAAGACTTTTCGACCACTTTGGTTAGTCAAAAATTCCGTTTTGGAACCATCCAAATTTTAAATCAAACATGTGATTCTGTTATTTATTTTATACTAAATCTTTTTCCTACATTTATACATATGCATGATTTCATAAAATTTTGTTTATATTTCTTATAACAACAAATGGAGACATATCATCAAGATAGAATTGAGTTCCTTACCTTGACGGAAATTTCCATTTCATATTCTTGTGGATTCTTACCAACAAGTCGGAATTTGCTCCTCACTTGGTAAGTAACATCCACATTTTAGGAACGAAATTGTCAAGATAGGAGTGACATCCACACCTTGATAACTAGTTCCACTCCTCGATTTTCAATCTCGTCAAAGTTTCAAATTTTCGATCGAATGGAAACGTGTAGTAACTGGAAGGGTAAGCACCGGTAGTCGAGACGTCCTGTCTAGGCTGGCAATTCGTACAAATCCAAATTAACGAACCAGTTTGCTCACCTGGGGACTATCGATGAGAGTACAAAATACCTATAGGCCAAAGCACGTTACCCTAATTTGAAAGGACTTTTGATTTATTTCGGTTTAGTCAAAGTTCCATTTTGGAACAATCCAAGTTTTAGTCAACCTACGTTTTACTATTATCAATTTTATACGATACAATCCCCTCTTTTTCAAAATCAAAATTTTCTCGAGATCATACATTTTCAAATTCAAATTTTCAAACTAGCTGCAGTAAACTGTTTTAGAACGTATCATGGAAGCCTTAACCGATCGTATGGTGTAAGCCGAAATTTCCTTATCCATATAAGAAACTCACTACTCGAGCTAATCTACAAAAAAAAAAAAAAAACAAAAAAAAAACAAAAAAAAAAAAAACTACAACTTCTGATATAATTCAACACATACCCAAACTTTTCTTAGTTCAACAAAACCCAATATTCCAATGACAAATTTCCCAGTAGCATATGCTGAATCTTTAAATGCAGCATAAATTCATCCATTCCTTCAGTTTACTGATTTACCCAATCGAGAGAGGTATAAAAAACTCAAGCATCTTGAAGTTTTTACTATTAGCAGTATTGTTTGGCATCGAATGGGAATGTTTGATTCCAGTGGTTTACTGGCAGGATTACTACCACCTAATACGCCCTGGCGCCGTTTCTTCGACATCCTAGAACCATCATACGATGAACTGGTATATGAGTTCTTGTCCACTTTCTATTTCAAATATAATAAAAGTCTTACCAATGAATCCATTCATTTTCGACTTTGTGGGCAACCTCATACTATGTCATTAACAGAATTCGCAGTTCATCTGGGCATATATACAGATGAAGAAGTTAAACAACCCATTTTTACGGAGGCATCAACCTCTTATTCCTCCGCGGAAATGGCAGAATATTGGCCATGCCATTCATCAAAAGAATGGTGTGGCAACAATAATTCTATGACTTCACAGACCCTCGTTATCGATATATGCACCGTGTTTTAGCCAACACTATCACGGGGCGCAAGTATAATCAACAAAGGGTTAGTTCAACCGAACTTTTCCATCTGCATAGTATTTTTGAGCAAGTTCCTTGTAATATTGCCCACGAGCTTGCTACATATTTTTTTAGTCAACAAACAAATCCTCTGAGAAGTCTCATGGGAGGGTCTTACATTAAAAAAATAGCAAAATCATTAGGTGTCTTAAGTGATCAGATTATCCAAGGATTATCTCCACCAAAGGCACCTGGGATTGTAAATTTTCACACCGTTAGACTAACCCCTGCTCATATTTATACACCAACTCAACCATTCCAGTCGGAGGGAGCTCCAGTTATCTTAGAAAGTACCTCCACACAAAATTTACAACAATCATTGTTGCAGCTTCCTCAATCGTCATTTTATCGATTTGATCTGCAACCACAGCTGCCACACATACAAGAACATATTACAACTAACCTATCCCAACCATTAACACCAAACTTCGTACAAAGCTTCTCACCGTTAGTTTTAGAGGAGGATTCAACGATGCAAGAAATTTTGTTTGATGAAAACATGATGATCCAAGAACAGTTAGCATCGGAATCATTTTTGCAATCACCATTACAGCCACAGTTTTTCCAGTCACTATTAAACGAAGTAGAACAACAACTGCCACCAACTGATATAGCAGGCCCAAGTACGGTGCCTCAAATGAACCTACCTCCAGAATCAATGGGAGTCGAAGTGACTAGGTTAAACGATCAGGTTCGAAATTTGTCTCAACAAATAAAATGGCTGATAGAAAGAAATAAATGGTTGGAAGACATGCTAAGATAATTAGCTGCTCAGATGCGACTGACTCTACCACCTCCACCACCTTATAGTTCTGAGTCTGAATTTGATTCATTACATGATTTATTTCAAATGTAAATTGTTCACATCATAATAGACTATCAAATTTTTTTTTTCTTTTTATTACAAATTTAGTATAACATAGTGATATACAATACAATCTCTATACACTCAATGATGCTCATTGATTCTTCAAAAACTATCAACACCACAAGATGCTCTAGAAACAAACTCCTTACTTATCTTTTCAATCATTACAATTACATTCTACGGTCTCTTTCGAATAAATTTCGGGACGAAATTTCCTAAAGTAGGGGAGAATGTAACCACCTTGGTTTTCACACTTGTATTTGTTTTGACTTGCATTGTAACAATTACCGTATCCGGAATGAAACTTATTTGATCCTACTTGCTTTGTGCTCATACCGATACAAACACGTGAAACAATTTCAAATTTGTTGAGTTTTTATGCTATTAAACACGGTTACATAAACTATAAAGGTTTATTGTGACTACTTGTGAAACTACTAGTTGAGGGACCTATTTGATATTCTTTAAAACCTGCTTGAAATCTACTACTTTTTAAGTTCAAGGACTAAAACCGTAATTATTTGAAAGTACAAGTCCATGGGCTAAATTGTCATTTTTGAAACTATATAAGTACAAGGGTTAAAAGTGCAATTTTGCAAACTACAAGTTTAGGGTCCTTTGATTCATTTTTGAAACTTATTTTATAAAAGAAATAAAGATATATAAATTGTTTTAAAAAGTCTAGGGTTCAAATGTTCATTTTCTTAAATTTAAACTGTAGGGACTAAAACTGTTATTTTTAAACTTATATAAATTGAAAACCCTAACTGTGTTAGTCCTTTTATAAAGGTTTCCTTCTTTAAACATTATCTCAGTTAGCATACTTAACTGAACAGTACAGGGACTATTTGTGTCAATTTTCAAAACTTCAGGGACCAAAGTGTACATATTCAAAAATTCGGTAAAAAGGGGGTCTTCTTTAAATAACCGGCCCTTGTGGGATTCGAACTCGTGATCTCTCGTTTAGAACCGTAACATCTTAACCAGTTTATCCTCCTAATAGGAGCTGATAGATTATAGTTTTTAATTCTTTTATACACTTATTAGGATTATTATAATTATTAATAAAATTCAGAAATTAAAAAGGTTTTAATTCCATTGAACCGGACAAGGACGAGACTCGAACCCGCGCCTTCCCGCAAACAAAGCACGCGCACAAACCAACTGGTCTACCAGTTGGGATGTGTTATAATATAGATTATATTATATATATATACTCATTAAAACAGATCTGTATATATATACAGAACAACAGGTCGTGGATCTCGACCAAAACCCACCAAATCCGACCAAAATCGAATTTTTCCACTTTCTTCATCACTTTTAACCTAACCCATTATGATTATAATTCTTTTCCTTAAACAATTCGCACTTAGAACGCATTAAACGGACAATAACCAGGATATATTTTAAAAATTAAAAGTAGTACAATCCACTACTGTTTGTCGAATCTGAGATCGAATTGGAATGCTATATAAGTCCCTTAGACTCCCACGAACCTCTTACACCCTTCACAATCCACCAACACTTCGCATATTCCCGAATTTAAACCTGTAACTCGCCGGAACAGTAACACCTCGTCGGAATTAGTCGAACCATCGATCCAGACGATACCGGTCAGTTTAATCTTTGCCAATTTATTTGTTTTTGGTTATACAATGTTCCCATAAGTTTAATTTAGACAGAAATTTGGGTTTGCCCATTGTTTACATACGGTTTGACTTCTGTTGACTTTCTAGAGGTTGAAGATGACCAATTTCCATTTCTGTATTTATTTTATTTAAACTAAACTTAAACATAACCACCAGGCCTGGCCCAGTGGTTGTGTGTTTGTTTGCAACCGGTTGACCCGGGTTCGAATCCGAGGACAACCAAACCTTTTTATTCTTTTTATTTTTAATACTTTTAACGTTTCAATAATTTTTATAACATTATTAGACACTGTTACTTTTATTAAAAATATAAAGTTAGTCAATTTATTTATAAAACTAATTTTTATGATATTAAAACTGTTTATTATTAAATAATTCATAATAAATCAATTTTTAGGAAATAAATACTGAAACTTTTATGTTAATTATTTAAAATGGTGAACTTTACAAAAATAATATTGTTACTGATATTTTATATAAGTTTGATATTTATATAATTAAATTAGTTTTAATACTTATGAATATAATTTAATTTAGTGTAATTAAATTATATAACTATATAATTTATATCCAAAATTATTTTAGACTTATTACTGAGTTTATATAAACTTAGAATATGAATTTTTATTATATTTAATTATTTAGATAATTAAACTTATATGAACTTATTCATTGATATTTTAAACAAATTAATTCATTTTAATTATTTAAAATGATTCCAAGACCATAATAATTATTTTAAATCAGTGATATTCAAGTTCAATAATTAAAAATGTTATTTTTAATTATTCAGATTTAATATAATTAATTTGATAACTAGTTATATAATTATCATATTAATTCTTTTAAACAAAATATTTATCATTTATCAAATAATATATATTTTAAACCATCTAAACTAATTTATAATTTTTATAAATTAATTATATCACTTGTACAATATTTTGTCAATGATCATTATATTCAATTATGATTGTTTAATTATACAAGTTAATTATATTTGATTTATTATTACAAATGTTTATATTAAATCAATTGTATAATTTTGCAATCTATGTTAATTGAATATTTTCTTATAAATAATTCCTTTATATCATACTCATTTTCCGAGTTCTCTATTAGGTTATCCAAACCACATAATCACCGTTTATCCAAACCCTATTAAATTCTATAGATTTAGGATTTCCGTTAAAAAACAATTAAACACTTTTATTGATACAATTTCTATATTGTTGCATGTTCAATCTATTAGATTGACGTGGAAATCTTGTTCCTAAAAACTCTTACAATTACATACGTGTTTGGACTTACCCGCAATCAAGGTGATTTCATAGTCCCTTTTTACATTATTTTTGGGATGAAACATATGATACAATGTGATACAAACTTATTTGCTATTTGTGGATATCCCGATTGTCCTTGCATTTGCTTAATACTTGTTGTTGTTGCTTTAACGCGTTTACGTTCATTAACTTGCAAAAGCCCAACGGTTATATTATAGCGCTATAGGTGTGACGCCCCATCTCACTTCCAGTGAAACTATTTGTTGCAATTGTTGTTGTTGATACTCGTGTGAAACTTTTTGGAAGTGTGGTGATAGACCCGTGTTACGTCATAACGAAGGTTTGAATGTACCACCAAGTGACTACTTGTATTACTCTTTTGCTTAAAGACATATCACATGCCACAGTGTTAAACCATTTTCATATCACATTGTTATTTTTGTCTATCAACACCTATGAATTCACTCAACCGTTTGTTGACCCAATATTTTTCTAACATATGTTTCAGGTGACAAAGTTTGATGCTATGATTTGCAAGAATATTTCATATAGGATTGATCAAGATTTATGCCTTAGATTAAATCCGAATCTATCATTTGTGAAACAATTTGTTATGATGTATTTTGTTTATGTACTCTTATTTACTCGGATGTGAATGCAATCTCTTTAATTGAATCTAAACTATATTTCAACTTAATTTAATCATCATGTGCTCAAATGCATTCTGCCATGTTTCGTGATGCCCTTGACTTTTCCGCCTCCGGTCAGGGTGTTACAACAAAGGCAATCCCTATTTGGATAAAATATCGGTTTCTGACATTCCATGACAACAGGAATGGGGTGTCAAATCCTATAGCGCTATACCATACTACCAATCGGTTGGTGAACATAAAATAAGTACTATCCAACAATTTAATTTTATAATCTTTGGAAAAATTAGTGTTTAAACCATAAATAATCATTCAGTTTGTCAAAAGATAAGTACTAATATGTATAATTAATTATACTTTGAAATCATGAACATAACAATTAGGTACACATGCTTCACCCCAAAACATTGAAAACAGTAAAAGAGGGGACTATGTACTCACTTGAGAATGCTTAGAAGTCTAGAACAACAACCAAGCAAAGCTAGAGGGATCAGGGAAATCAAACGGCACCTAATATAGGTAACTATGTTAATAACCGGACCTACATCGGAGGATCGGATAGGATGAGGTTTCGTAAACCAAATGAGTGTTGGAACTCATATGATATGGTTTAACAAAGCCTACATACCAAAATGTAACCTAACCTAGTGCTTTCGACCCGTTACGACCCATTAAGGTAGCTTACGCTACTTTAACGCGTCGTGCGCGCAAACGCGCGTTCGAGATGTCTAACTAGTCCTATGACAAGTATTATATGCCTAAACTTGTTTAAATATGTTTCATAATCAGTTATGTGGCAAAAGTTTATGTTACATATGCTTAAAATCCAATTATGCATGAAAAGGGCATTTTTGGTCATTTACATAAGGCATATAAACTACCTATCATACAACTACTTAAACTAAGTGACCATAAGGTATAACCTCGGAAGGTTATTCCCTATGCAACTATGGTCACATAATATGTTTGGTCGGATCCTAAAGATCGACCAAATGGGTCGAGTTCGAAAGTCTAAGCGGTGGTTTAGACCGCTTGACTTACGACTCTAGACAAGCACTAAACTAAAAGTGACGAGCTAAGCATGTTAAAACATGCTTAACTAAGTTAGAAAACTGTAGGATCGTTTTACCGGCCAAAACAAGTCGTTCAGAGGCGTTCTACTCAATATGAAAGGCGGAAACAGACATATCGAGTTCAATTCAGCTAGATATTCACTTTAACTGTCTTTCTGATTGATTTGACAAAGTTTTACAGCGAAACGACACTTCGGTAGCACTTCGGCTCCGGAATCACACATACAAGATACCTTCAAATGAAATCAGGACACTCCTATATATAGGCAAGCTAATTTCGCTTGAACTTGCTCAAGCGGAATTACCTTTCACACGGAATTACTATTTCAAACAGAATTAACCATGTGATTTCGTTTGAAATGACTAACCATGTGATTTCGTTTGAAATGACTCTTGTCAATTTCAAGCGAAATTAACCTTATAACCTATTTTCTCGTTTTCCGTGCCATGATCTATCTATTCACATACAAGACTCGATACAAGACGAATTCGACAGACGCATGCACCAACAGACTCCCCCTCGAATGTTGACGAGTCTTCGGTGTCGAGTCTTCAACGTCTTCAGTCTTTATCAGTCTTTAACTCTTCCTAAAGTATCTGACACTGTAAAGCATCCTCAATCTTCTTTCTCTTTCTTCCAGAATCGCAACCTGGCTCTATGCTCTTCTTGATCAGGTCTCTTGATTCCTTAAGTTCATCAGCATCATCAGCTTGCGTAAATTTCAGGTCCAAGATCATAACCTAACTCTCAACCAACTCAAGATTATAACCTGGCTTACCTTTTGCTCAGAATCGAAACTTGGCTTTCCTGCAAAATCTCTACCTCACAATAAATTTCACAAATTTACAATTTGACACAAACATCATTTTCATGCATCATACAAAATGATTTAACATTTTTAAACTTTAATGAACCACTTGTAATAAAAACATTTTTCTTTCAAAAACTTTTCATCTTTCAAACTGACTCCCCCTCAATAATTGTCATCATGTTTAGCACTTGGAATTTTGAAAATCAGCTCTTCAACATCAGTTGTCGAAAAACTTTTTGAATTTTTCAAAATTTATGCTAAAACACACTAAAATCTTTTTGGATTTTTTTTACTTTAGAATGAAATATAGTAAAGAAATATTTACAGACAATATTTTTGCGAGTTTGTGTAAGAGGATCATATCAGTTTTTGAAACAAATCACCAACATCGTTAAGCTTTAAACATTTTCAGTTCTAAACGATTCACTTAGATTGTCAGTATACTAATCCACTTAAATTTTCACACAAAGTTCGACTGTTTCGAGATACGAGATTAATGTTTTAAGCACTTGAACTTATTCGCGTGTCCCACCTCAGAATATACTCCCGTATTCAGATCCCAATATTCAGTCTTACAGGTGAGTATACCACAGATGATATCTGTAAAGGGTTAAATGCGATGGCCGTGAGAGCTCAGGCTATTGCTTCTGCAAAATCAGAGAGATGACGGCTTCGAATTTTGGTGTGTTCCCTTTAGAGAATCTTTTCTTCAACAGCACATGATTAGCATTTTTCAATGTTTCATCATTTTTTTGTACTGAGGGTGATGCTATATTTCAAGCAAGCGTAAAGTATTATACGGGGACTAGGCCATTGCTTCCGCAAAATCAGAAGTCCCGGGATAATACCCCAGATATCACTGAGTATAAAGACCTAGTATCTCAGAAAGAGGGACCTTTCAAACAAGATTTCGGGGGTTACCCATATATCCTAGAGATGTTCCCCACGATATAAGTAAGTTTGAAATTTAGGTTTATATCTCGTCACAATCTACTAGATGTGTAAAAACCTACTGGCACATCATCAGTGAGACCGTTTATCACATTTTGACTTTCCAATTCTTTAGCATGTTGTGATAGTCCACTGATGTACTATCATTTCCTCTTTTTTACAACAAAACTCATTTTTGATTTTATCATGTTTTTGGCTTTTTCAAATTTTCAAATGTTTTTGGATTTTCAGTTTTTGGATTTTCAGAAATTTCTTACTCCCCCTAGAATGCAAAATCATTTAAAAAAAATTGAAAACAAACTGTACAAGTAAAGTGACAACTGATATCGAATCACTTCAAATCGCCATCCACTTGGCATAAACAATCAGAACTCCCCCTGTCAACAAACTATTTTCCCATTGTGATTTCAAAACACTTAAGTTTGTTTTAATCAAATGGTTTTTCCAGAAAATAAGTTTTGCTGAATTCAAACACCACTTGAATGTTAGGGGTTCATCATCTTGTTCTTTCAACCACTTGTAAAAATATAACAATTTTTAAAACTCAATCACCAACAATCACTTGTAGAAAATCAAGTACAACTTAATGTCCCTGATTTACCACTAGTAAATCAAAATCACTTTTGTGAATTTCTCAAGAAAGATGCCGATACCTGCTTCACACTTACCAACCTGGAAGCTCCGGCAAGTCATACTTCTCACATATGAAAAACAGACATCCAAGCTTCACCAAACTTGGATTTTTCCTCCTCATCTGCACTTGGGTTATAAGTTGCCTTCTTTGTTTCATAAAATTCTTTAACCCCTTGAACCTTTCCCTCGACCATCTTTCCAAAAATCTTTTTAACATTTCCATTAAAAACTTTTTCGACATCAAATTCTTTCTTCTCAGAATAGAATTGATTTGAAATCTCAACATTTCCAATTTTTCTAAAAATTTTCAGCCCTCAATGGTGGAAAATTAACATCATCCATTGGTGGAACTGAAGTTTCCAGTTTTAACTCAACTTGTGGCTCCTCTGACTTTATGGAATCAGATTCATCGCCAGATTTCACATCCGGTTTCTTAACAATCCACTTCTGATTGTCAAGATTAACTCTTCTTTTGTAAAATCTTTTTTTGAACATTCACCAACTTCATATGTTGAATTTTTAAAAACTTTGAATTTTTCAGTTGGAGGTTCATTTTTCTCAACAATCTTTTCTTTCAGTTTAGAAACAACTTCCTGTTTGATGTTGGTTGCCATAGGACAGTTCCAGGCAATGTGTCCAACTTCTTGACATCTGTAACAGGTTCTTGTTTCCTTTCTTTGATAAGTTCCATTCTTCTCAAATTTTTGTTTCTCTGCAAAGAACTCTTTGTTTGTTTGTTTCCAAAATGAGCTCTTTTGTTCTTCTTCCGAACTTGTCCCTGAAACAAGTATAGTTTTTGATTTATAAGTTTTCTCATTTTTATGATTTTTAGGTGAAATAAAACCGAGACCTTTCTTTTTGTAATTACCATTGTGGTTTGGTTTCTTTCGACAACCTGAACCAAAACTGTAACTCTTTTTCTTATTTAACCTTTGTTGAAATCTTGAGGTGTAAGGTTTAGGTTTTTCAGAAAGATTTACATCTTTTATTTCAGATATATTAATTTATGTTAGTTTGAAAACCTTTTTGATCATTTTTGGTTTAACACCTCTTATTGGAAATTCATCATCAGAATATAATTTGTCTGAATCAATCAAAGTATATGCCACTTTGATTGGTCCGTCATTCAAATTAGATTTTGATAACAAGAATTCTTTATTGTACACCCGTTTAACAGACGACTTTGGATTGTTGACCGATGTCACACCCCGACCACGTGAGACAACGAAACGTGGCGGAAACGTCGGGGAGTGTTGTAACAGAATTAATTGTTTCAAATCCATGGCAATTGAAGTTTCGTTTTATTAATCAAACATGAGAGTTTACATTGTTTTAAACAAGAAACAAAGAGTACATAACATAAATTAACTAGTTCTCGTCTCGTTTTAAGTCACTAAGGCACAGGTCCGCCTAAGTATGTCTTGATAAGTCCTATGCATCATCTCCTGAAAACACATGTGAAAATAGGTACGTCAGCATAAAAATGCCTGTGAGATACATAGGTTTTGTGAAAATAGAATTCATGACTTATGTTTGTGAAAATGTTTAGTCATGAATCTTGTAATTTGCTTTGTCTTGTAAATCATTTGAAAAACGATAAGATCAGATGATATGTATAAATAAATGAATAAGGTATGGTTAAATGAATAACCATGTAAAATGAGTTTGTATAAGATAAGTTGTTTGTAAAACAATGTCTTGTGAAAAGTATGTTATTTGTATAAAATGTTATATGTATCAAATTGAAATGATTCAAATAACGCTACAATATGTGATATCATACAAACACTTATATATAGGAAGTACCAGCGGCGTATCCACCGTGCTTGTACCATATTACACACGCCTCGTTACTTAATCACTTACTCAAACCAAACTACCAAAGTAAAATATTCATGTCTAATGTAAATCATGTAATGTGTATCCAAAATGTAAGCATGTGATGAATAACAAATGTACTAAGTATGCAACAAAGGACATACATAGCGTAAAGTGTAATGTATAACAATGTACTAAGTACGCACACAATGGGCACACATAGCATAAAATGTAATGAAATCATGTACTATAAATGTACTAATGAACATAGCAGGTATATGATGTGAAAGCATGAAAGTAACAAGTAGGCACATGTGTTCCACCCCAAAATGTTTGGAAAACAGTAAAAGAGGGGTCTATGTACTCACTTGAGATTGCTCAGAAGTCCTAAGATAACCACCAAGCAATGCTAGAGATCACGGAATCAAACGGCACCTAATATAGGTAACTATGTTAATAAACCGGACCTAAATCGGAGGATCGGATAGAATGAGGGTTCGTAAACCAAACGAGTATGGAGACTCGTGTAATATGGTTTAACAAAGCCTACATACTAAATGAAACCTAACATAATTGTTTTCAACCCATCGCGACCCATTAAGGTAGCTTATGCTACTTTAACGCGTCGTGCGCGTGAAACGCGTCCGGACCGCCTAACTAGTCCTATGACAAGTAGAATATGCCTTAACATGCCTAATATTGTTGTCAAATCAGTTTAGATGTCAAAAGTTATGTCACATATGTTTATAATGAATTTTGGCATCAAAGGGGTATTTTGGTAATTTACCTAAGGCATATAAACTACCTATCATACAACTACTTAAACGAAGCGACCATAAGGTATAACCTCGGAAGGTTATTCCCTATATACTATGGTCACCTAAAGTGTTTGGTCGGATCCTAATGATCGACCAAATGGGTCGGGTTCGAAGGTATAAGCGATTTATTAGATCGCTTACCCTTACGACCCTAGACAACGTGGTAATCAATAGGCATAGTCACAAGGGACTATAACCATCGTGATTACAATCACGTTGCGAAGTTCAAACGAACTTCGCATTGACCATAAATTGGTCAATGCAGAAAGTCAAACAAAGTTTGACTTTCGGACTCGAAAAGCAATAAAAGAACGAAGGAATACTTACGAAGGGTCCAAGAATGGAAGGTTTGAATCTGAGTACTCTCAGGTATGAAGTGTTAAACACAACAACTTAGAGAGCAAACTCAGATTTCAAAGGTGTGAGGAATGAGTGAAGTGGGTGTTGGGTATTTATAGTTTTTCCCGAACCTTAGGATTGTTTCTTGAATAACGTGATCGAATCTCGTGCGTACACTTGTTGGAAAGTTGTGGTAACTAAAAATGGTCCCTCATGAGCTGAAAGGGCAAGTGTGAGTGTGTGGTTGTGAGTTAAACAGCTGGAATCTGCTGAGTAATCGATCTTATCTGATCTGTGAGGCTAACGCGGCCCGCGTGAGGATACACCAGGAATTGAGGCGGGCCGCCTGGCCATGTCTGATCAGAAATAAGTTTGAAAAATGACAGTTTCAGTCCCTGTTGGTGTTTAAGGCTCATTTCGACCCGTTTAAGGCCCGTTAAGCCAACGTTAAGGCCCTAAAATGATGCCTAAACATTTTGGACATGAAACATGCTCAAAAATATGTCGGATGTTGGTTCGTTTGGTCGTACGAACGCGATGTTCGCTTAATTACGACGGAATGCGCACAAGCGCGAAAAACGATCCAAAATGCGTGACGAATGGATTTTTCTTATGCCAAACACTAAAATAAAATGTTTTAGTGCCTACATAAATTTTTGGATGTCCGGATGTATTCAGAACGTAAGTTATGCGCGAAAATGCAAACTTGTGCACTTTTTGACGCTTTTAGTCCCTGAATGACCCAAAAGTTTATTTTAGCACACCGAACCCCTCAAAGCCTATTTCTAAGCTATGTAAAGGATATTTGTGGTATGTTTAACTTATGATCATGTTCCGGAATGTCTGTTACAGTTCAAATTGGCATACTTTCGCAGTTTGTCAACTTTAGTCCCTGTAAGCGATTTAACTTGATTTTGCCATACCAAAGCCTTCAAAACTTATTTCTAAGTTATGTAAAGGTTATTTAAGGTATCTTAAGCCTATTTCACTATTCCGGAGTGTTCGTTGCATTAAACTGGTTATATTTACGCATCAGTGCGCGTATAACCTTCCAGAAGGCGATTTAGAGCTTGAAATCGAACAAGAGTTGATATGTGCAAACGATACACATATTTTTACAAATCCCAAGTATGAAATACAATATTTCATTGGTTTGGCATTTGTTTGATGGTTGGAGTGACACAGGTGTCACAACCGACGAACTCGAACTTTCTGACTCAGACTTTGACTCTGACTCCTCATCCTTATCCAACACTTGATCGACCACCTTTTTTATTAACTCAGACTCATGATCAGTGTCAGACGATGTAAATGTGACATCAATGTTTTCTGGTAACTCATCAGTTGTTTCGGACTTTAACTTTATATTGACTGCCTTTTTGACTTGCTCCTCATTCGGTTTTCTAGGAGAATAACCTTCCCAGATCGGAGGCGGACACTTGTTATAATTTGCACTTTGTTTCTTACCAGTATCCTTTTCTTCAGTCTTCTTGTCTTGAAAAGCTTCAAAACCTGCAACAGTTGGATAAATTCGATCAATCAAATAATCAGAACTAGAATAACTTTGCAACAATCTTCTAATTCTTTCATTTTCAATCCTTTCTGTTTCCAACTCCTGCTTCAACTTTGCACATTCTTCAATGTAATGATTAATCGCCTTCTGCTTTATCATCATTACAGCATTCATCATAGTCAACGCATCTTCTCTTTCAGAGTTAGTCTTTTGTAGACCAGTTACCGTTCAATTCAACACGTCATACGATTCTTTCACATAGTTGAGATTGAACAATAAATTCTCTTTCATCTTATCTTGCTCACTCAACTTCTCATCTTTTTCTTCACACTGTTTGCATGACTCCAAACATTTAAGACAAGGTTTGATAACTTCAACAATCTTCTCTACTTCAATAATCTTTTCAACTTCGATTATCTTTTCAAATTCAATCACTTTCCCAGATTCAACTATGTTCTCAGCAACTTTAACTTCTTCACACTGTTCATACTTCTCTACTTGAACAACACTCTCACATTTCACTTTTATCTGTTCTTTTGCTACTCGTCTCTCCTTCAGCTTCTTCACTCTATCTGCAAAATAAAATTCAAAACTTTCAGGAGATAAATGAACTTTTGCAACATTAATATGCATTTCTTCCTCATCATCACTATCATCAATTGATGATTGATCAAACACTTGAGTACTTTCTGAATTATCATCTGAAGAACTAAATTCATCTTCTTGATTCTTCTCATTATCAGCAAATGTTTTTGTCCATTCTTTCATCAGATCTGGCTCTTGAACTATTTGTGCAATTAGAGCGGCTACTTTTGAATCAGGTGGAATATATTTGTCCCAACTGAACCCTTCTGCTACTTTTTCATCATCTTGATCAATTATGCCATAATAAGCTTTCTTATTTGCTTCTACGATCATTTTGGCTTGAGCAGTTTATGGTTCCTTTTGTTGATACGGTTGATGAGTAACTTGTTGATAAATAGCTTTCCGATAATAATCATCTTTTCCAAACGGATTCTGTGCTCCACTTGCTTCTCGATTTTTACATTCTCTCTTGAAATGTCCTTTCTCCCTGATCGAAAACAAGTAACTTTAGATTTATCAAAACCCAAAGTAGAAACATTAGCATCCAGAAAATCATCTCTCCCTGTAATCATCTTAAATTTTTCAGCTCTTCTCAAAACACTTGCTAAACACCATTTGATATCCATCAACTCCATTTCCTCAGCATCGATCTGATCGTAATCCTCTTTTGTCAACATAGGATTTCCGATCCTTCCTGCAACCAACCCTTCATATGATTCCAATACTGTAACTAGCAATGACATATGACTTTTAGCAACCTCTTCAGAGAAATTTTGGCCCTTCTGAAGATGCAACGCAATGTTGCAGTGTAATACATGACCATTACTGCTGTTTGAACTTTGAAACTGATGACTTGATGTAGATTCTTTCGGATTAACACTTGGATATGATGAAAATCCACTACTGCTGCTTGGACTTTGATTGATTGATCCAGATGAGTTTCCTGCACTGAAAGCAGTTTGGATTTTAGGACTTGCTTCAATATTTTGAACACTCCCTTTGAAGTACATCTTAACATCTTGTTGTGCACTCGGATTGTTCATTCTTGCAATCTTCTGTTGCTCAAGATCTTATCCTTCAATTTTTTCAATGAACTGTGAAATTGTCAAACCATCATATTCTCCAGTACTCTTTAATATCCTCAAAAATGTACCCCACTCTTTCTGAGGTAAAGCATCAGCTAATTTGTCAACCCATTCCTCACGATCTTTGTTGATGTTTAACAATGACATTGATCTAACTAAGTGACAATATCTTTCAATCAATTTCTTTGTATCTTCTCCCGGCAAACTCGAAAACAAATCAAATTCTTTCTTTAGCAATGCTTTCTTGCTCTTGATCATCTTCTCACTTCCCTCAAACTTAATTCGAAGTGCTTCCCAGATTGAACGTGAAGTTTTATCATGTTGAAGCAATACGAATATATCTTCTTTAATAGCTTGCTGGAGTAAACTGATCATCATCTTTTCTGCTTTATACATGTCTCTCTCTTTGTCTGAAAATTCATAAATCTTCTTTTCAATTCCCAACTCTGTGCGTGGTAAAACATACTTTTTCTCAACACACTCCCAAGATCTCAAATGATTAGCTTGAACCCAGTTTTCAAACCGATCTTTCCAACCATAATATTCCTCAATTCCCATTACCTTAGGGGGTTTCTGTAAAGTTCCAGTCTCATTTTCCATGTTCATGTTCTTAGCAATGTCAGTAGAAGTAGTTGGGGCGGTAGCAAACGCATTATAAAATTCCTCTTCCATGTTTCGACAAAATTTTTCAAAATCTGACACTTTCAAACGAAATCAAACTCAAATGAAATCACCTCTTCAACCGGAATACCCTTTCAAATGGAATCACCTGTTGAAGCGAAATTACTTACAAAACAATTTCAAACGAAATAACAACTCAAGCGGAATTACACTTTTCACACGAGATAAGCCTTTCAAACGGAATCACCAAAGCGAAATACCAATTTGGAGCAGAATAGTGATTTCGAACGGAATCACTCAAGCTAAATACTAATTCAGTGCGAAATTAAGTGTAATTTCAAACGAAATTATGCTGACATCATCATTTCGGTCCAACTTTTGTCAAATTGATCAAGTTTTAGTCCGATTTTTGATCTGAAACTTTCAAGGGTTTGTTAAAACACTGTTTCACATAATATGTGAGAAAATTAGCTGATTTTATCTGTAAACAGTTGTTCAATTTTAAAAAGAAGGTGTAGAAGTTAGAAAATCTGATGAAATCAAGCTGAATACGGTAGAACTCCTCCTCCTGAGCTCTGATACCACATGTAGGATCGTTTTACAGACCAAAACGAGTCGTTCAGAGGCATTCTACTCAATATGAAAGGCGAAAACAGACATATCGAGTTCAATTCAGCTAGATATTCACTTTAACTGTCTTTGTGATTGATTTGACAAAGTTTTACAGCGAAACAACACTTCGGTAGCACTTCGGCTCCGGAATCACACATACAAGATACCTTCAAACGAAATCAGGACACTCCTATATATAGGCAAGCTAATTTCGCTTGAACATGCTCAAGCGGAATTACCTTTCACACGGAATTACTATTTCAAACGGAATTAACCATGTGATTTCGTTTTAAATGACTAACCATGTGATTTTGTTTGAAATGACTCTTGTCAATTTCAAGCGAAATTAACCTTATAACCTATTTTCTCATTTTCCGTGCCATGATCTATCTATTCACATATAAGACTCGATACAAGATGAATTCGACAGAGGCATGCACCAACAAAAACAAGTTTGATATCAAAACAAACGGTTTTGATACCCAAAATAGTTTGGTTGCAAACTACGCATAAACGCATATTTTGACCGAAACTATGACTCGTCACTACACCTAATCAACGTGGTAATCAGTAGGTATAGTCACTAGGGACTATAACCATCGTGATTACGCTCACGTTGCGAAGTTCAAACGAACTTCGTGTTGACCATTGACTGGTGAAAGCAGAAAGTCAAACAAAGTTTGACTTTCGTGCTAAAAACGCATAAAAGAACGAAAGAGGACTTACAAACGGTCCAAGAATGGAAATCTAGATCCAACTTGCTCAGGTATGAGGTGCTAAGCCCCAACTTAGAGCAAATAGACCAGATTGTGTGAGTTGCAACAATGAAGAGCATGGGTATATATAGGATTTCTAGAACCGTTAGGATCGTTTCTTGAAAACCGTTCTTCGATCTGGACCGTACACATGCACCCATGGTTTTGGAATACATGGGCACATCAAAATAGCCCATAGAAAGTTTCAAAACCATTTGCAACTCAAAGAAAACCAGCTGCTGATTAAATCAGCAAGTTTTGCAGATCTGGGGGTCCTGTCGCGGCCCGGGTAAAAATCCAGACAAGGCTTATGCGGCCCGCCTGGGCAATTATCTAGAAATTGCAAAATGGTCCCTGCACTTGAGAATCTTGCATTTTTATGCATTTTTGGCACGTTTAAGCCCCGTTAACCTCATTTCAAGGCTCTAAAATGAAGTTGAAGTATAGGGAACTTAAAATATACTCAAAAATATCTCGGATATCGGTTCGTTTGGTCGTACAGTTGCATTGTTCGGTTAATTACAACGGAAGTCGTAACGAACGCAAAAATGATCCAAATTACGCGACGAATGGAATTTTATCAAGCCAATCACTAAAACAAAATATTTTAATGATTACATAAATTTTTGGATGTCCGGATATATTCAAAACGTAAGATATGCGCGAAAATACAAACTTGTGCGCTTTTTTATGCTTTTAGTCCCTGTTGATCAATAAAGTTTATTTTAGCATACCGAACCCCTCAAAGCCTCTAAGCTATGTAAAGGAAATTTATGGTATGTTTAACTTATGATCATGTTCCAGAATGTTTGTTATCATTCGATTCGGTATACTTGTGACAACCCGCACTAAACCAGGTATCCGTACAACTTAATTAATGATTAATTACTGTGCTTGTTTGAACTAGCTGATGAACTGCTACTTGAATACTGATACATGAACTTATTTGCATCATACTTTACTTGCTGTCACTACATTATTTACATGCTGAACCCTAGTGACAAACATGATGCACAAAAAGCACAGTAGCACTAAACGGATACACAGTGAACATGCTGATATAACCAGCATCAGGCAGATACTGCCTCTAAGGCCTGTTAAGAGCCTCAAATATTTTGGCTACACTGGTAGTGAGTGTAGGGATATAAGGGTTGTGGTACTGCATCTCTAGGAATAAGATACACTGATTCGGATGTGCCTAAAACGTACTTTAAGTACAAAACACCGCACTTTAATAAATAACCCAGCTTCTAGCTGACTAGTAAAGTGCCAAAACATGGGGAAAATAACACTAGACACTTTCCAAAGTGTCGAGAAAACAAATTGTGTCACTAAAAATAACAATAACGACACTTTAAAGCATTTGTAACGCTTTAACGGATTACTATCCAACCGAACAACCGGACTTTACCCGGAACATGAAAATATTAGTATTTTCACTATTTATATTTTTCTGAGCCAGTTAGGGTCCCTGATTACCCTAACACCCGTCATAACACGCTGTACATAACTAACGGAGTTTAATACTAAACTAACCTATTTAACATAAACTCCATCCTAACTAAACTAGTTATAAACGAACTGGATACCCCCCCCCTTTAGGCCGATCGGCCACCATGTAACTAGAGGGGACACCTCTAGTACAAACTTGATTATTTTATTGATCATTGCCTAATATCTTGGAGGCATAATTACCAATGGATAATAACACTTAAGATTACCTATAAGATCTTGTCTAACATAACTTAACCTTCACAATTTCACAAACTCACAAAAGCTCTCTCTCTCCCCTCTCCTTGAGTCACGGCCGAGAACACAAGCAGCCACACACCCATTTTCGACTTCCATCTTCATCATTCCAAGGTGATACAAGTGATAAAGGTCACGTATTAGGAGCCTCGGAGCAAGCGGAACACGAAGGACCTCTTTCGTTAGCTTTTATCCACCCATTTTCCATCAAGATTCTTCCCTAGCCCCGAGCTAGAGGTATAACACTTAAAACTCATTTTTACACTTGTCTAAAGTGGTTAAAAGGAATTTTGTCGGTTAAATATCGATAACATACACTTTGATGCATAAAAGTCTAGTAAAAACTATAAAGATGGTGGTTAATAGCTTGTAACATGTGTAAAAGTTGTAGTACTTGAAAGATGTGTTTATCTAGACCCGATCTATGATTGTGGTAGCTCGGATCACCATTTAACCCGGTTTGGTAAGATCGTTGATCTTAACATAAGCTTATTTTGGTTAACACAAGGGTTAAAAGGTGAAACTCTACCACACAAGAGACATGAACTTGTGTAAAATGTTTATTTGTGTAAAAGTGATTTAACCTGTACATTGGTGTTTAAAACTAGCGGATCTACGTATCTGCAAGTGGTATTTTTAAAGAACCACACTTTAAAGACAACGTGTATTACAAAGATGGATCTTACACTAACAAACATGATTTTATAAACCACAAGTGTGTAAACACTTGTGAAATGAAAAGATCCGACAAAGAACTAGATTTGTCACTTGTTACTAGAAGTTGTAAAGACGGATTTCTCTAAACACGAGGTTTTTACAAGATTAAAGTTACTTTATATAAAGATCTACAAGAAATAATGGGATTTACATTATAGATGCGGAAAAACTACAAGTTCATGCGATTATGCAATTTACATACTTGTCGACTAGTTTGATGTGTCGGAAATTGTTTGTTTGGATAAAGAAGTTGTTGAATTGATTTGTTATAAGAAAATGATACGCTTGAAAGCGTGGCCACCTCCAGTTACAGAGGAAACTCTGGCGAAATTTTCTAAAAACCTAACACTTAGAATTTTTTACGCAACAAGTGTTAGAACTATTTTGACATATTTTCGAAACATAAATTTCGCCAGAAATTTATTTACTAAATATTCGGAGGTGGGATTTTCACTAAGTTAACGTGATAAATATATTTGTCACAACACTGTTTATGATTATTTTGTGAAAATACATAAATATTATTTTAGAGTAAAAATAATATTTACAAGCGTTAGTGATCCCAAAACTTTGCGAACGCTTTCACCATTAACATATAAGTTACACCGGTAATTACATTACCACACGATTGATAAAACGTAACTTACGCACATGTATTGTATCCCCCATCCTTGGGAAGGAGATTAACTACCAAGTATCTACAAAAAGTAAACACGAAATAGTTGTCTAACTATTTCCCAAAAACTTAACTATAAAGCTAAGGCACGGCCGTCCGTCTAATAGAATTAGCACTTGTAGGTCGTCGCACAACTTCCAGATTTGGAGACACTTGGTAGAGACGCACTGACTGTGAGTTCATGTCCCCCTTTTCTCTAACTGTTTTCAGTTTTCTTAACTGCGGGGGTGAAATACATGTTACTTTGTTTACAAGTACTTTATACATGGTATGATTAACGTAAGGAGGTTTAGATCATGTGAATGGGTAGTTAGAACACCGAGGGACTTAAGCGGTAGATCTATCTGGGTGTAGCGAGCCCAGCTCTAGGCCCAACAGAACGGACCTCTCTGAGGACCAACAGAACGGACCTGGAGTGACTTGGTTGCCCAACGCAAAAATCGGCTAGGGTTGTGTCTTCCTACTTGCATTTCACAACATGCTAATGGCCTTGCAAACCATTGGTGATCACAAGTCCTCTTACACTGCTACATACCAGGAAACTTTTATACTTACAAGTGTTTTACTTACTCACTTGCACATGAACTCGCTCAACATTATTGTTGATTTTTCAACTTACATGTATTTCAGGAAATTAACGAGATCTGGCACGGTATGGCATGTTTTCCGCTGCACTAGTTTCCAAGGTCATCCGGGGTTTAGGGGATGTGTCTCTTTCCTGGACAAGACACAGTCCTTAAACCATGTCTATGTTATGTTTCAGTTTGTAATGTTTGTTGAACAAGATTATGTTTGTCAGGGTATGTTAAAACAATGGTATTGTGTTTGATTTTCAAAACTTAATGGATGATCTTGCATGTTTTTAACTCATATAGCTTTGGTATGATTAAGCTATGGTATTAAGAAGTCACACCAAAATTAACCACGCTTCCGCAAAGCCAGGGTGTGACAGCTTGGTATCAGAGCTCTGATCATAGCGAACTAGGATTCTTTCTCGAGTCTAGACTATGATCACTAGGGCTCTCACGAAAACATTTTTCTGCATACCACTTAAGTCCAGATCCAAAACTTTTTACAAACAAATGTTGAGCACATTTTATTATTATAGGCTCAGCTTGGAGGGCTGAGGATCGGTCTGGAGGATCGAGGTGATCGAAGTAGTTGAGCACGTTGGTTTGTTATAGGTTCGATCTGGAGGATCGAGGCTCGGTCTAGGTGACCGAGGTAGTGGGCTAGCAAGGCTAGGAAGAAAAGGCTCAGCTTGGAGGGCTGAGGATCGGTCTGGAGGATCGAGGTTTGGTCTAGGTAACCAAGATGGTTGGTTAGGAAGAGTAGGCTCAGTCATGACAACTGAGGTTCGGTCAAGGAGACCGAGGAGCGATCTAAGTGGTCAAGATAGAGGATAGAGCAGTCTTGTAGACTGAATGAAATTGGCTAGTAAGGCTAGGAGAATTACGTGATACCTTACTTGGTGACTTATGTGATTACTTGATTATATGATTGACTATTTGTGCATGTTTGTGTATATGTTACAGACACATGGATTCTACAGGCACTGGTGGTTCAGGCACCACAGGCCCGAGGCCTATAGTTTCAGACGACATTGAGTCATCGGAGCACGAGGTTTATACGTCCGACTTCACCAGCACAGATGAGGACGATTTCCAGCCTTTTGCACTACCTGACGGTGCTGGCGAGCTCGCAGATGGTCCTATCGCCGGGGATCTACCACTTGCATTGATCCCTGCTCCTATACCGCTTGCTGCGTACCCAGCTTACGATTTACCCATCGACGATGAGGAGGATGATGTCGATATGTTTGATGAGGAGCCTTTCGAGGAGTTTGCTCAGGGCGAGGCCCTTCCTGCCGCTGATCCCTTGTTGATCGCAGACGCTCCTGCCGCGGAGTCACCTGCTCACTCCCCAGTCGCGGACTCCTTTGAGTCTGTGGCCTCTGTACCCTCACGTGTCCAGAGTGCACAGCACTTCTCTTATGAGTCAGATCCTGATCAGGCATCTTCTGTTGCCCCTATCCCCAGTTTCGCTTTTGACCATGATGATGAGGGGGATTCCGATCCTATGTTTCCCCCAGGATTCGACCCTGATCGTGATTTAGAGTATGTTCCGATGGATCAGTTTATGGAGGATCCAGTAGACGCTGTTGACCTATTTGATCCTATTGACCCAGATTTTGAGTTTGAGATGGCATTTGATGACTTCGAGCCTGCCGTTGCTCCTGAGCAAGCAGCCGCTCCAGACCCTATACCCGAGCATGACCCAGTACATGCTGATATCCCTTTTGAGCCTGTTGTTGCTGATCTCCCTGTAGATGTTCCTGTGATTGAGGGTGATCATGTTGCTGTTGATCCCGTTGTTCCTTTACCCGTTGGTGATATACCTGCTGACCAGCCTATAGAGCACCTTGCACCTGTTCACCCCGTTGTTGCTCCCTTACTTGATCCCGTCCCACTAGAGCCCGGACATGCACTGTTCGCGGCACATATGGATCCACCGGATGAGTCCGCACAGCACGGTTGGATACCGGCTGATGAGGATGTTCCACCTTTTCCTCCACAGATTCCTGTTGCACCACATATTGACTTTTCATTTCAGGTTCCTATGTTTGTACCTCCAGCAGGGCCTGGAGAGGGTTCTTCAGCTCACCCTGATGGGCATGTACCGATGCCTATCCCTTTCATGCCTCAGACGTCATCTGTTCCATCCGCTGTTGCACCATTTCACGTGGCACCTTTCGACCCCACTAGCGAGCCATTTCTTTGGGCACCTGGTTCTGGTATGCCACCCACTGACCCCTACCATGCTTTTCACAGGGGACACACTATCGAGGACGTCTTGATGTCCTTTGTTGCACAGCATGAGTCCCACACACAGCGTATCCAGGAGCTCGAGAGAGCTCGGCTATCATGTCAGTGTCATGGACAGACACACTCCCCTCTACAGCCGTTTCGACCATTATCTCCAGATATTGCTGCTCGTCTCTTTACGTTAGAGCAGCAGATTGCTTCCATTATTCGTACTCAGCGAGCCCAGGAGGAGGACTGGCTCCAGTTACGCCGTTTGTTTTACACCCACTTTCCCCCTCCTCCACCACCATCTGCATAGAGCTCACCAGTTACTGATTAGGTAGACGAGGATGAGAAGACGGCGATTGTTGGATTACACAGCATTTTGGAGACCACTTTATGACTTTGACTTTTGTTTACATGTACTTGATGTTGTATTTGACACTGATTTGTTATGATTTTTGGACGGGGGTGATGTAGCCCCTAGTTGATGGATGATTGTATGACACTATGATGTACTGATACACTTACTCTGTGGTCTTGATGTATGACAATCGCAGTATTCTCATCATATCTGTTTCGCTTGATTACTTATTTGCATTGTTATGGTATGAGATGTGGATGATTGATATATGTGATGTATTGATGACATGAGATATTATGTGTTATTACTATTACTATTATAGTAAGACGTACGTACTGTAACATGGGATTTTTACTATGGCCTGACCAATGTGAACACATCTTTTAGAAGATGCCGCCGAAACGCCCAACACCAATGCCTACTAACGAGGCAGAGCTACAGCAAGTCATTGCAGCTGCCATAGCACAGTACGCAGCATCTCAGCCAGGAGCGAGCGGAAGTGTTAACCAGGGCAACAACAATCCACCTCACGGTAATACCAAGCCATCTGGACCCACCATGAACTAGTTGGAGATTTTAGCGATGATGCTAATGCCAATCACATGTTTTAACATACGTGTAGGATGTACCTACAAGCAGTTTTTAGACTGCAAACCGGTCAACTTCGATGGCACAGGAGGTGCAGTTGCCTTTACCCGCTGGGCTGAGAAAACCGATTCTGTTTTACGCATGAGCAAATGCGCAGAGGATCAGCAAGTCACATACATTTCAGGGCTGTTTCTAGATGGAGCCCTATCCTGGTGGAATCTACAAGTACAAACCCTAGGCGAAGCTGCCTCCTACGCGCTGACTTGGACCGAATTGAAAGAACTTATGCGCAAAAAGTACTGTTCTCGCGCGGAAATTCAAAGGTTGGAGACTGAATTTTGGCATTTAAAGATGGATGGACCAAAGGTTGCAGAATACGTCCAAAGATTCCACGACTTATCTCAAGTGGTTCCTTACATGGTTACACCTGAATACAAGCGAATCGAGCGCTTCATTTGGGGTTTGGCTCCCCAAATCATAAGTATGGTGACCTCTTCAAAGCCTGCGACAATTACCGAGGCGATTGATTTGAGCGTAGCTCTCACAGAAGAGGCCATTCGTCTGAACAAGTTTGGTGATGTCAAGGCAAAGGAGAAAGAGACTCATGTTGAGTCGTCAGGAAGTAACAAAAGAAAGTTTTCGAACTTCAAACAAGGTGTTAGCGGTGATGGTAAGAGAGGAGCACCAAGCACGCCAGCTCAGGGTACAGCTGGCAGTGGAAGGAAAGGAAGGGGATATATGGGCACCCAGCCCAAGTGTAATGCCTGCCAGCGTCACCATTCTGGTCAATGTGGGCTAAAAATATGCGAAGCATGTGGGAAACGTGGTCACTCGAAGGATACTTGTTGGGTCCCTGCCGGTCGCGGAGGCCAGGGAGGATATGGAAACAGAAACAATAATCGTGGTATTGGGGATCGCCCACAAGGAAACTACGGGGGTAACAGAAATCAAGGCAACAATGCTAACCAAGCGGGCGCAGTGAATCGTAATCCGGGGAATGATCAAGCTGGTGGAAACGGGCAGAGACTCGGATGCTATAACTGCGGTGAAATCGGGCATTTTAAGAAGAACTGCCCAACGTTGAACCAAGCCCGTGGTAGAGTGTTCCAACTCGAAGCAAGGGAGGCGCGCCAGGATCCCAATGTTGTTACTGGTACGTTCCCTGTGAACCAACGCTATGCATCCGTTTTATTTGATACTAGTGCCGATTATAGCTTCGTATCGTTAGAATTTAAGAATATGCTTGGGTTAGCCGCTAATAAGTTAGATATTCCATACTCGATCGAATTAGCTAATGGAAAGTTAGTTGAAGCCAACGAAGTAATCAGAGGCTGTGTGATAGAATTGGGAGAACGTGAGTTTACTTTGGATCTACTACCAGTCCAATTGGGAAGCTTCGACGTGGTGGTAGGAATGGATTGGTTATCCGGAAACAAGGCTGAGATAGTATGTCACGAGAAAGTTGTTCGTATCCCAACTGATGATGGTGAGACAATTGTGGTTCACGGAGAGAAGCGTGACACACCGCTAAGGATTATCAGCTGCCTGAAAGCAAGGAAGTGTTTACAGAAAGGATGTGTTGCTTTTCTGGCACACATCGTGGATAAGAAGGCTGCCGAGCCAAGAATCGAAGACATCCCTGTCGTGAGGGAATACCCAGAAGTCTTCCCAGAAGACTTACCTGGACTGCCACCTCAGAGGCAAGTAGAGTTCCACATTGACTTAGTTCCAGGCGCCGCGCCTGTAGCTAAGGCACCTTATAGACTTGCTCCGTCTGAGATGCAGGAATTGTCGACACAACTCCAAGAGTTGTTAGACAAGGGTTTTATCCGACCAAGCTTCTCGCCTTGGGGAGCCCCGGTCCTGTTCGTCAAGAAAAAGGACGGAAGTTTCCGTATGTGTATTGATTACAGAGAATTGAACAAGCTGACGATCAAGAATAGGTACCCTCTGCCAAGAATCGACGATCTGTTTGATCAACTGCAAGGCTCTAGCTTTTACTCTAAGATCGATCTTCGATCTGGATACCATCAATTAAGGATACAGGAGGAAAGTATCCCGAAGACAGCCTTCAGAACTCGTTATGGGCACTACGAGTTCCTTGTTATGCCGTTTGGTCTGACAAACGCACCTGCAGTCTTTATGGACTTGATGAATAGGGTTTGCAAGCCATACTTAGACAAGTTCGTGATTGTGTTTATCGACGACATCTTGATTTATTCAAGAACAAAGGCTGAGCACGAACAGCATCTAAGAGCCATTTTGGAGCTGCTAAAGAAGGAACAGTTGTATGCCAAGTTCTCTAAGTGCGAGTTTTGGCTACGCGAAGTCCAGTTTCTTGGACATGTGGTTAATGGAAATGGAATCCATGTTGAACCCACAAAGATCGAGGCAATCAAGAATTGGGAAACGCCTACAACGCCAACCGAGATTCGACAATTCTTGGGCTTGGCTGGCTACTATCGAAGGTTCATCGAGGATTTTTCGAAAATCGCTCAACCGTTGACGCTCCTGACCCAGAAAGATAAGAAGTTTGATTGGGGAATCAAACAGGAAGAAGCGTTTCAGGTATTGAAAGATAAGCTCTGCAATGCGCCAATCTTAGCTCTACCGGAAGGTACTGATGACTTTGTGGTATACTGCGACGCATCGCGTCAGGGATTGGGTTGTGTGTTGATGCAACGCCAGAAGGTCATTGCTTACGCATCACGCCAACTGAAAGTGCACGAAAAGAACTATACCACCCACGATTTGGAGCTTGGCGCAGTGGTTTTTGCACTAAAGATCTGGAGACACTACCTTTATGGTACGAAGTGCACAATCTTTACAGATCACAAGAGCCTACAGCATATATTCAACCAGAAGGAGTTGAATATGAGGCAAAGACGATGGGTTGAGTTGCTAAACGACTACGACTGCGAGATAAAGTATCATCCAGGGAAGGCGAATGTAGTCGCCGATGCCCTAAGTCGTAAAGAAAGAATCAAGCCCATAAGGGTTAGGGCTCTAGAAATGATTATACGAACCGATCTTCCCTTGCGCATTCGTGCTGCACAAAAGGAAGCTCTCAAGGAAAAGAATCTTGAAGAGGAATATCTCCGTGGGATGGAGAAGCTTTTGGTACCAAACGAGGAAGGAACATTATGTTTTGAGAAAAGGGTTTGGGTTCCTCTGTTTGGTGGATTAAGGGAAGTTATTTTCGACGAAGCGCATAAGTCACGGTACTCTATCCACCCTGGATCGGATAAGATGTACCAGGACCTCAAGGAATATTATTGGTGGCCTAGGATGAAAGGCGATGTTGCTGTTTACGTGAGCAAATGTTTAACGTGCGCTAAGGTTAAAGCGGAATACCAGAAGCCTTCAGGGCTACTGCAACAACCTGAGATTCCCAAGTGGAAATGGGAACAAATCTCCATGGATTTTATTACGAAACTGCCAAGAACGCCAAGAGGCCATGATATGATTTGGGTGATTGTTGACCGCCTAACAAAGTCCGCACACTTTCTGCCAATCAAGGAGAAAGACAGTACTAGTAAACTTGCGGAAATATACATGAGAGAGATTGTCGCACGCCATGGAGTACCTCTCTCAATCATCTCTGATAGAGACGGAAGGTTTGTGTCAAGGATATGGCAATCCTTCCAAGAAGCCTTTGGCTCACAATTGAATCTGAGCACTGCGTTTCATCCGCAAACTGACGGCCAGAGCGAGCGAACAATACAAACGTTGGAAGACATGCTGAGGGCATGTGTTATGGATTTGGGCGGTAGCTGGGATAAACACTTACCTTTGGTCGAATTTTCGTACAACAACAGCTACCACACCAGTATTGGTGTCGCGCCATTTGAGGCCCTATACGGACGCAAGTGCCGATCACCACTATGTTGGTCTGACGCAGGTGATAGGCAGCTTGCTGGTCCCGAGATCGTCCAAGAGACGACAGACAAGATCGCGCAAATTCTTAAACGCATCGAAGCTGCTCGCCACAGGCAAAAGGCCTACGCGGATCCAAACCGAAAACATGTGGATTTCCAAGTTGGAGAAATGGTGTTATTGAAAGTTTCACCCTGGAAGGGGGTGGCACGCTTTGGGAAGCGTGGGAAGTTAAATCCGCGCTACATTGGTCCCTTCAGAATTCTGGAAAGAATTGGAACAGTAGCATACAAGTTGGACCTACCTGCTGAACTGAATGGTGTTCACGATACATTTCATGTATCCAATTTAAAGAAAAGTCCAACTCAAATTGACGTTGCCATTCCCATCGACGAGATTCATATTGACGACACGCTCCACTTCGTCGAAGAACCTGTTGAGGTCACGGATTGGAAAGTTAACAAGACCCGCCGGAGCAGTGTCAAGCTCGTCAAAGTTCGTTGGAATGCCAGACATGGTCCTGAATTCACCTGGGAACGTGAGGACCGGATGAAAGAGAAATACCCCCACTTATTTCCTAAGAACTCTGCATCTACAAGCAGAACTTAAATTTCGGGACGAAATTTATTTAACGGGGGGAGAATGTGACAACCCGCACTAAACCAGGTATTCGTACAACTTAATTAATGATTAATTACTGCTTAATTACTGTGCTTGTTTGAACTAGCTGATGAACTGCTACTTGAATACTGATACATGAACTTATTTGCATCATACTTTACTTGCTGTCACTACATTATTTACATGCTGAACCCTAGTGACAAACATGATGCACAAAAAGCACAGTAGCACTAAACGGATACACAGTGAACATGCTGATATAACCAGCATCAGGCAGATACTACCTCTAAGGCCTGTTAAGAGCCTCAAATATTTTGGCTACACTGGTAGTGAGTGTAGGGATATAAGGGTTGTGGTACTGCGTCTCTAGGAATAAGATACACTGATTCGGATGTGCCTAAAACGTACTTTAAGTACAAAACACCGCACTTTAATAAATAACCCAGCTTCTAGCTGACTAGTAAAGTGCCAAAACATGGGGAAAATAACACTAGACACTTTCTAAAGTGTCGGGAAAACAAATTGTGTCACTAAAAATAACAATAACGACACTTTAAAGCTTTTGTAACGCTTTAACGGATTACTATCCAACCGAACAACCGGACTTTACCCGGAACATGAAAATATTAGTATTTTCACTATTTATATTTTTCTGAGCCAGTTAGGGTCCCTGATTACCCTAACACCCGTCATAACACGCTGTACATAACTAACGGAGTTTAATACTAAACTAACCTATTTAACATAAACTCCATCCTAACTAAACTAGTTATAAACGAACTGGATACCCCCCCCCCTTTAGGCCGATCGGCCACCATGTAACTAGAGGGGACACCTCTAGTACAAACTTGATTATTTTATTGATCATTGCCTAATATCTTGGAGGCATAATTACCAATGGATAATAACACTTAAGATTGCCTATAAGATCTTGTCTAACATAACTTAACCTTCACAATTTCACAAACTCACAAAAGCTCTCACTCTCCCCTCTCCTTGAGTCACGGCCGAGAACACAAGCAGCCACACACCCATTTTCGACTTCCATCTTCATCATTCCAAGGTGATACAAGTGATAAAGGTCACGTATTAGGAGCCTCGGAGCAAGCGGAACACGAAGGACCTCTTTCGTTAGCTTTTATCCACCCATTTTCCATCAAGATTCTTCCCTAGCCCCGAGCTAGAGGTATAACACTTAAAACTCATTTTTACACTTGTCTAAAGTGGTTAAAAGGAATTTTGTCGGTTAAATATCGATAACATACACTTTGATGCATAAAAGTCTAGTAAAAACTATAAAGATGGTGGTTAATAGCTTGTAACATGTGTAAAAGTTGTAGTACTTGAAAGATGTGTTTATCTAGACCCGATCTATGATTGTGGTAGCTCGGATCACCATTTAACCCGGTTTGGTAAGATCGTTGATCTTAACATAAGCTTATTTTGGTTAACACAAGGGTTAAAAGGTGAAACTCTACCACACAAGAGACATGAACTTGTGTAAAATGTTTATTTGTGTAAAAGTGATTTAACCTGTACATTGGTGTTTAAAACTAGCGGATCTACGTATCTGCAAGTGGTATTTTTAAAGAACCACACTTTAAAGACAACGTGTATTACAAAGATGGATCTTACACTAACAAACATGATTTTATAAACCACAAGTGTGTAAACACTTGTGAAATGAAAAGATCCGACAAAGAACTAGATTTGTCACTTGTTACTAGAAGTTGTAAAGACGGATTTCTCTAAACACGAGGTTTTTACAAGATTAAAGTTACTTTATATAAAGATCTACAAGAAATAATGGGATTTACATTATAGATGCGGAAAAACTACAAGTTCATGCGATTATGCAATTTACATACTTGTCGACTAGTTTGATGTGTCGGAAATTGTTTGTTTGGATAAAGAAGTTGTTGAATTGATTTGTTATAAGAAAATGATACGCTTGAAAGCGTGGCCACCTCCAGTTACAGAGGAAACTCTGGCGAAATTTTCTAAAAACCTAACACTTAGAATTATTTACGCAACAAGTGTTAGAACTATTTTGACATATTTTCGAAACATAAATTTCGCCAGAACTTTATTTACTAAATATTCGGAGGTGGGATTTTCACTAAGTTAACGTGATAAATATATTTGTCACAACACTGTTTATGATTATTTTGTGAAAATACATAAATATTATTTTAGAGTAAAAATAATATTTACAAGCGTTATTGATCCCAAAACTTTGCGAACGCTTTCACCATTAACATATAAGTTACACCGGTAATTACATTACCACACGATTGATAAAACGTAACTTACGCACATGTATTGTATCCCCCATCCTTGGGAAGGAGATTAACTACCAAGTATCTACAAAAAGTAAACACGAAATAGTTGTCTAACTATTTCCCAAAAACTTAACTATAAAGCTAAGGCACGGCCGTCCGTCTAATAGAATTAGCACTTGTAGGTCGTCGCACAGCTTCCAGATTTGGAGACACTTGGTAGAGACGCACTGACTGTGAGTTCATGTCCCCCTTTTCTCTAACTGTTTTCAGTTTTCTTAACTGCGGGGGTGAAATACATGTTACTTTGTTTACAAGTACTTTATACATGGTATGATTAACGTAAGGAGGTTTAGATCATGTGAATGGGTAGTTAGAACACCGAGGGACTTAAGCGGTAGATCTATCTGGGTGTAGCGAGCCCAGCTCTAGGCCCAACAGAACGGACCTCTCTGAGGACCAACAGAACGGACCTGGAGTGACTTGGTTGCCCAACGCAAAAATCGGCTAGGGTTGTGTCTTCCTACTTGCATTTCACAACATGCTAATGGCCTTGCAAACCATTGGTGATCACAAGTCCTCTTACACTGCTACATACCAGGAAACTTTTATACTTACAAGTGTTTTACTTACTCACTTGCACATGAACTCGCTCAACATTATTGTTGATTTTTCAACTTACATGTATTTCAGGAAATTAACGAGATCTGGCACGGTATGGCATGTTTTCCGCTGCACTAGTTTCCAAGGTCATCCGGGGTTTAGGGGATGTGTCTCTTTCCTGGACAAGACACAGTCCTTAAACCATGTCTATGTTATGTTTCAGTTTGTAATGTTTGTTGAACAAGATTATGTTTGTCAGGGTATGTTAAAACAATGGTATTGTGTTTGATTTTCAAAACTTAATGGATGATCTTGCATGTTTTTAACTCATATAGCTTTGGTATGATTAAGCTATGGTATTAAGAAGTCACACCAAAATTAACCACGCTTCCGCAAAGCCAGGGTGTGACAATACTTTTGCAGTTTGACGCAAATAGTCCATGCGATCGAATAAACTCAATTTTGCCACACCAAACCTTCCAAAACTTATTTCTAAGTTATGTAAAGGTTATTTAAGGTATGTTAAGCCTATATCACTATTCCAGAGTGTTTGTCGCGTTAAACTGATTACGTTTACGCATCAGTTCGTGTATAACCTTCCAAAAAGCGATTTAGAGCTCGAAATTGAACAAGATTTGATATGTGCAAACGATACACATATTTATACAAATCCCAAGTATGAAATACAATATTTCATTGGTTTGGTATTTGTTTGATGGTTGAAGTGACACAGGTGTCACATGTCAGATGTGGGAAGGTGGGAATGAGACGAGTTGTGTTTCAGGTTGGTTTCAGGTGGCGATGGTGAAAGCTGTCACACCCTAACCGATGGCGGAATCATTGGGATGTGGCATGATGCGAATAGGTTGCTCAAGAGAATCCATAACGACTAATTATGACAATATTTAATAATGTTCAATTTCGTATACAATCAAACAAATATTCTCACAAAACAGAAACGAAATTCAGTGGTTTCTCAAGCAACAAAACAAGACGTAACAAAACTTGCAAATTAAATTTAGGCGGGTTTCTAGAATCCTAAACCATTTCTAGCAGTAATCCATCAACCTGTCACATACGTTAAAATAAAAGTCAATACAATAATGTAAAGGTGAGTACCGTAGTGAGCACGCACGTAAGGTTAGTAAGAAAACCTTAACAACCCCTGAGTAAACAGGTGCTGAGTCCAAACTATAGTACTATCGTTGCTAACGGTGGTAGGGCAAGTCATCACTATGTAAACATAGCAAACAACCATTCAGCAATTCACGTATAACATGCGAGAGCGGTTAGCGTTTTAAAAGAGTTTAAGCATTGTGTGCGTCTTGTTTTGATAGAGAATGTATGTAACACCCAAAAGTGCATTAAACGAAAAAGGGGTCGAGTATACTCACAGTGCGTGCTTAACAGTTAAACACGGTCTGGATGTAACACCTGTGTCATTTCAACCATCAAACAAATTCCAAACCAATGAAATATTGTATTTCATACTTTGGACTTGTATAAATATGTGTATCTTTTGCACATATCAACTCTTGTTCGATTTCAAACTCTAAATCGCTTTCTGGAAGGTTATACGCGCACTGATGCGTAAATATAACCAGTTTAATGCAACGAACACTCCGGAATAGTGAAATAGGCTTAACATACCTTAAATAACCTTTACATAACTTATATATAAGTTTTGGAAGGTTTGGTGTGGTGAAATCAAGTTTAATCGCTTACAGGGACTAAAGTTGATAAACTGCGAAAGTATGCCAATTTGAACTGTAACAGACCTTCCGGAACATGACCATAAGTTAAACATACCATAAATATCCTTTACATAGCTTAGAAATAGGCTTTGAGGGGTTCGGTGTGCTAAAATAAACTTTTGGGTCATTCAGGGACTAAAAGTGTCAAAAAGTGCACAAGTTTGCATTTTCGCGCATAACTTACGTTCTGAATACATCCAGACATCCAAAAATTTATGTAAGCACTAAAATATTTTATTTTAGTGTTCGCCATAAGAAAAATCCATTCGTCACGTCATTTGGATCGTTTTTCGCATTTGGGACCAGATTCGATGTATTAGCCGTTGTTTAATTCACAACCACACATTCTAAACTTGCTTAGTCAGCGGATAAGGATGGAATTTTGGCACCATGACTTTGCAACACATGTATGGATGGAATTTAAACACCTAAACACCATGACTTTGCAACACATGTATGGATGGAATTTAAACACCTAAACACCATAACTTTTCAACACATGTACGGATGGGATTAAGGCACGTTTTCCATGAAACGATCTTAACGGTTCGGGTATTCCTATAAATACCCCATACCCCCCATTGCTAAAATCACTAGAAACTTGATTTGAGAAACTCTAAGTTGAAACATTTGTTTCATACCTGAGATTTTTGAATCGAGTTTAGCATTCGGGGACCCTTCGTAAGTATTCTTTCGTTCTTTTCCTTATTTTATTGCTTTTCGAGTCCGAAAGTCAAACTTTGTTTGACTTTCAGCGTTGACCAGTAATGGTCAATGCGAAGTTCTTTTGAACTTCGCAACGTGAGTGTAATCACGTTGGTCATAGTCCCTTGGGACTATGCCCACTGATTACCACGTTGTCTAGGGTCGTAGGGTAAGCGATCTAATGAATCGCTTATACCTCGAACCCGACCCAGTTTGGTCGATCATTAGGATCCGACCAAACACATTAGGTGACCATAGTAGGTAGGGAATAACCTTCCGAGGTTATACCCTATGGTCACATCGTTTAAGTAGTTGTATGATAGGTAGTTTATATGCCTTAGGTAAATTACCAGAATACCCTTTTCATGTATAATTGGTAATTAAGCATATGTAACCTAAACCTTTGTCACATAACAGATTATGTAATATGTTTAGGCATATAACACTTGTCATAGGGCTAGTTAGGCGGTCCGAACGCGTTTCACGCGAACGACGCGTTAAAGTAGCATAAGCTACCTAAACGGGTCGTAATGGGTCGTAGACACTTAGGTTAAGTTTCATTTAGTATGTAGGCTTTGTTAAACCAAATGACACGAGTCTCTACACTCGTTTGGTTTACAAACCCTAATGCTACCCGATCTTCCGATTTAGGTCCGGTTTATTAATGTAGCTACCTATACTAGGTGCCGTTTGATATCCGCGATCTCTAGCATTGTTTAGTTGTTACTCCAGAACTACTGAGCAATCTCAGGTGAGTACATAGACCCCTCTTTTACTGTTTTCCAAACTGTTTTGGGGTGGAACACATGTGCCTACTTGTTACTTTCATGCTTTCCCGTTTTCACATCATATACCTGCTATGTTCGTTAGTACATTATAGTACATGATTTTATGACATTTCATGCTAGGTGTGCCCAATTGTGTGCATTACTTAGTACATCGTTTTACATGACATTTTGACATAGACATTTGACATAGACATTTCGGCATAGACATTTTAACATGATTGACATTTGATCATGCATTTCCCACAAAACATAACTTTGATTTAAACCAAGTTTTACTTCAATACTTTGTTTTTGTGCATATGGTTTAGTTGAGACATTTCACTTGCCATACATGACATTTTGACGTAGACATTTGACATGGATATTTGACATAGACATTTGACATGGATATTTGACATAGACATTTTGATATGATTTACATCTTGACATGAACACTTGACATATTACCCAATACATTTGACAATTGATTTAAACATAGACTTCTTACATTGGTTGGTTTGGTTTGATTAAGTGATTAAGTAACGATGCGTGTGTAATATGATACAAGCATGGTGGATACGCCGCTGGTACTTCCTATATATAAGTGTTTGTATGGTATTACATATCATAGCGTTATTTGAATCATTTCAGTTTGAGACATAGAACATTTTATACAAATAACATACTTTTCACAAGACATTGATTTATAAACAACTTATCTTATGCAAACATATTTTACTTGGTTATTCATTTAACCTTACATTTATTTATACTTATCATCTGATCTTATCGATTTTCAAATGATTTACCAAGCAAAGCAAATAACAAGGTTCATGACTAAACATTTTCTCAAACATAAGTCATGAAACCTATTTTCACAAAACCTATGTATCTCACAGGCATTTTTATGCTGACGTACCTATTTTCACATGTGTTTTTCAGGAGCTGTTGCATAAGATGATCAAGATATACATAGGCAGACTTGGGCTTTAGTGACAATAAAAGATGCAAGACTAGTTAATTATGTTGTATTTCTTTGTTTGTTAAGACATTGTAACACTTGTAATCAATAAAACGAAACTTCAATTGCCATGGATTTGAAACAATTAATTCTGTTACAACACTCCCTGACATTTCCGCCACATTTGTATGTTCTACGTGATCGGGGTGTGACAGAAAAGATGGTATCAGAGCCAATGGTTATAGGGAATTAGGTTATTAGTAATGCTTTGACCTAGTCTATAACTTTCTTAGGACCCTAACGCGAGTTTACTTGCGTTTAGTCATAAAACAATACCGTCGCCTATCCTTAGGCGACGACCACAACAAGAACATAATTTTTCGAAACCGCTTTGAAAACTAATCATCTGTTCTAGGATGATTGATTACTAGGTTTTGAACCCTCTATTGTAAGGTTTTGAACTCTCTATTATAAGGTTTTGAACCCTTTGAATTTTCAAAATCTCGTCAAGGTTTTGGGTTTTAAATAATGTGAACACGTGCAAACTGGAAGGGTGAATGCCTGTATTCTGGGTTTTCTGTCTAGGCAAGCACTTCGTATACATCTCATCAGACGCGAGACCAGTTGTGCTTACCTGGGAATTCTTGGGATGAGTGTTCACTTATAGGCGAGCATGTCTTCGCGATACATTATATTGACCCATTTACTTTGATTAGTCACCATCTCATTTGTTTGCCTTTGGTAACAAACAAATGGTCACAATCTTCATGTGTTGTTATTCTCTTTTGACTATCTTTCGGTTGTTTCCTCCTATGCCTTTCGTTATCTTCAAGATGCTTCTTTATCGCAACAACAAAGTCCGAACTAGGTGCTGCAATTTCCCAACAAATAGGCGTCGTACTCCAGAAGACCGTTGATTTAGCTATCACCATGACTCGTCTCAGGGATGAAGCTGTATAAGGGAACCGCTCCTTGGAGAAATCAATGCAACCTTCATCATCCAAATCAAATACCATGTTTCAAATGTACCCACGGTGGACGATGGAGACATTTGGTTAACATGTGCCGCTTTGCAATCCAAAGCAAAGCTGTTACAAATCCTGCTGCTGCTCAACCTTCAAACTCTGCTTCATATGTCGCTTGGCATATCTGGCGCCTCAACCTCATGAACTTTCTACCTTGTGTATCGACTTAAGCACGCCTAGTGCAAGGTGTCGAAGCACCTCTCGTTACACAAATTCCAAAATCCATTTAGGATCTTTCTATCCTCATAATTAGATCCTTGTGGATGGGTATCATTCATCGGAATCCTTAATTGAATTCTTTGTATGATTCAATACGTACATCACAATTCAATAAGGACAAAGCCGAATTCCTTTTAAGATTATCCTATCTTCATAGATAGATTCTTGAAATGATTAAAGTGCCAAATGAAATCCACGAATTGGATTCCTGGTGTGCTTTAAGTATCCGCGTCCAAAGATAACAAATTAATGGTCAAGTTAAACAACTATGTGATTATGTGCTTATGTGTTTCCTTTTATGTTGTGTGATCCAAGTTTTGTCATCCAAATCCTCGTAGAATCTTGCATATCTTCGTATAAGGGATTCATAGTAGGATATCCAAAGGTACTACCTTAAATCCTTAATGGACTTCTACGTTGTAGTTAAGTCCCTTGGATTATAAAGTACTATTCCAAAAGTTAAATACATCCTACGTCGGTGTAGTAGGTAGTTGAGTTAAATAGATCCTACGTCGATCTAAAGTTAAATACATCCTACGTCGGTGTAGTAGGTAGTTGAGTTAAATAGATCCTACGTCGATCTAAAGTTAAATACATCCTACGTCGGTGTAGTAGGTAGTTGAGTTAAATAGATCCTACGTCGATCTAAAGTTAAATACATCCTACGTCGGTGTAGTAGGTAGTTGAGTTAAATAGATCCTACGTCGATCTAAAGTTAAATACATCCTACGTCGGTGTAGTAGGTAGTTGAGTTAAATAGATCCTACGTCGATCTAAAGTTAAATACATCCTACGTCGGTGTAGTAGGTAGTTGAGTTAAATAGATCCTACGTCGATCTAAAGTTAAATACATCCTACGTCGGTGTAGTAGGTAGTTGAGTTAAAGAGATCCTATGTCGATCTAAAGTTAAATACATCCTACGTCGGTGTAGTTAAATGTTTCTCTTAGGTAGTTGAGTTAAAGAGATCCTACGTCGATCTAAAGTTAAATACATCCTACGTCGGTGTAGTTAAATATTTCTCTTGGGTAGTTTAGCTGAAGAGATTTTTTGTTTATCTAATCCTTTGGTGACCTAGTTAAAGAGACTCTATTACAGTCAAGTTAAATCACCACAGGATTATTCATTTGATTTTTTTCCCCATGCGCATTATGAAATGAACTGTGCGGACTGTGCAAGGAACTACGTAATTATGGAGGCCTACATAATTATGGAATTCAGTGCACAGAAACCACAGGAAGTTTTGTCATGTGTTAAGACCAACAGTGGCAAGAATAATGATAAGGGAGAAGTCTTGGACTTCGACCAATGTCATTTATTCTCACACTCCCCAATTCTGATCTCAATTACACACACAGTTTCCTATGATAAGTCTTCATAAGAAACGTTCTTCTGTCCGTAGTTCAAAACTCCATGTTTTGTTACTACAAGGACTTCACTTTGAGGGTTGACATCTTTGCTAAGAATCCTAACATGGTCCAGATTTTTACTTAAGGGCTCAATGGATTTGTCTGAAGGCAAAACCGTCACAGCTGTCTCCACAAGTTTCCTCTAAAACTAAATTTCGGGACGAAATTTCCTAAAGTAGGGGAGACTGTAACACCTGTGTCATTTCAACCATCAAACAAATTCCAAACCAATGAAATATTGTATTTCATACTTTGGACTTGTATAAATATGTGTATCTTTTGCACATATCAACTCTTGTTCGATTTCAAACTCTAAATCGCTTTCTGGAAGGTTATACGCGCACTGATGCGTAAATATAACCAGTTTAATGCAACGAACACTCCGGAATAGTGAAATAGGCTTAACATACCTTAAATAACCTTTACATAACTTATATATAAGTTTTGGAAGGTTTGGTGTGGTGAAATCAAGTTTAATCGCTTACAGGGACTAAAGTTGATAAACTGCGAAAGTATGCCAATTTGAACTGTAACAGACCTTCCGGAACATGACCATAAGTTAAACATACCATAAATATCCTTTACATAGCTTAGAAATAGGCTTTGAGGGGTTCGGTGTGCTAAAATAAACTTTTGGGTCATTCAGGGACTAAAAGTGTCAAAAAGTGCACAAGTTTGCATTTTCGCGCATAACTTACGTTCTGAATACATCCAGACATCCAAAAATTTATGTAAGCACTAAAATATTTTATTTTAGTGTTCTCCATAAGAAAAATCCATTCGTCACGTCATTTGGATCGTTTTTCGCATTTGGGACCAGATTCGATGTATTAGCCGTTGTTTAATTCACAACCACACATTCTAAACTTGCTTAGTCAGCGGATAAGGATGGAATTTTGGCACCATGACTTTGCAACACATGTATGGATGGAATTTAAACACCTAAACACCATGACTTTGCAACACATGTATGGATGGAATTTAAACACCTAAACACCATAACTTTTCAACACATGTACGGATGGGATTAAGGCACGTTTTCCATGAAACGATCTTAACGGTTCGGGTATTCCTATAAATACCCCATACCCCCCATTGCTAAAATCACTAGAAACTTGATTTGAGAAACTCTAAGTTGAAACATTTGTTTCATACCTGAGATTTTTGAATCGAGTTTAGCATTCGGGGACCCTTCGTAAGTATTCTTTCGTTCTTTTCCTTATTTTATTGCTTTTCGAGTCCGAAAGTCAAACTTTGTTTGACTTTCAGCGTTGACCAGTAATGGTCAATGCGAAGTTCTTTTGAACTTCGCAACGTGAGTGTAATCACGTTGGTCATAGTCCCTTGGGACTATGCCCACTGATTACCACGTTGTCTAGGGTCGTAGGGTAAGCGATCTAATGAATCGCTTATACCTCGAACCCGACCCAGTTTGGTCGATCATTAGGATCCGACCAAACACATTAGGTGACCATAGTAGGTAGGGAATAACCTTCCGAGGTTATACCCTATGGTCACATCGTTTAAGTAGTTGTATGATAGGTAGTTTATATGCCTTAGGTAAATTACCAGAATACCCTTTTCATGTATAATTGGTAATTAAGCATATGTAACCTAAACCTTTGTCACATAACAGATTATGTAATATGTTTAGGCATATAACACTTGTCATAGGGCTAGTTAGGCGGTCCGAACGCGTTTCACGCGAACGACGCGTTAAAGTAGCATAAGCTACCTAAACGGGTCGTAATGGGTCGTAGACACTTAGGTTAAGTTTCATTTAGTATGTAGGCTTTGTTAAACCAAATGACACGAGTCTCTACACTCGTTTGGTTTACAAACCCTAATGCTACCCGATCTTCCGATTTAGGTCCGGTTTATTAATGTAGCTACCTATACTAGGTGCCGTTTGATATCCGCGATCTCTAGCATTGTTTAGTTGTTACTCCAGAACTACTGAGCAATCTCAGGTGAGTACATAGACCCCTCTTTTACTGTTTTCCAAACTGTTTTGGGGTGGAACACATGTGCCTACTTGTTACTTTCATGCTTTCCCGTTTTCACATCATATACCTGCTATGTTCGTTAGTACATTATAGTACATGATTTTATGACATTTCATGCTAGGTGTGCCCAATTGTGTGCATTACTTAGTACATCGTTTTACATGACATTTTGACATAGACATTTGACATAGACATTTCGGCATAGACATTTTAACATGATTGACATTTGATCATGCATTTCCCACAAAACATAACTTTGATTTAAACCAAGTTTTACTTCAATACTTTGTTTTTGTGCATATGGTTTAGTTGAGACATTTCACTTGCCATACATGACATTTTGACGTAGACATTTGACATGGATATTTGACATAGACATTTGACATGGATATTTGACATAGACATTTTGATATGATTTACATCTTGACATGAACACTTGACATATTACCCAATACATTTGACAATTGATTTAAACATAGACTTCTTACATTGGTTGGTTTGGTTTGATTAAGTGATTAAGTAACGATGCGTGTGTAATATGATACAAGCATGGTGGATACGCCGCTGGTACTTCCTATATATAAGTGTTTGTATGGTATTACATATCATAGCGTTATTTGAATCATTTCAGTTTGAGACATAGAACATTTTATACAAATAACATACTTTTCACAAGACATTGATTTATAAACAACTTATCTTATGCAAACATATTTTACTTGGTTATTCATTTAACCTTACATTTATTTATACTTATCATCTGATCTTATCGATTTTCAAATGATTTACCAAGCAAAGCAAATAACAAGGTTCATGACTAAACATTTTCTCAAACATAAGTCATGAAACCTATTTTCACAAAACCTATGTATCTCACAGGCATTTTTATGCTGACGTACCTATTTTCACATGTGTTTTTCAGGAGCTGTTGCATAAGATGATCAAGATATACATAGGCAGACTTGGGCTTTAGTGACAATAAAAGATGCAAGACTAGTTAATTATGTTGTATTTCTTTGTTTGTTAAGACATTGTAACACTTGTAATCAATAAAACGAAACTTCAATTGCCATGGATTTGAAACAATTAATTCTGTTACAACACTCCCTGACATTTCCGCCACATTTGTATGTTCTACGTGATCGGGGTGTGACAGAAAAGATGGTATCAGAGCCAATGGTTATAGGGAATTAGGTTATTAGTAATGCTTTGACCTAGTCTATAACTTTCTTAGGACCCTAACGCGAGTTTACTTGCGTTTAGTCATAAAACAATACCGTCGCCTATCCTTAGGCGACGACCACAACAAGAACATAATTTTTCGAAACCGCTTTGAAAACTAATCATCTGTTCTAGGATGATTGATTACTAGGTTTTGAACCCTCTATTGTAAGGTTTTGAACTCTCTATTATAAGGTTTTGAACCCTTTGAATTTTCAAAATCTCGTCAAGGTTTTGGGTTTTAAATAATGTGAACACGTGCAAACTGGAAGGGTGAATGCCTGTATTCTGGGTTTTCTGTCTAGGCAAGCACTTCGTATACATCTCATCAGACGCGAGACCAGTTGTGCTTACCTGGGAATTCTTGGGATGAGTGTTCACTTATAGGCGAGCATGTCTTCGCGATACATTATATTGACCCATTTACTTTGATTAGTCACCATCTCATTTGTTTGCCTTTGGTAACAAACAAATGGTCACAATCTTCATGTGTTGTTATTCTCTTTTGACTATCTTTCGGTTGTTTCCTCCTATGCCTTTCGTTATCTTCAAGATGCTTCTTTATCGCAACAACAAAGTCCGAACTAGGTGCTGCAATTTCCCAACAAATAGGCGTCGTACTCCAGAAGACCGTTGATTTAGCTATCACCATGACTCGTCTCAGGGATGAAGCTGTATAAGGGAACCGCTCCTTGGAGAAATCAATGCAACCTTCATCATCCAAATCAAATACCATGTTTCAAATGTACCCACGGTGGACGATGGAGACATTTGGTTAACATGTGCCGCTTTGCAATCCAAAGCAAAGCTGTTACAAATCCTGCTGCTGCTCAACCTTCAAACTCTGCTTCATATGTCGCTTGGCATATCTGGCGCCTCAACCTCATGAACTTTCTACCTTGTGTATCGACTTAAGCACGCCTAGTGCAAGGTGTCGAAGCACCTCTCGTTACACAAATTCCAAAATCCATTTAGGATCTTTCTATCCTCATAATTAGATCCTTGTGGATGGGTATCATTCATCGGAATCCTTAATTGAATTCTTTGTATGATTCAATACGTACATCACAATTCAATAAGGACAAAGCCGAATTCCTTTTAAGATTATCCTATCTTCATAGATAGATTCTTGAAATGATTAAAGTGCCAAATGAAATCCACGAATTGGATTCCTGGTGTGCTTTAAGTATCCGCGTCCAAAGATAACAAATTAATGGTCAAGTTAAACAACTATGTGATTATGTGCTTATGTGTTTCCTTTTATGTTGTGTGATCCAAGTTTTGTCATCCAAATCCTCGTAGAATCTTGCATATCTTCGTATAAGGGATTCATAGTAGGATATCCAAAGGTACTACCTTAAATCCTTAATGGACTTCTACGTTGTAGTTAAGTCCCTTGGATTATAAAGTACTATTCCAAAAGTTAAATACATCCTACGTCGGTGTAGTAGGTAGTTGAGTTAAATAGATCCTACGTCGATCTAAAGTTAAATACATCCTACGTCGGTGTAGTAGGTAGTTGAGTTAAATAGATCCTACGTCGATCTAAAGTTAAATACATCCTACGTCGGTGTAGTAGGTAGTTGAGTTAAATAGATCCTACGTCGATCTAAAGTTAAATACATCCTACGTCGGTGTAGTAGGTAGTTGAGTTAAATAGATCCTACGTCGATCTAAAGTTAAATACATCCTACGTCGGTGTAGTAGGTAGTTGAGTTAAATAGATCCTACGTCGATCTAAAGTTAAATACATCCTACGTCGGTGTAGTAGGTAGTTGAGTTAAATAGATCCTACGTCGATCTAAAGTTAAATACATCCTACGTCGGTGTAGTAGGTAGTTGAGTTAAAGAGATCCTATGTCGATCTAAAGTTAAATACATCCTACGTCGGTGTAGTTAAATGTTTCTCTTAGGTAGTTGAGTTAAAGAGATCCTACGTCGATCTAAAGTTAAATACATCCTACGTCGGTGTAGTTAAATATTTCTCTTGGGTAGTTTAGCTGAAGAGATTTTTTGTTTATCTAATCCTTTGGTGACCTAGTTAAAGAGACTCTATTACAGTCAAGTTAAATCACCACAGGATTATTCATTTGATTTTTTTCCCCATGCGCATTATGAAATGAACTGTGCGGACTGTGCAAGGAACTACGTAATTATGGAGGCCTACATAATTATGGAATTCAGTGCACAGAAACCACAGGAAGTTTTGTCATGTGTTAAGACCAACAGTGGCAAGAATAATGATAAGGGAGAAGTCTTGGACTTCGACCAATGTCATTTATTCTCACACTCCCCAATTCTGATCTCAATTACACACACAGTTTCCTATGATAAGTCTTCATAAGAAACGTTCTTCTGTCCGTAGTTCAAAACTCCATGTTTTGTTACTACAAGGACTTCACTTTGAGGGTTGACATCTTTGCTAAGAATCCTAACATGGTCCAGAGTTTTACTTAAGGGCTCAATGGATTTGTCTGAAGGCAAAACCGTCACAGCTGTCTCCACAAGTTTCCTCTAAAACTAAATTTCGGGACGAAATTTCCTAAAGTAGGGGAGACTGTAACACCTGTGTCATTTCAACCATCAAACAAATTCCAAACCAATGAAATATTGTATTTCATACTTTGGACTTGTATAAATATGTGTATCTTTTGCACATATCAACTCTTGTTCGATTTCAAACTCTAAATCGCTTTCTGGAAGGTTATACGCGCACTGATGCGTAAATATAACCAGTTTAATGCAACGAACACTCCGGAATAGTGAAATAGGCTTAACATACCTTAAATAACCTTTACATAACTTATATATAAGTTTTGGAAGGTTTGGTGTGGTGAAATCAAGTTTAATCGCTTACAGGGACTAAAGTTGATAAACTGCGAAAGTATGCCAATTTGAACTGTAACAGACCTTCCGGAACATGACCATAAGTTAAACATACCATAAATATCCTTTACATAGCTTAGAAATAGGCTTTGAGGGGTTCGGTGTGCTAAAATAAACTTTTGGGTCATTCAGGGACTAAAAGTGTCAAAAAGTGCACAAGTTTGCATTTTCGCGCATAACTTACGTTCTGAATACATCCAGACATCCAAAAATTTATGTAAGCACTAAAATATTTTATTTTAGTGTTCTCCATAAGAAAAATCCATTCGTCACGTCATTTGGATCGTTTTTCGCATTTGGGACCAGATTCGATGTATTAGCCGTTGTTTAATTCACAACCACACATTCTAAACTTGCTTAGTCAGCGGATAAGGATGGAATTTTGGCACCATGACTTTGCAACACATGTATGGATGGAATTTAAACACCTAAACACCATGACTTTGCAACACATGTATGGATGGAATTTAAACACCTAAACACCATAACTTTTCAACACATGTACGGATGGGATTAAGGCACGTTTTCCATGAAACGATCTTAACGGTTCGGGTATTCCTATAAATACCCCATACCCCCCATTGCTAAAATCACTAGAAACTTGATTTGAGAAACTCTAAGTTGAAACATTTGTTTCATACCTGAGATTTTTGAATCGAGTTTAGCATTCGGGGACCCTTCGTAAGTATTCTTTCGTTCTTTTCCTTATTTTATTGCTTTTCGAGTCCGAAAGTCAAACTTTGTTTGACTTTCAGCGTTGACCAGTAATGGTCAATGCGAAGTTCTTTTGAACTTCGCAACGTGAGTGTAATCACGTTGGTCATAGTCCCTTGGGACTATGCCCACTGATTACCACGTTGTCTAGGGTCGTAGGGTAAGCGATCTAATGAATCGCTTATACCTCGAACCCGACCCAGTTTGGTCGATCATTAGGATCCGACCAAACACATTAGGTGACCATAGTAGGTAGGGAATAACCTTCCGAGGTTATACCCTATGGTCACATCGTTTAAGTAGTTGTATGATAGGTAGTTTATATGCCTTAGGTAAATTACCAGAATACCCTTTTCATGTATAATTGGTAATTAAGCATATGTAACCTAAACCTTTGTCACATAACAGATTATGTAATATGTTTAGGCATATAACACTTGTCATAGGGCTAGTTAGGCGGTCCGAACGCGTTTCACGCGAACGACGCGTTAAAGTAGCATAAGCTACCTAAACGGGTCGTAATGGGTCGTAGACACTTAGGTTAAGTTTCATTTAGTATGTAGGCTTTGTTAAACCAAATGACACGAGTCTCTACACTCGTTTGGTTTACAAACCCTAATGCTACCCGATCTTCCGATTTAGGTCCGGTTTATTAATGTAGCTACCTATACTAGGTGCCGTTTGATATCCGCGATCTCTAGCATTGTTTAGTTGTTACTCCAGAACTACTGAGCAATCTCAGGTGAGTACATAGACCCCTCTTTTACTGTTTTCCAAACTGTTTTGGGGTGGAACACATGTGCCTACTTGTTACTTTCATGCTTTCCCGTTTTCACATCATATACCTGCTATGTTCGTTAGTACATTATAGTACATGATTTTATGACATTTCATGCTAGGTGTGCCCAATTGTGTGCATTACTTAGTACATCGTTTTACATGACATTTTGACATAGACATTTGACATAGACATTTCGGCATAGACATTTTAACATGATTGACATTTGATCATGCATTTCCCACAAAACATAACTTTGATTTAAACCAAGTTTTACTTCAATACTTTGTTTTTGTGCATATGGTTTAGTTGAGACATTTCACTTGCCATACATGACATTTTGACGTAGACATTTGACATGGATATTTGACATAGACATTTGACATGGATATTTGACATAGACATTTTGATATGATTTACATCTTGACATGAACACTTGACATATTACCCAATACATTTGACAATTGATTTAAACATAGACTTCTTACATTGGTTGGTTTGGTTTGATTAAGTGATTAAGTAACGATGCGTGTGTAATATGATACAAGCATGGTGGATACGCCGCTGGTACTTCCTATATATAAGTGTTTGTATGGTATTACATATCATAGCGTTATTTGAATCATTTCAGTTTGAGACATAGAACATTTTATACAAATAACATACTTTTCACAAGACATTGATTTATAAACAACTTATCTTATGCAAACATATTTTACTTGGTTATTCATTTAACCTTACATTTATTTATACTTATCATCTGATCTTATCGATTTTCAAATGATTTACCAAGCAAAGCAAATAACAAGGTTCATGACTAAACATTTTCTCAAACATAAGTCATGAAACCTATTTTCACAAAACCTATGTATCTCACAGGCATTTTTATGCTGACGTACCTATTTTCACATGTGTTTTTCAGGAGCTGTTGCATAAGATGATCAAGATATACATAGGCAGACTTGGGCTTTAGTGACAATAAAAGATGCAAGACTAGTTAATTATGTTGTATTTCTTTGTTTGTTAAGACATTGTAACACTTGTAATCAATAAAACGAAACTTCAATTGCCATGGATTTGAAACAATTAATTCTGTTACAACACTCCCTGACATTTCCGCCACGTTTGTATGTTCTACGTGATCGGGGTGTGACACTGGAAAGGAGTGGAAGGAGCACCGGATAAGTCTGCATAAGGGAATAGAAGTGCATAAGTCTTCCAAAGTGCTGAAATGGTCAAGTTGTAGTGTCGAGTGGAAAACAGATTCCTCGTATGAAGGGTCGCCTCGTACGAAGGGGTGCCTTCGTACGAAGGTGGTGCCTTCGTGCAAGTTTCTTGTTTTCGTGTCCAAAATCGAGTGTTCTTCGCGTCTTCTTTCGGGAAATCGAGTGTTCATCCCTCCAGCCTTAAGCTACTGATTAAACTTAGAGCCGGAGAGGTCTTTTGAGTGATTTAGTCACCGGTGGGAACATGGGCTGGTTTGTACAAAGGGTGCTTCATATAAAGCCAGTGCCTTCGTACGAAGGGGCGCTTTGTACAAGCCAGTCCAGCTCGCACAGGTGGCTGTTTTTGCGTCTTCATGCATTTGGAACTGTGATCTCGCCTGAATCTGATGTGTTTTCGAGTCCTTTTCATAACGGTTTCGACACCGCTTCGTCCCACTATCCAGTGAATGAAACATAAGTCAGTTTTGGTCCGTTTTAGTGTAAAATCGAGTTTAAAACAGTTCTTCGTTGGATTAAACACCTGGTGAGTGTGAAATCATCAGATTTCCATCTTGGGAAGCTAAAGCTAAGCCCAATACACCCATTTAGGTGTAAATCCATAGCAAAATCAAAAGTTTTTGATGAAAAAGATGGAGGTTTTCGTAAATAGGGAAGTTTTAGATGAAATCAGAGATAAACTCATGAAAAATCATTGTGATACTTGTAAAAACAGTGATTCTTACTTGGGATGCAGAGAGAAAGCAGGTAGGGAGTGTTCTTGTGCAATGGCAGCAAGTTGTAAATGAGAGAGTGAGCTGGGTATTTATAGAGAGGAGAGACTTGGGTTCTGTATGAAGGGTGCCTTTGTACGAAGCCATTGCCTTCGTACGAAGGTGGTGCCTTCATACGAGGGGGCCTGTTTCCTGTGAGTGGCTCCCGTTTCGCATGTCGGATGTTCGTTTGATGCGTTTGGTTGCATTAGTTAGTTCGAGTACTGTCACACCCCAAAAACGTCACAACGGAATATAAAACATAGTGGTGACGGAAGTTGGTGCCCATTAATATCTTGTTGAATGATGCATCATAATGTTAGACATTTTAACTTAATTAAAACATAGATTTTAAAAGACAGAGTCTTAAAGTTCGTCACAAACACACCATAGTTAAGTTGTTTTGATCCTTATGGATCTTATTACATTTGTCCCAAATAGTTTTAAAATTTTATCCAAAACATTATCAAACCAAACATGCATCAACAACCACAAGATACGTCATAATTCCCGAAGCCAAATTCAAGTACCTGAAGAACACGTTAAAATCAAGTGTCAACACAAAGGAGGGTGAGTTCACATATTCAAATTTAAATAATTTGATCCAAGGAAAAACTTTCTAATTATGTTTTTATTATTAAAACATCCATATAATCTTTTGGAAAGTTATTTTATTTCCTTGTAAAAATTCAAGGGTCAGCCGTCGCAAGTATTTCCGTAGAACCATCCGACCATAAACATCTTCCCAAGTTTACATAATAAATTGATAGAATCAAATGTTCGGAGTCGTAAGTTAGCAAGACATTACGAACTATATATTAACAATGAAGGTATAATCAATGCTAGACTATAAACATATATAAATTCGTCGTTTGACTTAACACGGGGCGACTGGTCACGACTGGGTTGTCAACCCGATAGATCTACCAACAATTCCTTGCGTGCAATACTTAAATGATTAAACGACATTACTTGCGCATGGCCCATATCGAGGCCATCTGTAGGATCGTGCTGTAACCCAAACGAGTCAATCAGAAGAGTTCTTATCTATTTCAGAGGCGGAAACAATGAAATAGACTTGGAAAACAGCTTGTTTCACACTTAAAAGTCTTGTATTATTGAAATAACAAGTTTTCAGATCAGCAGACACATCGGCAGCACTTCGGTACCGGAAAGATGACAGTTACAAATGATTTCGCTTGAACCCTATTTATAGACTTCTAATTCCGCTTGAAACACACTCAAACGAAATTAGATTCCAAGCGGAATCTAATTCCGCACGGAATTACACAAGAACACTTTCAAGCGGAATTATGATATTCAAGCGAAATTAACTCTAAAACCCTATTTTCTCGAACTACGTGCCCTGATCAAACAATTCCAATACAAGACTCGATACAAGACGAAGTCGACAGACGCATGCACTAACAGACTCCCCCCTCGAATGTTGGCGAGTCTTCAGTGTCGAGTCTTCAACGTCTTCAGTCTTTATCAGTCTTCGGGCTCCTCCAAAATATCCGACATAGTAAGCATCCTCAATCTTTTCTTGAATTTCCCATGATCAAATTTCTGGCTTTATTTCTCATAGCTTCTCTTTTCTAACAGACTCCCCCTCAAGTTATGCTGGGATTGTAGTCTGGCTCATACTCTGCTCACATATTTACAGGTTCAAGAATCGCAACCTGGCTCTCTTATAACCATAACCTGCACATTCTCTACCCAAAACATAAGATTTCATAAAAGATACGATACATCAAATTTAGAAACTCTGCAAATCACTTGGTAACTTCAGTTCAAAACATCAATTAATGATTTAACAATTTTAATTACTGATGACCACTTGTATGCAAACCATTTCAAACATACACACCCAAACCTGTTCATCATGTTTAGCACTCGGAATTTTGAAAATCAGCTTTCCAACATCAGTTGTCTAAAATCTTTTGAATTTTTCAAAATTTATGCTAAAACACTCCGAAAATCTTTTTGGATTTTTTAATATAATAGAAAAACAGTAAAGAAATATTTACAGACACTATTTTTGCGAGTTTGTGTAAGAGGATCATATCAGTTTATGAGACAAATCACCAACACCGTTAAGCTTTAAACATTTTAAGTTCTAAACGATTCACTTAGATTGTCAGTATACTGATCCACTTAAATTCTCACACAAAGTTCAACTGATTCGAGATATGAGATTAATGTTTTAAGCACTAAAACTTATACGCGTGTCCCACCTCAGAATATACTCTCGTATCCAGATCCCAATATTCAGTCTTAGATGTGAATATACCACAGATGATATCTGTAAAGGGTTAAATTGCGAGGGCTGTGAGAGCTCAGGTTAGGACTTCCGTTCAGCAGAGAGATGACGGCTTCGACTTTTGGTGTGTCCCCTTTAGAGGATCTTTTGTTTCAACAGCACATGATTAGCATTTTGCAATGTTTCATCATTTTTTGTACTGAGGGTGGCGCTATATTTCAAGCAAGCAGAAAGTATTCTCCGGGGACTAGGCCATTGCTTCCGCAAAATCAGAAGTCCCGGGATAATACCCCAGATATCACTGAGCATAAAGACCTAGTATCTCAGAAAGAGGGACCTTTCAAACAAGATTTCGGGGGTTACCCATATATCCGAGAGATGTTCCCCACGATATAAGCAAGTTTGAAAATTAGGTTTATATCTCGTCTTAATCTACTAAATGTGTAAAAACCTACTGGCACATCATCAGTGAGACCGTTTATCACATTTTGACTTCCCAATTCTTTAGCATGCTGTGATAGTCCACTGATGTACTATCATTTCCTCTTTTATAGCAAAACTCATTTTTTTCATTTTATCATGTTTTTGCCTTTTTCAAATTTTCAAATGTTTTTGGATTTTCTGAAATTCTTACCCCCCCTAAAATTCAAAATCATTTAAAGAAATTTGAAAACAAACTGTACAAGTAAATTGACAACTGATATCAAATCGCTTCAGATCGCCATCCACTTGGCATAAACAATCAGAACTCCCCCTCACAACAAACTATTTTCCCATTGTGATTTCAAAACACTTAAGTTTGTTTTAATCAAATGGTTTTTTCGAAAAATTAGTTTTGTTGATTTTATACAACCAGTTGTAGGTTAGGGGTTCATCACATTGTTCTCAAAAATATCATTTGTAGGAAAAACAAGTACAATTTAATGTCCTTGATTTACCACTTGTAAGTGAAAACCTTCTTCAACCACTTGTAGGTTCACTCACCAACCAAAACACTTGTAAATCAACATATAACAATTTAAAATACCACCTGATGATTTACCAACCAATCTATTCAAGAAAGATGCCGATTCCTGCTCCACTATTACCAACTTGGGAGCTCCGGCAAGTCCGGATTTTAATTTGAAAATGGTGTCACCCAAGCCTGATCATCCTTGGGTGATACATATCTATCCCACCAACATTTAGATTTGTAAAATTCTTTTGCACCTTTAACCTTTCCATCAACCATCTTCCCAAAAATATGTTTAACTTTTCCATTAAACACTTTTTCAGCACTAAATTCTTTCTTATCAGCAAAGAATTGTCCTGAAATTTCAGTTTTACCCACTTTCAACTTCAAATTTTCTTTTGACAATTTTGGAAAGTTTTCCTCGTTCAACTCTGGAACAGAATTCTCATTCTTCTTTTCAACAGATGACTCCTCTGATTTTATGGAATCAGATTCATTGTCAGAACTACTCTCAGATTTTACAACCCATCTTTGTTTATTTAAATCGACATTTCTTTTGTAAAAACGTTTTGAAACATCACCAATTTTGAAAGTCGAATTTTCAAACAGTTTAGATTTCTCAGTTGGTTGTTTCTTTTTATCAACACATTTTTCTTTTAATTTCGAGTTAAAAGAAACTCCCTGTTTTGTGTTGTTGAACTGTTGGCAATTCCAAGCAATATGTCCAATTTTTTGACATTTGAAACATGTTCTTCTGACTCTTGGAACAAATTTCCTCACATTCTTCTTTATTTCAGCAAGAAACTCTTGATTTGACTGTTTCCAGAATGGTTTCTTCGGCTCTTCTTCAGAAGTTCCTCCTGAAACAAATTTCGTTTTTGGTTTATAATTTTTCTCATTTTTATAATTTTCCGGAGGAATTGTTAGTGCATTTATGTCTATCGCCTTCGTCAATTTGAGCCGTAGCGAGAAACAGAAGAAAACAAGTCGTTATGATGTAATATCTAGACAAAAGGCAAGGTGGCGATATTGTAATTAAAGAGAAATCTCAATAAAAGCCAAGGCCTATAAATAGGAGCTTTATGTTTAGATTAGAGACTTTTGGCTCATTTGTGTTTAGGAGAACTCTAGATCTAGAGAGAGAAAGTGATTCAAGGTGCTTGTTCTTGTTAGATTTCTAATAGAATCATGTTTATATTACATCGTGTGTGTTAGGTCGCGTTCGTGTACGGATTCTGCACGTTATACGTTCGTTTCACAATCGTTTCGGAGTCAAAACCGGTCCTACAAGTGGTATTAGAGCAGGAGCTCGATTGCACTGATCCAACACACATTTCCGATCGTGATTTCATCAGATTCAGATCCGGATTTCATCTATTTCTTCATCTTTTTCATATTTTTCACGTTTTTCGCTGAAAATCATCAAATTGAACGAGTTTTTACTATCCAAATCGGCTGATTTTTTGATATGTTGTGCGAAAACATCTGATTTACAACCCTACCAAATTTCAGATTCAAACTCCTAGCCGTTTAGGAGAAATTCGAGTTTTTAGATCCGATTTCGTTTGAAACAGCGAGAGTCCGTTTGAATCTGACATACCGTTTGAAATTGGCTGGTCATCTCGTTTGAACTGAACCATTCCGTTTGAAAACAGCCTCATTCCGTTTAAAAGTAGCAACATTCCGTTTGAAATCTGGTATCCCGTTTGAAATTGCATGGGATTACGTTTGAAACATGTGTTCCGTTTGAAACATTGGGTTGTGTCCGTTTAAGGAATGTATTCTGTTTGAGGATTACGTTTGAAGCTAGCTGTTCCGTTTGAAACACGATGTCCGTTTGAAAGTGGTTCAGTAGTTCACGTTAAAGTTGCAGCCCTTAATTATAAACGGTCCAAAAAAAACGAAATAGTTAATTGTGTTGTCAGCATATTATAACTCAAACTGTTATCACGTGATTAAGTTGGACGGTTCTATCAAAGTGTTTGTCGATTGCATGTGAAGAATCAAACGTGTTGGACTTTGGTTACATATAGTCATAGATAACATTGATTGTCGGCCACTCACTTTGTTTACATAAAAATCAAAGACATAAGCCCACTAGTTATAAAAGATCAAATATCTTGAAAGTGAATTAAATCATTGTCGACCATTGCTTAAATGAAAGTGAAAGCTGTTTAGCATGCATGTGAAACATTAATTGCAATCTGTGTACATATGTTAAAAAGTCTTCGGCCCAATAAAAAGTTGATTGATACCAAAATTTTCGGATGCATGTGATCATAATTGAATAACAGTTAAAGGTCCAATAACTTTAGTCTTGATTAGCGGCCCAATTAGATTAAATACTTGTCAGAATCATTCATGTGAAAAAGGCACCGTTTGAAAGTAACCAGGTCTCGAAGTTATCCAAGTTGCACGGGTTGAAATTAGATCCAAATTATTTGGGTTTTGTTGGGCCAGAAAGGTTGTAAGTTTGGGCCAGATTGTTTTGTGAGTTTTGGGTCAGTTTGCACCAAATTCAAGTCACACCAACCTAATTCAGTTTAGATCGCTTGAAACTGAACCAGTTCGTATGGATTGAACGTTTTCAGGACGTTTGAATTTGATTCGGGTCATAGCAGTTCATACGGTTTGTCAACTTAAATCTCAGTTCACATCAAACTCAGTCCGCACAAAATATTCACCAGTCCGAGTATCAGTTTGATTCAGTTGATTGTTAGTGATTGAACTGATTTTGTTGTCTGTTTGATTTAAGGTGATTCAAGGAGATAACATCATGGCTGAAATCAAAGAGAAAACCAGAGAAGAGATTTTGAGTGAGAAAACTTATCGAGAAAGAAACGTTGTTTTCAACAGAATGGATGACATGCAGGAAGAGTATGAGAATGCAGTGAGCAACAGAAGATGGGATAAAAAGAGAGAATGTTACTTCAACAGAGAAGGTGAACCAGTTGTTCCAAAGAAAGACATAATCTTTGATGATGTTCTTCTCATAATTCCTTTGAGAGCCGAATACTATAGAAATGTGATGAAAGATGACACATATGCTAAAAGGCATGAAAAGGAGATCAGATATGCCATGACATCGTGTCTAAGAAAAAGGGATGAAGAGAGAATGAAGAAGAATGTTGAAGAAATGGTGAACAATCTGAAGAAGGTTGCTGAAGAGGTTAAAGCAGAAGCTGTTGAAGTTGAGGTTGTGAAGGAAATCAAAAGTGAAGAAGTTGAGGTGAATGAAGAGGTTAAGAAAGCTGTTACTGAAGAACAGCAAATTGGAGAAGATGTGAGGAAAGAAGAAGAAGAAGTAAAGAATGAGAATTTGGAAGCTGGTAATGTTGGTGATGAAGTCGGTGTTGAAGAAAAACAAGATGATGCTGAGTTGAAGCAGACAGAGGTAGCTGAAAACACCGAGGTGCCAATCATTGAGGTAAATTCTAATTCTAACATCTTGACTGAAACTGTTGAACAGTGCAAGAAATGCATGGAACCGTGCAGAGCTTGTACTGAAAAAGATGAGCAATTCAGAACAAGAGATCTTGAATTTACTAAAATTGAAATCATTTTTAAAGAAAAATGCAAAGAAATGCTAGAAAAAGAAAAAAGTTTTAAAAGAAAATGATGAAAAACTTTCTGAAAAATGCAAAAAGTTAGAAACAGAAAATGAAGTTTTGAAAGAAAATGTTTCTAAAATGACAGAAGAATGTTCACAAAAAGAAATTGCTTGTCAAGAAATGAAGAAAGAATATGACTCAATGAAATTAGCATATCATATTACGAAAGAGTCATATGAAAAAGTGAAAGATGAAATGAAATATGCTCAATCAAGAATGAATTATATTTCTGAAACAACTAAAGAACTTAAACGAATGTATTCAATAAAACAAGATGTTGTTAATTCCTATATTGAAGATGTTTTTCATCATTTTCTTTTAAACAGGACAACAACAAGTTAAAGAGTTATCACGTGTCGTCATATGTGCTTGAACTAATTTTCAATATAAAACCGGGAGATGGTGAGTCTGAGCAAAACAAGAAAGGCATTGGCTCAGAGTTTCATCAAGTACCACCACCGGGAAAATTTGCATTTTATGATGATGAAAAGGTCGAAAAAGCTTTCCACATGGTAGACCAATTGCCAGACAACATTGACATAACCTATTCCAAATCTGATGATTCTCATGATTCAGAGGTGGTAGGTAAAGTCATTGAAAGTGTGTTGAAAGAAGAGTCGGTTGATACAGGTAAATCTGAATCACAGGATGAAGATGAAGGAAATCTTCATGATAATTATCTGAAAAACATAAAATCCGAGAAAAGTTTGAATGATGATTCAAAAGGATTGGTTTATACCATGATTGGATCGGACAAATTGTTCTTAGATGTTGTATTCCTGATTCAGAATGTGATTTCAGAAAAGGTTGATAAAGTTTTCAAAATGGTTGAGATTGAGAAGTCTGAGATTTCAAAGTTTGCTGGTAAGAGTCATAGAGGTTCGTATAACAAACCTGGTTACAATGTCACACCCCGACCACGTATAACATACAAAACGTGGCGGAAAACGTCGGGGAGTGTTGTAACAGAATTAATTGTTTCATAACCATGGCATTCAAAGTTGTATTTTATTTATCAACATAAGAGTTACATTGTCTTAAACAGAAATCAAAGAGTTCAAAACATAATTAAACTAGTTCTATCTTCATTTTATGTCTCTAAGGCACAGGTCCGCCCTAGTGTCACGATCATCATCCTAAGCAATAGCTCCTGAAAACACATGTGAAAATAGGTACGTCAGCATAAAAATGCCTGTGAGATACATAGGTTTGTGAAAATTGGATTCATGACTTAAGTTTAAAAAAATGTTTAGTCATGAACCTTGTAATTTGATTTGTTTTGTAAATCGCTCGAAAAACAATAAGTTCAGATGATATATATAAATAAGAGAATAATGTATGGTTAAATGAATAACCATGTAAAATGAGTTGTATAAAATAAACTGTATTGTAAACCAAAGTCTTGTGAAAACATGTTAATTGTGTAAAATGTATAAGTCCAAAATGAATGATTTAAATAACGCTATGATATGTAATATAATACAAACACTTATATATAGGAAGTACCAGCGGCGTATCCACCATGCTTGTATCATATTACTCACATCCCGTTACTTAAGTCACTTAAACCAACCAACCATGTATAAAGTCTATGTTTAAACCAATCGTCAAAAGTCCTTGTATAAACCATGTCAAATGTTGATAGTCCAAAAGTAGTCAAGTAATGTGTAACAAATGTTATGTATTGTAAGTAAAGTATTGTCACGTAATCCAAATGTAGAAATGTACAAAACAAAGTATTTTGAATATATCAAAAAGTTATGTTTTGCAAAGTAATGCATGTTACATTGATACAAACATTTATGTGGTAAGTTAACGCATACATTCAAGCCTTGAGACAGTCGGATAACCCTTTCAGTCAAGGTTATCAAAAGAAATGTTTTCGGATTCAGTCATTCCTTACATCCAAACAAACCCGAGATGCCAGGAATGGGATTTTTCAAGTCCTATGGTACCAGTACTTACTCCCGAGCGGCGTAGCTAATGTTAATGAACGTATAATAGTCTCGTTTGTGTAAACCAAATGTTATAGCAATTGTATACAAGTCATATGAAAACAATGTACTAAGTATGCTAAGTTAACATACAAAGCAGAAAAGTCATGTAAATCAATGTGCTAGCATGCTATCAGTTAACATACATAGCAGAAATGTAATGTGAAAAAATGTACTAAGTATGAACACAATGGACATACATAGCATGAAATGTAATGAAATCATGTACTATAATGTACTAACGAACATAACAAGTATATGATGTGAAAACAGGAAAGCACGAAAGTAACAAGTAGGCACATGTGTTTCACCCCAAAACAGTTTGAAAACAGTAAAAGAGGGGTCTATGTACTCACTTGAGATTGCTCAGAAGTCCTAAGATAACCACCAAGCAATGCTAGAGATCACGGAATATCAAACGGCACCTAATATAGGTAACTACATTAATAAACCGGACCTAAGTCGGAAGATCGGATAGAATGTGATTTAGACCCGACAAGTTTGAAGACTTGTTTAATATGGGTATTTCATACACACTCTGAATTTCTAGATAAAACCGATAAGGTTTGACCCGCTTCGGCTAATTTATGTAAACTAGTTATATAAACCGAACCGAACGTGTAATAAGCGTAACGGGTATCCGTAAGAGCCATATACAGGTTTCCAAAGTTAATATGCTTCAAATATGTTGTGACATCAGTAATATGTCTTTCATTATGCCCGAAACGTATTTAAACACAAACTATGCCACGTAAGGGTAGTTTGGTCATTTAAAAGGTTATAAAAGAGTTTAAGTGTTAACCTGAGTTACAGGTCTGATGTAATCAGCAAATATACTCAATTTGCTAAGTTATATCAGTAGGGTAGAGTATATATGTGAAATTTATCAATTATAACCAAACTATGCACCGTAGGGGCATTTTGGTAATTTCACATAAGCCGTAAAGCTCAAAACTGAAGTCTGAGTTAAACAACTTTTGTTTACTGTTAAAACATTATAATTTACCTAAAATATCAGTAGGTATCAACCCTTGTATGTCTAAAATAGTTCTAGTACATACTATGTGTTAAAAACGCTTAGAAAGGCGATTAGGAGCCGTTTCCGGGTTATATACCTAAAGCTGATATTTTTATTATTCCAGAAGGCTTAAAATAATTTATTTATCATTTAAGATCAGTAGCAAAAGGTTTGGGGTCATTTGGATATGTAAAACTCATTTTATAGCCCGTAAGGGCAAAACCGAAAATTACCGGATTAAGCCTACGACTATGAGTTATGCTCAGCCTAAAATTAATTAAAAATCTTCAAAAATCCCAAAATAATATATTAAATCAGTGGGCAATAAGTTTGATATCAAAAAGTAGGCTTAACTATGATATACGCTAATTACGCCATTTAAATAACATAAAGCTTTCATTTTGCGCTAATGAGCATAACTCTCAATCTACACCACCAATTGATATCAAATTTTGGGTACAAGTTTATATATCAGTACCAAAGGTTTCTACTCTTTTACATTTTCAAAAATCACGTTTTAAGGTAAAAAGGGCATAATGGTCTGCATATGAGCAATTAACGGAAATATGCATATTAATTGGATAACTAATGAACCACGGTGTATAATCACAGAGGGTTATACTAGTATGTAACCTAGTCCAATTAAAGGTCTGAGGCATTTCTAAAACATGCCTAAACAGGTCAGAACTGAAAGTCAAAGTAAAAGTCAAACTATGCGACTTTCGGTTCCGAACCGGGTCTAAACAGGAAATTGTCGGGTTGAATAGGTTTGGACATGTTTTTACACTAATTACTAAGTTATATTAATGATCAAACAGGTTGTATATGTTCTACATAGTTAATTATGCATAAATTAGAAATTTAGCATCCTGTTGACTTTTTCTTAGTAAGTTTGACCCGACTTTTGACCTAGTTAGAATGGGAATCAGGGGGAACCCTTTTAAGGGTTTATTACCCACATAATTACCAACTTATAACTACTTTTGATTCGACTAATCACTGGACCATTAGTGATTAATCGTTAAGTCAACCGTTAATTACGACGGTTGACTTTTAAGCTAAAAACTAAGCTAAAACTAAACTAAGGAAGGTTAGGCAAACTTACAAGAGTCCTAAGAATGACCAGGGATCACTTGAGAGAAGACTTGTGCTCCAGAAAGCTCCTCAATTGCAGATGGAAGGTGTGTTCAATGTTTGCAACTTCATTGGCCTTTTATAGTGATTTAATCACCACAAATTGTTGACACATGAGCCTACAAGTGACCACAATTCTTCTACAAGTGTCCCTAAGTGTCTAGGAGTGTTTAGGGGTCGCCCATGAAGTGAAACAACTGAGTAAAGTCTGTTCCAAGGCTGAAAAGCCAAGAAAAAACGATTTTCTGCATCTGGGGGCCTGACGCGGCCCGCCTGAGATATGGTTAAGACTAACGCGGGCCGCGTCAGCCTTGTAATCAGGCTTAAGTGTTTTAAGTTGTTGCAACTTGTCCCTTGGCCCTTTGAAAGGCCAACTAAGCTTATATTTTGCAATTTGACCCCTTCCTAATTACATACAAGAGCTTTAGGGCTTGTACTCATTTTCTAAGTCCTCGGTTAACTTTATTGTTACCCGAAAAGTCCTAAACTTCAACGTTGACGCTTTAACCCCTTGTACACGGATTTGATCATAACTTTCTCGTACGATAACGAAACTTTATGAAATTTATATCGTGCATTCTAGTGAGCATAATTAACCGTTACAAAGTTTCGAGTTTGTCAAGTTTAGTCCCTGTAAGCGAATTAACTTGTTTTTGTCATACCAAAGCCTTTAAAACTTATTTCTAAGTTATGTAAAGGTTATTTAAGGTATGTTAAGTATATGTTGAAGTTCCGGAGTATTTGTCACATTAAACTGATTACGTTTATGCACCAGTTTGCGTATAAATCTCCAGAAAATGATATAGAGTTTGAAATTGGACAAAAGTCAAAACACGAAAAATGTAAAACATAACCAAACAAACATTGGGATCAAATAACATTGTTTTATTGATAATTGAACTGTTCACAATGATAACAAGCACAGATGTTACAGTCTCCCCTACTTGTGGAAATTTCGTCCCGAAATTTATTTAGAGGAAACTCGTGGGAAAAGATGCGGATACTTCGCCTTCGTTTGATCTTCGCGTTCCCAAGTAAACTCGGGTCCACGTTTAGCTTCCCAGCGAACTTTGACCAAAGGAATGCGCTTGCGTTTGAGCCACTTGACTTCACGTTCCATGATTTCCACAGGCTTCTCAACAAATTTCAGCGTTTTGTCAACACGAATTTCGTCAAGCGGTATGTGGAGGTTCTCATCAGCTAAACACCTCTTGAGATTGGACACGTGAAAAGTTGGATGAACATTTCCAAGTTCAGGAGGTAACTCAAGTCTGTAGGCTACCTTACCGATTCTTTCGACGATCTTGAATGGTCCAACGTATCTAGGTGCAAGTTTTCCTTTCTTTCCAAATCTGATCACACCTTTCCAAGGTGAGACCTTCAGTAATACTCGATCACCGACTTGAAATTCCAAGGGCTTGCGTTTTGGGTCCGCGTAACTCTTCTGACGGCTTCTAGCTGTCTGAAGGTTATCACGAACTTTCTTAATCTTGTCAGTTGTCTCTAAAATGAGAGCAGGTCCAGTAAGCTGAGCCTCGCCGATCTCATTCCAGCAGACTGGTGAACGACATTTTCGACCATAGAGAGCCTCGAAAGGAGCCATTTTGATGCTGGTGTGATAACTGTTGTTGTAGGAGAATTCAATTAATGGAAGATGTGAATCCCAACTACCACCAAAGTCGATCACACAAGCTCTAAGCATATCCTCCAGAGTCTGGATTTTTCTTTCAGATTGACCATCCGTTTGCGGATGATAAGCTGTGCTCAGGTTAAGTTGGGTCCCCATAGCGGATTGCATGGTTCTCCAAAAATGAGAAGTGAAACGAGCATCTCTGTCAGAAATGATGTTCAAAGGAACACCATGTCGAGCTACAATTTCATCCACATAGATTTTAGCAAGTCTGTCAGCAGGAAAATCCTCACGGATTGGCAAGAAATGTGCTGACTTAGTAAGACGATCAACAACTACCCAGATGGCATCATGACCTTTCTTTGTGCGCGGAAGTTTAGTAACAAGATCCATAGTAATGTTTTCCCACTTCCAAATTGGGATCTCTGGTTGCACCAATAAACCCGAAGGACGTTGATGTTGAGCCTTAACCTTAAGACAAGTAAGGCATTTTGATACGTATAAGGCAATGTCTTCCTTCATACCAGGCCACCAATAGTGAATACGAAGATCCTTATACATCTTATCTGAGCCCGGATGAATAGAATAACGAGACTTATGGGCTTCATTCATAAGCAAGGTACGAAGATCATCCTGGCTTGGGACCCACAAACGGTCCATAAAGTAATACGATCCATTGTCCTTCAGTTCCAAATCAGGTGTTATGTGATAGGGAAATTCCTTATCCATCAAACCTTGTGAAACACAAGACTGTTGAGCCTGAGAAATGCGTGCTTGGATATCGGATCGAGCTTGAATAACGGATTGAACACGAACACAATGAAGCTTAGTACTTTCCTTACGACTCAATGCATCGGCTACGACATTCGCCTTACCAGGATGGTAGCGAATCTCGCAGTCATAGTCGTTTAGAAGCTCCACCCAACGTCTTTGTCTCATGTTGAGTTCTTTCTGATTGAAGATATGCTGAAGACTTTTGTGGTCCGTGAAAACCACGCATTTAGTACCGTACAAATAGTGTCTCCAGATCTTTAGAGCGAAAACAACTGCACCCAACTCAAGATCATGAGTGCTGTAGTTTTTCTCATGTATCTTCACCTGTCTTGATGCATATGCTATGACTTTGTTCCTTTGCATCAGAACACAGCCAAGACCCAATTTAGATGCATCACAATAAACGACGAAATCATCATTGCCCTCAGGCAAAGTTAGAACAGGCGCGTCACAAAGTTTCTGCTTCAAGTGTTGAAAAGCTTCCTCTTGCTTGAATCCCCAATCAAAGGGTTTGTTCTTCTGAGTTAGAGCAGTTAAAGGAACTGCAATCTTCGAGAAATTCTCAATGAAGCGGCGGTAATAACCCGCTAGACCAAGAAAAGAACGAACTTCAGTAGGAGTAGTAGGCGTATTCCAATCCTTAATCGCACTGATCTTGGAGGGATCTACATGAATACCTTGTTCGTTGACAATATGTCCTAAGAATGGAACTTCTTTAAGCCAGAATTCACACTTGGAGAATTTGGAGAAAAGTTGCTCTTTCTTTAGGAGTTCCAAAGTAAGACGAAGATGTTGCTCATGATCAGCTCGTGTCTTAGAGTAAATCAAGATGTCATCAATAAAAACAATGACGAACTGATCCAAATAAGGTTTGCAGACCCTATTCATTAAGTCCATGAAAACAGCAGGAGCATTAGTCAAACCGAATGGCATGACTGTGAATTCATAATGCCCATAACGAGTGCGGAATGCTGTCTTGGGAATATCTTCTTCATGCACACGAAGTTGATGATATCCAGATCGCAGATCAATCTTTGAAAAATAAGAAGCGCCCTGTAGCTGATCAAAGAGATCATCGATGCGAGGTAGGGGATATTGATTCTTGATGGTAAGCTTGTTAAGCTCACGATAATCGATACACATCCTAAAAGATCCATCCTTCTTCTTGACAAAAAGAACGGGAGCACCCCAAGGTGAAAAGCTAGGACGGATAAAGCCTTTATCAGAGAGTTCTTGAAGCTGCTTAGATAACTTTTGCATCTCAGATGGTGCAAGACGATATGGAGCTCTGGCAATGGGATTTGCTCCAGGTACGAGATCAATGCGGAACTCGACTTGGCGTGCTGGAGGTAGACCAGGTAAATCTTCAGGGAATACTTCAGAATAATCTCGAACAACAGGAATATCTTGGATAGACTTACCCTTTCCTTTATCTGCTGTGACATGTGCCAAGAAGGCCACATAATTCTTTCGCAGATACTTCCGAGCTTTAAAACAAGACATGAGCTTGAGACCACCAGCAGGTTTCTCACCACGAACCTGTAGGATCTCGCCTGTCAAAAGTGGCACACGAACTATCTTCTCAAAACAAACTACCTCTGCGCGATGCTTGGATAACCAATCCATACCCACAATAACGTCAAAGCTTCCAAGTTGCATAGGCGTGAGGTCAATAGGAAAAAGATGGTCGTTAAGGTTCAACTGGCAATTGCGAAGAACAGAATTAAGAACAATGGGTTCACCATTAGCAACTTCTACTGTCAAAGGTTTACCTAGTTTCGTTCTAGACACGCGAAGCATTGGCTCAAAAGACAATGACACAAAACTCTTGTCGGCACCCGAATCAAAAAGAACAGATGCAGGCTGATTATTAATAACGAACGTACCGTTCACCACTTCATTGTCTGCTTGTGCCTCTTGAGCATTCATGTTGAAGACTCGACCTCGAGCCTGAGCTTGATTCTGATTTGGATTCTGATTCTGGTTGGCTAGCCTTGGGCACCGGTTCCTGTAGTGGGTCAGATCCCCACAATTGTAGCACGAACCAGGAGGAAAATGAGGTCGTGCAGCTTGACCTTGTTGCTGAGCAAGAGGCTGAGCAACTTGTTGGGCTTGGTTCTGAACTGCCTGGTTCTGGTTAACAGGAATGCGACAGGTAGCGGCAAGATGGCCAATTCTCCCACAGTTAGTGCAATGACGACATTGGAGATGTGGTAGGTGATGGCCGTTACACCTGTTGCACAAAGGTGCAGTGCCAAGATATTTCTTCTTGGCTACTGGTTGCGCAGGCTGATTTGGTGCAGCTTGGGCCTGTGCAGTAACGGCATAGTTTTTGGAAGCCTTTCGCTTCCTTGACCCTCTTGCGGAACCAGAATTCTTTCCATTCTTGTTTTCACCTTTCTTGCCATCCCCCTTGTCAGACGCCTGCTTCTTGCCCTTGTCACCCATTTTATGCAGCTTTCCCTTTCGAACCTGCGACTCAGTCAATGTCGCTGCTAGCTCGATCGCCTGACGGAGTGTGGTAGGGTTACTACCAGTAAAGATGTCTTGCACTGAGTCAGGTAGGCCGTCGATGTACCTTTCGATAGCCTTGTCGAGTGGGGTAATCATAGTCGGGCAAAGCAGACTTAACTCCTCAAACCTATCAGTATACGCCCTGTGCTCGCCACTGTCTTGTTTCAAGTTATCAAACTCTTTCTCCAAAGCCCGCTGTTCATGACGAGGACAGAACTCCCTCATTATAAGGGCCCTAAGTTCAGCCCAAGTTTATGCTAGAGCAATTTCTGCACCACGGTCTCTCATAACCCCATTCCACCATGTGAGAGCCCTCTTCTGAAACACACTCGAAGAAAACTCGACCTTGCGATTGTCAGGACACTGCACGTGGCGAAAAGTATTCTCAATGCTCTCGAACCATTGAAGAAGCCCAGTCGCTCCTTTAGAACCACTAAACTTGAGTGGTTTAGCCGAGTTAAAATCCTTGTATTTGCATGGAGCATTGTTGTTGTTGTTGGCTTGGTTCCATTGAGCAAAGAGGTTTGGAAATTGAGCAGCCATCTACTGCGCAATGATTTCTGCCAGTTCGGCAGTCGCTATTTGGTTTTCGCGTCGAGGAGGCATTCTAAAAGAGGAAACATAAAAGGAAACGAGTGAGATGATTGGATGAAGAGAATGAGATGAAACAAAATCAACAAAAGCAAAGATGGTGGTCATTTGTCCGCATCACAAAGCAAACAAACGACACACAGTGACTAATCAAAGTAATTGGGTCAAAAATAATGTATCGCGAAGACATGCTCGCCTCTAAATGAACACAATTTAGAACCCAAAACTTTGACGAGATTTTGAAAATTCAAAAGGGTTCAAAACCATATAACAGAGGGTTCAAAACCTTACAATAGAGGGTTCAAAACCTAGTAATCAATCATCCTAGAACAGATGATTAATTTTTAAAGCGGATTCGAACTTGATGTTCCCGTTGTGGTTATCACCTAAGGATAGGCAAAGTACATGTTTTAAAATCTAAACACAATATAACTTGTGTTAGGGTCCTAGAAAGGTTATAGTCTAGGTCAAAGCATTACTAATAACCTAATTCCCTATAATCATTGGCTCTGATACCAACTCTTCTGTCACACCCCGACCACGTATAACACACAAAACGTGGCGGAAAACGTCGGGGAGTGTTGTAACAGAATTAATTGTTTCATAACCATGGCATTCAAAGTTGTATTTTATTTATCAACATAAGAGTTACATTGTCTTAAACAGAAATCAAAGAGTTCAAAACATAATAAAACTAGTTCTATCTTCATTTTATGTCTCTAAGGCACAGGTCCGCCCTAGTGTCACGATCATCATCCTAAGCAATAGCTCCTGAAAACACATGTGAAAATAGGTACGTCAGCATAAAAATGCCTGTGAGATACATAGGTTTGTGAAAATTGGATTCATGACTTAAGTTTAAGAAAATGTTTAGTCATGAACCTTGTAATTTGATTTGTTTTGTAAATCGCTCGAAAAACAATAAGTTCAGATGATATATATAAATAAGAGAATAATGTATGGTTAAATGAATAACCATGTAAAATGAGTTGTATAAAATAAACTGTATTGTAAACCAAAGTCTTGTGAAAACATGTTAATTGTGTAAAATGTATAAGTCCAAAATGAATGATTTAAATAACGCTATGATATGTAATATAATACAAACACTTATATATAGGAAGTACCAGCGGCGTATCCACCATGCTTGTATCATATTACTCACATCCCGTTACTTAAGTCACTTAAACCAACCAACCATGTATAAAGTCTATGTTTAAACCAATCGTCAAAAGTCCTTGTATAAACCATGTCAAATGTTGATAGTCCAAAAGTAGTCAAGTAATGTGTAACAAATGTTATGTATTGTAAGTAAAGTATTGTCACGTAATCCAAATGTAGAAATGTACAAAACAAAGTATTTTGAATATATCAAAAAGTTATGTTTTGCAAAGTAATGCATGTTACATTGATACAAACATTTATGTGGTAAGTTAACGCATACATTCAAGCCTTGAGACAGTCGGATAACCCTTTCAGTCAAGGTTATCAAAAGAAATGTTTTCGGATTCAGTCATTCCTTACATCCAAACAAACCCGAGATGTCAGGAATGGGATTTGTCAAGTCCTATGTTACCAGTACTAACTCCCGAGCGGCGTAGCTAATGTTAATGAACGTATAATAGTCTCGTTTGTGCAAACCAAATGTTATAGCAATTGTATACAAGTCATATGAAAACAATGTACTAAGTATGCTAAGTTAACATACAAAGCAGAAAAGTCATGTAAATCAATGTGCTAGCATGCTATCAGTTAACATACATAGCAGAAATGTAATGTGAAAAAATGTACTAAGTATGCACGCAATGGACATACATAGCATGAAATGTAATGAAATCATGTACTATAATGTACTAACGAACATAACAAGTATATGATGTGAAAACAGGAAAGCACGAAAGTAACAAGTAGGCACATGTGTTTCACCCCAAAACAGTTTGAAAACAGTAAAAGAGGGGTCTATGTACTCACTTGAGATTGCTCAGAAGTCCTAAGATAACCACCAAGCAATGCTAGAGATCACGGAATATCAAACGGCACCTAATATAGGTAACTACATTAATAAACCGGACCTAAGTCGGAAGATAGGGTAGAATGTGATTTAGACCCGACAAGTTTGAAGACTTGTTTAATATGGGTATTTCATACATACTCTGAATTTCTAGATAAAATCGATAAGGTTTGACCCGCTTCGGCTAATTTATGTAAACTAGTTATATAAACCGAACCGAACGTGTAATAAGCGTAACGGGTATCCGTAAGAGCCATATACAGGTTTCCTAAGTTAATATGCTTCAAATATGTTGTGACATCAGTAATATGTCTTTCATTATGCCCGAAACGTATTTAAACACAAACTATGCCCCGTAAGGGTAGTTTGGTCATTTAAAAGGTTATAAAAGAGTTTAAGTGTTAACCTGAGTTACAGGTCTGATGTAATCAGTAAATATACTCAATTTACTAAGTTATATCAGTAGGGTAGAGTATATATGTGAAATTTATCAATTATAACCAAACTATGCACCGTAGGGGCATTTTGGTAGTTTCACATAAGCCGTAAAGCTCAAAAATGAAGTCTGAGTTAAACAACTTTTGCTTACTGTTAAAACATTATAATTTACCTAAAATATCAGTAGGTATCAACCCTTGTATGTCTAAAATAGTTCTAGTACATACTATGCGTTAAAAACGCTTAGAAAGGCGATTAGGAGCCGTTTCCGGGTTATATACCTAAAGCTGATATTTTTATTATTCCAGAAGGCTTAAAATAATTTATTTATCATTTAAGATCAGTAGCAAAAGGTTTGGGGTCATTTGGATATGTAAAACTCATTTTATAGCCCGAAAGGGCAAAACCGACAATTACCGGATTAAGCCTACGACTATGAGTTATGCTTAGCCTAAAATTAATTAAAAATCTTTAAAAATCCCAAAATAATATATTACATCAGTGGGCAATAATTTTGATATCAAAAAGTAGGCTTAACTATGCTATACGCTAATTACGCCATTTAAATAACATAAAGCTTTCATTTTGCGCTAATGAGCATAACTCTCAATCTACACCACCAATTGATATCAAATTTTGGGTACAAGTTTATATATCAGTAACAAAGGTTTCTACTCTTTTACATTTTCAAAAATCACATTTTAAGGTAAAAAGGGCATAATGGTCAACATATGAGCAACTAACGGAAATATGCATATTAATTGGATAACTAATGAACCACGGTGTATAATCACAGAGGGTTATACTAGTATGTAACCTAGTCCAATTAAAGGTCTGAGGCATTTCTAAAACATGCCTAAACGGGTCAGAACTGAAAGTCAAAGTAAAAGTCAAACTATGCGACTTTCGGTTCCGAACCGGGTCTAAACAGGAAATTGTCGGGTTGAATAGGTTTGGACATGTTTTTACACTAATTACTAAGTTATATTAATGATCAAACAGGTTGTATATGTTCTACATAGTTAATTATGCATAAATTAGAAATTTAGCATCCTGTTGACTTTTTCTTAGTAAGTTTGACCCGACTTTTGACCTAGTTAGAATGGGAATCAGGGGGAACCCTTTTAAGGGTTTATTACCCACATAATTACCAACTTATAACTACTTTTGATTCGACTAATCACTGGACCATTAGTGATTAATCGTTAAGTCAACCATTAATTACGACGGTTGACTTTTAAGCTAAAAACTAAGCTAAAACTAAACTAAGGAAGGTTAGGCAAACTCACAAGAGTCCTAAGAATGACCAGGGATCACTTGAGAGAAGACTTGTGCTCCAAAAAGCTCCTCAATTGCAGATGGAAGGTGTGTTCAATGTTTGCAACTTCATTGGCCTTTTATAGTGATTTAATCACCACAAATTGTTGACACATGAGTCTACAATGACCACAATTCTTCTACAAGTGTCCCTAAGTGTCTAGGAGTGTTTAGGGGTCGCCCATGAAGTGAAACAACTGAGTAAAGTCGGTTCCAAGGCTGAAAAGCCAAGAAAAAACGATTTTCTGCATCTGGGGGCCTGACGCGGCCCGCCTGAGATATGGTTAAGACTGACGCGGGCCGCGTCAGCCTTGTAATCAGGCTTAAGTGTTTTAAGTTGTTGCAACTTGTCCCTTGGCCCTTTGAAAGGCCAACTAAGCTTATATTTTGCAATTTGACCCCTTCCTAATTACATACAAGGGCTTTAGGGCTTGTACCTCATTTTCTAAGTCCTCGGTTAACTTTATTGTTACCCGAAAAGTCCTAAACTTCAACGTTGACGCTTTAACCCCTTGTACACGGATTTGATCATAACTTTCTCGTACGATAACGAAACTTTATGAAATTTATATTGTGCATTCTAGTGAGCATAATTAACCGTTACAAAGTTTCGGGTTTGTCAAGTTTAGTCCCTGTAAGCGAATTAACTTGTTTTTGTCATACTAAAGCCTTTAAAACTTATTTCTAAGTTATGTAAAGGTTATTTAAGGTATGTTAAGTATATGTTGAAGTTCCGGAGTATTTTTCGCATTAAACTGATAACGTTTATGCACCAGTTTACGTATAAATCTCCAGAAAATGATATAGAGTTTGAAATTGGACAAAAGTCAAAACACGAAAAATGTAAAACATAACCAAACAAACATTGGGATCAAATAACATTGTTTTATTGATAATTGAACTGTTCACAATGATAACCTGCATAGATGTTACATACAAGAAGAAAAACATGAAGGCTGGGTTGGGTTATAAGAAGAAACAGAATCGAAACAAAAATGAAACGCCAAATTATCAGGCAAAAATGAATTTTGTTCAAGGAAACAGTTTAGCAAAAGAAAAAGAATTCAAATTGAGACAGTCTAATGATGAGTTCTTTGCAAAAAAGAAAAAGCAACAACCACAGGTCAAAGATGTGTCCATGAGAACATGTTTCAAATGTGATCAAAAAGGACATCTTGCACGCAAGTGTCCTAATCTGAAACCTGTGGATGCTGATAAAAAGAAGTCTGATGATGTTGAGAAACAAAAATCTGAGAATGTGAGACAAAGGTCAACCAGATTTGACTCAAAACAAACTTGGAGGTATAACACAAACAAGTTTGCTTCAAATCAAAAATGGAAATCAAACTCTAACAGGTTCGATTCGAGACAGACCTGGAATTCTCACATACCCAGAGTCAGAACAACTCAAAGTTGGAAAACAACTGTTGATATGACAAAACCACAAAAGTTTTGGAAACCAAAAGTTGTTCAAAAACAAAATGTTCAAAAAGAGTCTCATTTTTACAAACGTGGTACTCCTAAAGGTCAAACATGGAGTGCAAAGAAACAGGTGATTTTTGAAAAAGATGAAAAAGTTGAAGTAAAAGTTGAAAAGATTTTTGTGAAATATGACATAGAATTTCCAGCATTGAATGAAAGTTATTGTGTTGAAATGCCTAAGGTTCATCAGACCTGGGCAAAATTGTTCAAGTAATTGAGTAGTTTGTTTGTGCAGGTGCTCATGGAATTTGAAGATTGTGAGTTTGGAATTCAGAGCAGCCTGGCACAACTAGAGGAGGAGGCTGCTGCTGGACCCTGTGTTGGTTGAAACAGGGAGTTTATTTGTTTTTCTGTACATAAATAAACAATATTTTCAAAAACCCTAAAAATTTGAAAAAATTAAAAACCAAAAATATGTTTTAGTTTGTTAAAAACTTGAAAAACCAAAAATATGTTTGTTTTTAATTTTTGTCAAATATTAAAAAAATACAAAAATATGTGTTACTTGAATACGCCGAAACCCTCACGGCTGAACAAACATGATTACTTTCACATGATTGAAAAACGGTTTTCAAACTGTCGAAAATCAATGGGTTGTAAATCATGGGGGTACTTTATATTAGTTTTTCTGCAAAACAGGGCATAGTTAGCAGAAAATGGATGGCGAGACAAAGCTATCAGTGTTGGTTGTCAAATTTTCTTTAAATGGTTTTGCATTTTAGGGGGAGAAAAATTGTCAGAAAATACAAAAACATTTGAAAATTTGAAAAAGTCAAAAACATGATAAAATTCAAAAATTGAGTTTTTGTGTAAAAAGAGGAAATGATAGTACATCAGCAGACAGTTACAGTACGCTAATGAATTGAAAAGTCAAAATGTGTTAAACGATCTCACCGTGGATGTGTCGGTAGATTTTTATACATTTAGTAAACTTTTTCGGGATATAAACCTAAATTCAAACTTGCTTATTTCGTGGGGAACACTACTTGGATATATAGGTAACCCCTGAAATCTCGTTTGAAGGACCCCTCTTTCTGAGATACTAGGTCTTTATGCTTAGTGATATCTGGGGTATTATCCCGGGACTTCTGATTTTGCGGAAGCAATGGCCTAGTCCCCAGAGATTACTTTCTGCATTGCTTGAAATATAGCGCCGCCCTCAGCAAATTGATGAAACAATAAAATTGATAGTCATTGCTGTTGTAACAAAAGATCCTCTAAAGGGGACACACCACACCAAAAGTCGAGCCGTCATCTCTCTGCTGAACGGAAGTTCTGGCCTGAGCTCTCACGGTTTCGTACTATAATTTATTCCCCTTACAGATATCATCTAGGTATACTCACCTGTAAGACTGAATATTGGGATCTGGATACGGGAGTATATTCAAGAGGTGGGACACATGAATGAGTTTAAGTTCTTAATACATCTAATTCGTATCCTGAATTAGTTGAAATTTGTGTGAAAATTTAAGTGGACAAATATATCGACAATCTAAGTGAATTGTTTAATTCTTAATGTTTAAATAAGCTCAACGGTACTTGTGACTTGTCAGAAACTGATATGATCCTCTGATGCAAACTCAAACAAAAATATTGTCTGTAAATATGTTTGTATATATTTCTTTACTGCTTTATATTTTCAGAAAAATACAAAAAGATTTTTGATTCTGATTTATTTTCGACAACCGATGTCTGAGTGCTGAGTTTCAAAATCTAAGTAAGCTGATTGTGTTTCTGAAAATAAAACAAGTTCATTAATTTGAAACTTGAATTAAAAATCAAAAATCAAAAACAGTTTGTGATATCTTCAAGGTCATTAGTTTGGACTTGGTTGATTAACTGTGAGGGATTTGGATGCTTATACTGTTATAGAGCTAGTTTCCGATTCGATTCGATGAAACTGCCAAATTCATGAAAATTGTTTGTTTAGAATGTTTGAGTGAGCCAGGTTACAATTCCTGGATAGCTGAAATTTGAAATGCTGTTACTTATAAATGTTTGAGTGATTGCAGATGAGATTCCAGACTATGATCCCGGAAGCTGAGTCTAAGGGGGAGTCTGAAGACAAGCTCAAAGCAAGGGGAAGCTTGTAACCTGAAAGTAAGGTGTCGTTCCCAAAAGCACGGAAGCTTGACGAAAGGGGGAGCTTGATGAAGAAAAGAGTCTACAAAAAGGAGTAGCCTCAAACTTGTTCCCTCTGTAATAAAAACTGACATCTTATTGAGCATTTGGATTCTTCATGATTGCTGTTTTCTGAATATCCAACTCGTGCTCTTCAATCTTTTGAATAAACTGTGCCAGATTCATATTCTCAGACTTCCTCATGTGTTTCACAATCATCAAAAAGTTCCCCACTTATGCTATGGTAGCGCTTCAGCTAGTTTATCAACCCACTCCTCATCATCTTTCTTTATATCCAATCTTCCCATTTCCAATACCAAATGACAATATCTATCAATGGTCATCTTTGTTGTTTCATGATCGAAAGCTGCAAACATATCAAATGATTTCTTCAATAATGCCTTTTTGTTTTTTATCATATCTGCGATTCCATTGAACTTTTGAATCAATGCATTCCAAATTGATCTAGCTGTATTCTCATGTTGAAGCAGAACAAAGATATCTTCCTTTACTGCTTGTTATAGAAGACTAATCATCATTTTCTCACTTGTATACTTCAATTTATCACTTTCTGAAAAATCACAAAAAGCTTTTTCCAGCCCACGCTCGTTTTTCGGTTTCTCACAATCTTTGTTTAAAGCACACCATGCATCAAACTTATATGCTTGTACCCAGTTCTCAAATCAATTTTGCCAACCTTTAAAATCTTCAATGAACATTAGCTTAAGTGGTTTTTGATAAGTTCCTGTTTCATTCTCACTGTACAATGTTTCGGTAGCAGTAACAGGGGCAATCGGTGTCGCAAATGCATTGTAGAATTCCTCTTCCATGATCGGCAAATTTTTCACAAAAACACAAGTCTCAAATGGAATACAGATTCAAACGGAATTAATCTTTCAAACGAAATCACTTCACAAATGGAATTCCCTCTCAAACGGAATCACCTTTCAAACGGAAACACCTTTCAAACGGAATAACCTGATTTCGTTTGAATAAGCACACTTTCAAACGGAATTACTACTCTGGAGCGGAATTACTAATTCCGTGTGGAACAGTTCAAACGAAATTACAATCTGAAACGGAATCAGGTAATTTCGAGTGGAATTAGGTGTAGTTTTCAAGCAGAATAACAATTTCAAGCGGAATCAAGTCTTAATTCCGTATGAAATGCTGCTGACGTCACCTTTTTCGATCTGGTTTTCAAACGGAATTCTGATTTTTACCAGTTTTAAGCTGAATTAAGGACCAATATTCTCAAGAATCCGTTAAAACACTGTTACGCACACAATATGTGAAAATCAGGCCATTTTGACCATAAAATTTTGTGAATTTTGTAAAAGAAGGTGTAGAAATCAGAAATTATGGCTGTTTTTGCAAGAACTCTTCTTCCTAAGCTCTGATACCACTTGTAGGATCGTGCTGTAACCCAAACGGGTCAATCAGAAGAGTTCTTATCTATTTCAGAGGCGGAAACAATGAAATAGACTTGGAAAACAACTTGTTTCACACTTAAAAGTCTTGTATTATTGAAATAACAAGTTTTCAGATCAGCAGACACATCGGCAGCACTTCGGTACCGGAAAGATGACAGTTACAAATGATTTCGCTTGAACCCTATTTATAGACTTCTAATTCCTCTTGAAACACACTCAAACGAAATTAGATTCCAAGCGGAATCTAATTCCGCACGGAATTACACAAGAACACTTTCAAGCGGAATTATGATATTCAAGCGAAATTAACTCTAAAACCCTATTTTCTCGAACTACGTGCCCTGATCTAACAATTCCAATACAAGACTCGATACAAGACGAAGTCGACAGACGCATGCACTAACACCATCTATAATGCCTGCCTCATGAACTATATATATCCTACTAATAATGATAAATTTAATATATGATGTTGTACGAATTCCCTAAAGTCCCCACCGAAATGTAAGCCTATAGCCGATGCTTACTCTCTTGAGATCAAGCAAATTCATCCCAACTATATATTTAAGCAATTTTAAATCTACTAGGTCGTTTTCTCTAAAACACCGTAATAATCCCCGTTTCTCCCCGAAACATATATATATTTAGCAAATCCGTATATTTTCTATGAGAATATACATTTTTATATATCAAAGGTATGTTTTATTCAAAAACATTATTAAACCCTTTTTAATACGTGTTCTTCCCCCAAAACATATACAAAACAGTAAAAAGAGGGGGTTTAGTGACACTCACCTTTGGGTTCGTATTATAAATAGCGTAATCCCACAAATTGATTTCTACACGTCCTAATATACGTAGGAATGATTTATCAATCAATATATATATCACAAAATTCCTAAGTTTCTCCGTATCTTAGAATTTTCACATAACTTTGAGATTTTCTCAAAAAGTCATTATTTTTTGTTATGTTGCACGTTAATATACACACACACACACACATATATATATATATATATATGTATATATATATACACTAGTCGTTTACCCGCGCGATGCGGCGGGAAACATATCACTTAGGTTGGTGAGTTTAGGGTTATGTATGGGGCGGTTCGGTTTTGAGCCATAACCAAAACCAAATTCGCGATACAACGGAAAACACAACACTTGTTAGTAATTTTAAGGGTGAAACTTTGCAATACGATACTCGTTTTTTTTAGTTTATTGATATTCTTTTGATACAATGCAGGACTTGTGGTGGCGACAATTTACAATGCGGAACTTGTTTCTTGTTAGTTTGTTAATCCTGTCGTGATATATTGTATAGTACGTCTATTAGTTTTCTTATTCGTAGAAGCGATCTAGTCTATCTATGCCATAAGGTTCTCGGCTAAATAATAAAAAACTTAGATTGGGAACAATCCCTATACCATCATATTAAAAAACTTAGATAACTATTGAAATACAATATATTAAAAAACTTAACCTAACCCTTAATATCTACACTAAAAAATCATATTCATCACACTTCTCAACATAATCTCCCAACTCCCAACACCGGCGATTATCATCATCATCATCTTCATCGACATCCAACAGATCATCTTCATCGAATCGAGCACTCATTCATCTTCATCGAACAGATCATCTTCATCATCTTCATCTTCATCATCTTCATCAGGTTCATCTTCAAAACACAGGTTTGGTTTTGTTTGATTCTATAGGTTCAGATCTCATTTGATCATTTGGCTGATTAGAGTACAGATGTAGGTTGTTTATTGAAACTATGATACTTGGTTGTTTGAGAACTGTTTAAAAAGAACTGATCGGATCAGTTTCGGATTGATGTGTTCCTCATTGATTTTTGGTTTGATTCGATGATTTGAATGTGTTATTTGGGTATTTTTGGTTTGATTCGATGATTTGGATGTGTTCCTCATTTTGATTTATGGTTTGATTCGATGAAAAAACATAGGGTTTCATCATGTTATTTGGGTATTTGGGTATTTTGGGTTCTTAATGTTTGTTTTGCTTGTGAAAAAACAGAGGGTTCTTCATGTTTGTTTTGCTTTGAAAAAACAGAGTGTGTTTATTGGTTATTTGAATATGTTTGATTCGATGATAATCAGTTAGTATTTGGGTATTTTGGGTACTTCATGTTTGTTTTGCTTGTGAAAAAACAGAGGGTTCTTCATGTTTGTTTTGCTTTGAAAAAACAGAGTGTGTATATTGGTCATTTGAATGTGTTTGATTCGATGATAATCAGTTAGTATTTGGGTATTTTGGGTACTTCATGTTTGTTTTGCTTGTGAAAAAACAGAGGGTTCTTCATGTTTGTTTTGCTTTGAAAAAACAGAGTGTGTTTATTGGTCATTTGAATGTGTTTGATTCGATGATAATCAGTTAGTATTTGGGTATTTTGGGTATTTTGGGTACTTCATGTTTGTTTTGCTTGTGAAAAAACAGAGGGTTCTTCATGTTTGTTTTGCTTTGAAAAAACAGAGTGTGTTTATTGGTCATTTGAATGTGTTTGATTCGATGATAATCAGTTATTTGGGTATTTTGGGTACTTCATGTTTGTTTTGCTTAACAGAGGGTTCTTCATGTTTGTTTTGCTTTGAAAAAACAGAGTGTGTTTATTGGTCATTTGAATGTGTTTGATTCTATGATAATCAGTTATTTTGGTATTTTGGGTACTTCATGTTTGTTTTGCTTGTGAAAAAACATAGGGTTGATTTGTTTTGCTTTGTTCAGGTTTGTTTGTACAGAATGGTTGCGGATGTAAAGATACGCAAAACACCAACTACGAAGGCGAGAACACTTGACAACCTCCTAGAAGATGGTGCGGTGCACACCAGGAAGTGATTGATATGAATGAATATAACCCCAGTGTAGCTCTTGGATTTTCCTTGAAATTCCAGAGCTCGCTAATTACATATCTACCACTGGGGTTATATTCATTCATATCTGCTGCATTCCGAAGTGCACCCGTCAGTAAAGATCCACAATTACATGTCTCTGTATTGTATGTTACGGTCTTTTGTTATCGAGTCTGTAAGTTCTGTCAAGTCTACGAAGTTGGTATGACGTTTTGTCTCTGTATTGTATGTATTAAAAGTTTACATTTAATATACGTTTTGTCTAAAGGCGACACCTGTCAGTTTTCCGTTTAGTTCTGGTTGAACCTTCATTACAGCCTGAAAGTTAAAATATAAATCAAAGGTGGAAATGAATAGGACGGGTTAACAAATCAAACAGGGATGTAACAAAATTAAAATGTAACCCATGAAAAATAAAATGTAACCCATGAAAAAAAAAATTCATTTAGTCAAAAGAATATAAGTATAAGTGAAAGTAAGTTTTCGTGTATGAATGCTACAAGTATAACTAACAAATATTCATTTAGTCAAAAGAATATAACTAAACCACTTTGTATGAATTTTGGGTTGGTCTCAGGTCGGGTCAGTTTTCGTGTATGAATGCTACAAGTATAAGTGAAAGTAAGATTCTTTCCATTGCGCATCAAAGAATGAAATCAAACCACGCCAAAACTCTAAGAAGATGATGCTTACACAATACAAAAATAACTTTCTTTTTTTCTTAATATAATCTGTGTTCATAAATACAACAAATTGAAATACACATATCAACATGGTCAAAGCTTCTGAAATCATACATAATGACTATCAAAACAAAACTGGTACACTTTAGCGATCGGAATGTTGTTGCCATTAAATTCTTTCTCGTTTCTACTCGTCCAAAGTCTCCATATCATAGCGAAAGCCACAACTCCCACCTTCTTCCAAGCCTTGGACCCAACTTGACTTCTAAAGTACTCCAGCATTCACCTTGGACCTAACTTGACTTCAGTTCAGACATATTATGCATCATAACCTCACAGGCTCAGCTTATGCATCATATCCTCAACACTTTTAGTTCAGACATATTATGCATCATAACCTCACAGGCTCAGCTTATGCATCATAGCCTCAACACTTTCAGTTCAGACATATTATGCATCATAACCTTCTCATTTGCTTATCAAAACATCTGGAAGACTCAGACATGTAATTGAGAGATGAACACAACTACGGGTAAAGCCATGGCTGCAACACACGGTTGTAGAGTGAGAACTATGCAACCTGGATATTGCCCCGCCAAGATGCTACTCGGATCTTCTATGTACCCTCAAAATACAATCATCATCACAGTTTATTGTGTTATGTAACCTCGCTTTAAAGCATGATGTACAAGAGTAATTTGCCACTAAACTTAAACAACCTTTAAAGCATGATGTACAAGTGTTTTAAGCACAAGAAACACATATGTAACCTCACAGGCTCAGCTTATGCATCATAGCCTCAACACTTTCAGTTCAGACATATTAAGAACACAATCTCAGCTTAAGTTATGCATCATAGACTCAACACTTTCAGTTCAGACAGATTAAGAACACAAGCTCAGCTTTTGCATCACAGCCTCAAACACTTTCAGTTCAGACAGATTAAGAACACAAGCTCAGCTTATGCATCATAGACTCAACACTTTCAGTTCAGACAGATTAAGAACACAAGCTCAGCTTTTGCATCACAGCCTCAAACACTTTCAGTTCAGACAGATTAAGAACACAAAATCCAGAGTACACAATAAGAGTAATTTGCCACTAAACTTAAACAACCTTTAAAGCATGATGTACAAGTGTTTTAAGCACAAGAAACAAATATGTAACCTCACAGGCTCAGCTTATGCAACATAGCCTCAACACTTTCAGTTCAGACATATTAAGAACACAAGCTCAGCTTATGCATCATAGACTCGACACTTTCAGTTCAGACAGATTAAGAACACAAGCTCAGCTTTTGCATCACAGCCTCAAACACTTTCAGTTCAGACAGATTAAGAACACAAAATCCGGAGTACATAACAAGAGTAATTTGCCACTAAACTTAAACAACCTTTAAAGCATGATGTACAAGTGTTTTAAGCACAAGAAACAAATATGTAACCTCACAGGCTCAGCTTATGCATCATAGCCTCAACACTTTCAGTTCAGACATATTAAGAACACAAGCTCAGCTTATGCATCATAGACTCGACACTTTCAGTTCAGACAGATTAAGAACACAAGCTCAGCTTTTGCATCACAGCCTCAAGCACTTTCAGTTCAGACAGATTAAGAACACAAAATCCGGAGTACACAACTCCTTTACCACCCACCGGCAACTGTAAAAGCAAAACTGAATCTTATCAGTAACATTAGATCTATAACAAACATAATCAGCTACAAACACACTAGATCTGTAACAAACATAATCAGTAACATAAGCATGTAAATCAGCTACAAACATACCAGATCTGTAACAAACATAATCAGCTACAAACATACCAGTTAGTTTATATGAGCATGGGGGCGGATGTGAATGAAATGAAATTAGGGTTTAGATTTAGTGAAAGAAAGTATATATTGGATCCATTTGATTAAAATGGGTCAAATGCATCCGGTTAGTTTATATGAGCTGGTCCGCGTGCTGTTGAAGGATTTTTCAACACCTTTGTGCTTTAAAGGTTGTACAATGGGCTTCAAAAAAACCTAAACTAAAGAACACATACCACATCTGGTTATCCAGTAGTAAACAAACAAACATTTCGCAGAATAAAAAAGCTACGGCTCAAACAATACCTTGTTGAAATTGTGTAGAGATCGACTCCAGATGATACTTGCAAGATAAACACAATAATCAACTTCAAATTAAAGATACAAACTTCTTTAAAGAAAAAAAAAACTAAACTACAGAACACATACCACATCTGGTTATCCGGTGCACCCTAACACGAACAACTCAACGGCAGATCTGAAATATTACACAGATCCGATTCAAATTCCAGATGATACTTGCAAGATAAACACAATAATCAACTTCAAATTAAAAATACAAACTTCTTTAAAGAAAAAAAAAACTAAACTACAGAACACATACCACATCTGGTTATTCCGGTGCACCCTAACACGAACAACTCAACGGCAGATCTGAAATATTACACATATCCGATTCAAATAACAAAAAAAAAAGATACTGTAAAAAGAAAGATACCGAGCGGTCAAACCAGTCGATCTGGTGTTGGATCTAGAGAGATTCATCGCTGAGGAAGCGTATATCTTGAAGCGACTGGTAAAGAAACGCTAGAAATGGTGGTGATGATAATGAGGAAGTCGATCTGGTGTCGGATGTAAAGAGATTCATCACAGAGAAACCCTAGATCTTGATCTTGGAGCGCCTGGTTTTGAAACCCTAGAACCGCTTCTGGTGAGAGAGAGAGAAGAAGAAGGATGGGGGCGGATGTGAATGAAATGAATATTAGGGTTTAGATTGAGTGAAAGAAGGTATATATTGGATCCATTTGGGTAAAACGGGTCAAAGAGATCCGGTTAGTTTGTATGAGCTGCTCCGCGTGTGTTGAAGGATTTTTCAACACCTTTGTGCTTAAAAGGTTGTACAATGGGCTTCAAATGGTTGTAAAGTGGCAAATGACCATTTATGTCCTTCCTATATGCTTATTAAAGTAGTATATATATATATATATATATTTTAAGATTTTGAAATTTGAACGATTTTATTGGTGACCATTATCATGAAAATCCGTTAACACTCCCGTTTAAACGTAATATATCTACGATTTGCGCGTCGTAATATATGTACATAAACGTACACATAAACTTAATATCATAACACGCGAAATCTCATTAACTTATTTATTTTATCATTTTAAAGCACGTATACATGAAATAACTTATCAAGTTAGCATATGTATCAATTTTCATACTGGACAAACAAATTACACATTTAACGCGATTTTTACCGATTCTACCGCTTTAAGCGTACAAGTGTACGTACATGCATAGTCTAAATTCCCGCTATCATGTCAACACTTAACATATTATCATATACACATATCTAAATCACATAACACATTTTTAACACATAAGGTTCACTCATAAATAACCCATGCTAGTGCACATTGTAAACGCGTATTTTAGTGATTCGGTAACGTTTTCGGGCGTCGGTAGTCACGTATGACTAACCAAACACCAAGTAAACTTAATATAAGTTTAAATACTTATATTTAAACTAAAAATATCAGTTTACTTACTGATTTAAAACAGTTTTATAAAAATCCTTCGAAAAGCCGATTTTTAACCGTTTTACCGCATAGTTTTGTGTTAAACGTTACCATAACCATCCCAACTCGTAACGACTTGATATTTTAACATAATACATGTTATTTACTTATTAAAATGATGGTTATAATCAGATTAGTGCAGTTTTTGTGTAAGTCACATAAATCATGTGAATTCACGTATTTTACAACACTTTAAGCACTAAGTACAAAATGCAAAGCTAGTAACCTTTATGACAAAGTTTTATACTATTTTAACACTTAAAATATTAATATTTTTAGTCTTTATAATCTGATTAAAATTTATTTTTATCAAATCATATTCAAATCATCATTTCATGATCATACATCCACATGCATGCTTAAGTACAAGCATCTAATGCATTCAATTCACATTATCATCAACTTGAATGAACTAATTTATATCCAACACGCATTTAACTCATGTTCAATCATTCAAGAACATTCAAATCTTTATATGATTATCATTCAATCATTTATTCATAAATGCAAGACATATGCATATATTCTTACACATCTAAAATCATCAATATCTAAAATGTTCATGCATGCATGTATATATATATATACATACATATACGGCTCACATATATACATGCACACATGATTTCACATCTTCACTTTCAAATGTCCATACATATGATTAAAGCCTTTTTAGAAGTTTCCAAAGTTCACATACACATCACATTTCAACATCTTATCAACAAGATCAAATCAAAAATCAAAGCTCACATTCTAACATACACATATGCATATGTACGGCCACACATATACACACACATACATCCATTTTTATTTTATTTAAAAACCCATTTGTTTTAGTTTTCAAGTTTATGTTTAGATTGAAGAACAAGAGAAACTTCCATCATCATCAAGATCATCAAGAATCAAGAACAAGGTTTTTAAAGTGAGTTTTATACCTTCAATATTTTGATGGGTTTTTAGCAAAGGTTGATGATATGGAGCTTGATTGTTGCTTAAAACACCTTGAAATTACCTTTAGACCTTCAAATGGACTTGAAAACACTTTGGAATGAGCTTGGATCTTCAAGAAATGGTTTGAAATTTGAAAATGGATGGTTATAGAGGGGTGTTCGGCCAAGTTTGTTGGAGAGAGAGAGTGATTGAGTTTGTTGGTGATATTTCTTGGATTTGACAAGATCTTAGAATGATTTGTAAAGTTGTAATCATCATGCACATCTTCTAAAGCATACACATGGAGGAGAGAGAGAGAGAGAAAACAAACCTACCTAGCCGCCACCTATCTTTACACATACATACTACACGTATACATACAATATATATATACATATATAGATCAAAACTGGTATTTTACTGGATATCGGGTATTTTATCTAGCATTTTAATCTCGTTTTATGACGTTTTAAATTATTTTTGACGCTCTATAAAAATAAACTCGCGAAATTATTACTGAAATAATTATCAGTTGCCTTGACTGGCTGAATTGACAGTATTTTGTCAGATACGCGCGGTATCGCGCGGTACGCGCTTAAACTCGAAAAATAGAGTTTCTTAGCGTTTTAATTTATTTCTCCTTCCGAACATGATTAAAATTACCATTATAATCATAACAGATTATTTTTAGGATTTTAACACGATCGGGCGGCCATCGACGTTCGTTTCGCATTTTGTTCGTTACGCGATAAGCGTTTATCTTAATATCAGTCATAATTTTTATCAAAGTTTGGATTTACCAACACATCAAATATCACACATAAATATTAATATCAGTCAAATACAGCCTTTTATTTATTCATGACATGTGTTACATTTGCACGGTACATCCTAAATAGCCGGGTGTCATAGTCTCCCCCTTTTTAGGAAATTTCTTCCCCGAAATTCTACTCTACAGGTTTTGTTTTTGCACTAGGTGGGAAGAGGTGAGGATATTTCTGTTGCATCTGGTCCTGTCGTTCCCAGGTGAACTCGGGTCCACGTTTAGAATCCCAGCGAACCTTGACCAACTTAATCCTACTCCTTCTAAGTTTCTGAATTTTCTAATTCAGAACTTCTATTGGTTCTTCAATAAATATCAATTTATCGTCCACTTGAACCTCTCCAGGGGGTATAATTAGTGTCTCATCCGACATATACTTTTCAAATTGGAGACATGAAACACGTCATGAACTCCTGTGGCAGCTTGAGCCTATATGCGACTGATCCAACTCGAGATGCGATTTCGAAAGGACCAATATAACGCGGGCTCAGCTTGTGACACCTGTGCTTGTAATCATTGTACAAATTTTGATTAGTTCAATTATCAATAAAACAATGTTATTTGATCCTAATATTTGTTTATTTATGTTTGATATTTTGCATGTTTTGATTTTGTTCGCTTTCAAACTCTATATCGCTTTCTGGAAAGTTATACGCAAACTGGTGCGTAAACGTAATCAGTTTAACGTGACCAACACTCTGGAACATCAATATATGCTTAACATACCTTAAATAACCTTTACATAACTTAGAAATAAGTTTTGAAGGCTTTGGTATGGCAAAATCAAGTTTATTCGATCGCATGGACTATTTGCGTCAAACTGTGAAAGTATGCCGATTCGTGTGATAACGAACATTCCGGAACATGATCATAAGTTAAACATACCATAAATAACCTTTACATAGCTTAGAAATAGGCTTTGAGGGGTTCGGTGTGCTAAAATAAACTTTTTGGTCAAACAGGGACTAAAAGCATCAAAAAGTGCATAAGTTTGCATTTACGCGCATATCTTACGTTCTGAACATATCCGAACATCCAAAAATTTTGTAATCATTAAAATATTTTATTTTAGTGATTGGCATGCTAAAATTCCATTCGTCGCGCAATTTGGATCGTTCTTCGCGTCCGTTCATGTTTCGTCGTAATTAACCTAACAACGAGACCGTACGACCAAACGAACCGACATCCGAGATATTTTCAAGAACATTTCATATCCCCTACACTTTGGCATCATTATTGAGCCTTGAAAATGGGTTAACGGGGTTGAAATGCTTCAGAATCTAAGTTTTGAGCTTGCAGGGACTAAAACTGCCAAACTGTCAAACATAGCTCATGGGGAGCGAAGGCCCAGGCATAAGCCTACGCGGGGCGCGACAGACCTGTAGACCAGATTCATTGAATTCAGCTTTGCAACATGTTCCCACTGATTTCTACCATTGTTTTACAATACTAGGAGCTTGTTTATGAGTTCCCATGGTATTTAAAACCATATGCCACACATGGATGACTTTCTGCTTTGACCAGTCTATGGTCAACACGAAGTTCGTTTGAACTTCGCAACGTGAACGTAATCACGATGGTCATAGTCCTTTGTGACTATACCTACTGATTACCACGTTATCTAGGCATAGTGACGAGTCATAGTTTCGGTCAAAATACGCGTTTATGCGTATTTTGCAACCAAACTATTCATGGGTATCAAAACCCTTTGCTTTGATATCAAAATTATTTTCTAACTTAGTTAAACAGGTTTTAACATGTTTAACTCGTCACTTTTAGTTTAGTGCTTATATAGGGTCGTAAGATAAGCGGTCTAAACAACCGCTTAGACTTTCGAACCCGGCCCGTTTGGTCGATCATTAGGATCCGACCAATCACATTATGTGACCATAGTTGTATAGGGAATAACCTTCCGAGGTTATACCTTATGGTCACTACGTTTAGTTAGTTGTATGATAGGTAGTTTATATGCCTTAGGAAAATGACCAAAATGCCCTTTTTGCGCATAATTTCATTTTAAGCATATGTAATATAAATTTTTACATCTAAACTGATTAGGTAACATTATTATACATGTTAAGGCATATAATACTTGTCATAGAACTAGTTAGGCGGTCCGAAGGCGTTTTACGCGAACGACGCGTTAAAGTAGCATAAGCTACCTAAACGGGTCGTAATGGGTCATAAGCACTTAGGATAGGTTCCGATTTAGAATGTAGGCTTTGTTAAACCATATCATATGAGTTCCAATACTCATTTGGTTTACGAAACCTCATTTTATCTGATCTTCCAAATTAGGTCCGGTTTATTAACGTAGTTACCTATATTAGGTGCCGATTGATTCCGTGATCTCTCTAGCATTGCTTGGTTGTTATTCAAAGACTTCTAAGCAATCTCAAGTGAGTACATAGTCCCCTCTTTTACTGTTTTCAAACATTTTGGGGTGGAACACATGTGCCTACTTGTTACTTTCGTGCTTTTTCATGCTTTCATAACATATACATGCTATGTTCATTAGTACATCTATAGTACATGATTTCATCCACGTTTTTGCTATGTATGTTTAATTAACATGCTAGTACATTGATTTCATAAACACATTTGTTCCATATGTTCATTTCAGCATATGTACACATTGATTTACATGATATTCATGCTATGTATGTTCATTTTTGCATACTTAGTACATTGTTTTTCACATAACATGCTTACATTTGGTATGACATTTGGTTTGTTTAACGGGACAAAAGTACGTTCATTAACATTGGCCACGCCGCTCGGTAGTAAGTAGTGGTACCATAGGAATTGACAACTCCCATTTTTGGCTTCCTAGGTTTGTTTGGAAGTAGGAAATGACTGAATCCGATATTCATAATTTTTGATAAACCTTTAATTTGTTTAAGGGTTTGTCTCCACAGTCGCAACGCTTGAATGTATGCGTATAACACTACCGCATAGATGTTTGTATCAATAAAGCAGTGATTTTACAAAACATAACTTTTGATTTAAACTATGATTTATTTAAATACATTGTTTTGTACATTTTACATATGGTTTGAGTAGACACTTTTATTTGCCATACATAACATTTGATTATACATGAACATGATTTACATTTGGCATTTGACATTTGACATTTGACATTGTATACACATAAACATTTTGACATTAGTTTAAACAAGACATTTTGGTGGTTTGTTTGGGTAAGTGATTTAAATAACGAGGCGTGTGTAATATGATAAAAGCATGGTGGATACGCCGCTGGTACTTCCTATATATAAGTGCTTTTATGATATTACATGTCGTAGCTTTATTTAAACCATTTCAATTTAGACACGTTACATTTTATACAAAGAACATAACTTCACAAAACATTGTTTTATAAACAACATATCTTATACAAATTAATTTTTACTTGGTTATTTATTTAACCACACATCTTTCTTTTATAACATCTGAATTCCTTATCGATATTTCGTATGATTTATAAAAGAAAACACTTTTAATAAGATTCATGACTAACTTTTTGTTAAACATTTCTTTCAAATTCAAGTCATGAATCCTAAATCAATAAACCTATGTATCTCACAGGCATTTTTATGCTAACGTACCTATTTTCACATGTGTTTTCAGGAGCTGATGCATAGGAATGATCAAGATACACTTAGGCGGGCCTGTGCCTTAGTGACATAAAATGAAGCTAGAATAGTTTAACTTTGTTATGTACTCTTTGTTTCTGTTGTTTTAAGACAATGTAACCCCCTTTGTTTATAAATAAAACAAAACTTTAATTACCATGGTTGTGAAACAATAATTCTGTTGCTCGACTCCCCGACGTTTCTGCCGCGGTTTGTTGTTTTACGCGGTCGGGGTGTGACAGAAGAGTTGGTATCAGAGCCAATGGTTATAGGGAATTAGGTTATTAGTAATGCTTTGACCTAGACTATAACTTTTCTAGGACCCCAACACAAGTTATCTTGTGTTTAGATCTTAAAACATACACGTCACCTATCTTTAGGTGATTTCCAAAACAAGAACACAATTTTCCAAAATGATTTTTGAAAATCAATCATCTATTTGTAGATGATTTGTTATAAGGTTTTGAACCATCCAATTTTCCAAATCGATTTTGAAAATTCAACCATCCGTTCTTGAACGCTTCTTTTGGCTTAATGCCTTCTAAGTTTTCAGAATCTCGTCAAAGTTTTGGGTCTAAATAATGTGAACACATGCAATTTGAAAGGGTGGATGCCTGTATCTCGAGTTTTCTGTCTAGGCTAGAGTGTTCGTACAAATCCACATAATCGGACCAGTCACTCTTACCTGGGAACTCTTGGGGTGAGTGTCCACTTATAGGCTAAAGCATGTCTTCGTGATACATTATTTTTGACCCATTTACGTTGATTAGTCACTGTGTGTCGTTTGTTTACTTTGTGGTACTAACGAATAACCGCCATCCATGCTTTTTGTCGATTTTTTTATCATTTCATTTTCCATCTAATAATCTCACTCGTTTTCTCTCATGTTTCCTCTTTTCGAATGCATCCTCGATGCGACAATCAGATGCCTAATGCCGAACTGGCATCAATCATTTCGCAACAAATGGCTGCTGCACTCCCAAACGTTATTGCTCAAGTAAACAAAGCCAACAATAACCATAATGCTCCATGCAACTTTACAATTCGGCTAAATCGCTCAAGTTTAGTGGTTCTGAGGGAGCAACTGGGCTCCTATAGTGGTTTGAGAGCTTTGAGAGTACCTTTCGTCATGTTCAGTGTCCTGATAATCGCAAAGTCAAGTTTGCTTCTAGCGTGTTTCAAAAGAGGGCTCTTACTTGGTGGAATGGATTCATGAGTGATCGTGATGGGAAGAGCTTAGGGTGTCACACCCTGGCTTTGCGGAAGCATGGTTATTTTGGTGTGACTTCTTAATACCATAGCTTAACCATAACAAAGCTATATGATAATAAAACCATGCAAGATCATCCATAGATTTAAGTTTTAAAACTGAAGTAACATAACATTGTCTTAGGGACTTACAACATCATAATATAAAACATTGTTTTGAAAGACATAAACATTAACATGAATAAAACGCAGTTCAAGATTTGTGACTCGTCCAGGAAAAAGTCACATTTCCTAAACTGGGATGACCTCGGAACCCATATGCAGTGGGAAAACATAACATACCGCGCCAGATCTTTAATTCCCTGAAATACATGTAAGTTGAAAAATCAACAATAATGTTGAGCGAGTTCATGTGTAGTGAGTATGTAAAACACTTGTAAGTATAAAAATCACTGGATGTTGAGAGGGGTGTTCGGCCGAGAGTGGTAGAGAGGGAGAGAGAGTTGTGAGTTTTTGTTAAGTGTGGTGAAATGATCATGTGCTAATGCTTAGAACTTATAGGCAAAATCTAAGGTGATTAACCATTGGACACTATGTCTAATTGATATTAGACATGAGAGATTAAAATAATCAACAAGAGTACAAGGGTGTCCCCCAAGGGGACCGAATTCGGTGGGGGGGGGGGCTAATCCGGTTCAAATCCAACTAAACACCAAGTATTAGTTAGTTAATTATGAGGGTTAACCCGGTTACTAGTGTGTTGTGCGTTATAGCGGGTGTTAGGGTAGTCAGGGACCCTAACTGGTTCAGAAAAGTATAAACAATGTTAATAACAATATTTTCATGTTCCGCGTATAGTCCGGTTGTTCGGTTGGATAGTAATCCGTTAAAGTGCTTAGCAAAGCTTTAAAGTGTCGTTGTTATTATTTTTAGTGACACAACTTATTCCTCCAAAGTGTCAGGAATATTTTCCTCATGTTTTGGCACTTTATTAGGTAGCTAAATGCTAAATTATTTATGTAAAGTGCTGAATTTTGTGCTTAGAGCACGTTTTAGGCACATCCAGTCATTGTAACTTATTCCTAGAGACGCAGTTCTACAACCCTTATATCCCTACACTCACCACTAGCGTAGCAAAATATTCTTGGCTCATACAGGACTTAGAGGCAGTGTCTGCCTGATGCTGGCTTATCAGCATGTTCAATAGGTTATCCGTTTATAGTGCTACTGTGCTTTTCGTGCATCATGTTTGTCACTAAGGTTCAGCATGTAAATAATGTAGTGACGATAAGTAAAGTATGATGCAGGTATATGCATGTATCAGAAATCAAGTAGCAGTTCATCAGTAATTTCAAACAAGCACAGTAATTAAGCAGTAATTAATTATTAATTAAGTCGTACGGATACCTGGTTTAGTGAGGGTTGTCACATTCTCCCCCTGTTAGAAAAATTTCGTCCCGAAATTTTAAGTTCTGCTTGTAGATGCAGGGTTCTTAGGAAATAGGTGGGGGTATTTCTCTTTCATCCGGTCCTCACGCTCCCAGGTGTATTCAGGACTATGTCTGGCATTCCAACGAACTTTGACGAGCTTGACACTGCTCCGACGGGTCTTGTTTACTTTCCAATCCGTAACCTCAACCGGTTCTTCAACGAAATGGAGCGTGTCGTCAACCTGAATCTCGTCGATGGGAATGGCAATGGTATCTTGAGTTGGACTTTTCTTCAGGTTGGATACATGAAATGTATCGTGAACTAAATGAAGTTCAGCAGGTAAGTCCAGCTTGTATGCTACTAGTCCTATTCTTTCCAAAATTCTGAAAGGACCAATGTAGCGCGGGTTTAACTTTCCAGGCTTTCCGAAGCGTGCCACACCCTTCCAGGGTGAAACTTTCAATAAAACCATTTCTCCAACTTGGAATTCCACATGTTTCCGGTTCGGATCCGCATAGGCCTTCTGTCTGTGGCGAGCTGCTTCGATGCGTTTTAGAATCTGCGCAATCTTGTCCGTCGTCTCTTGGACGATTTCGGGACCAGCAAGCTGTCTATCACCTGCGTCAGCCCAACATAGGGGTGATCGGCACTTGCGTCCGTAAAGAGCTTCGAATGGCGCGACACCAATACTGGTGTGGTAGCTGTTGTTGTATGAAAATTCGACCAAAGGCAAATGCTTATCCCAGCTACCTCCCAAATCCATAACACACGCTCTCAGCATGTCTTCCAAAGTCTGTATCGTTCGCTCGCTTTGACCGTCAGTTTGCGGATGAAACGCAGTGCTCAGATTTAATTGTGAGCCAAAAGCTTCTTGGAAGGATTGCCATATCCTTGACACAAACCTTCCGTCTCTATCAGAGATGATTGAGAGAGGCACTCCATGACGTGCAACGATCTCTCTCATGTAAATTTCGGCCAGCTTGCTCGTATTATCCTTCTTTCTGATAGGCAAGAAGTGTGCTGACTTTGTCAATCGATCCACTATTACCCAAATAGTGTCATGGCCTCTTGGCGTTCTTGGCAACTTTGTAATAAAATCCATTGAGATTTGTTCCCATTTCCACTTGGGAATCTCAGGTTGTTGCAGAAGTCCTGAAGGCTTCTGGTATTCTGCTTTCACCTTAGCACACGTTAAACATTTGCTCACATAAACAGCAACATCACCTTTCATCCTTGGCCACCAATAATAATCCTTGAGATCTTGGTACATCTTATCCGCTCCTGGATGGATAGAGTACCGTGACTTGTGAGCTTCATCGAAAATAACCTTCCTTAAACCTCCAAACAAAGGAACCCAAATCCTTTTCTCAAAACATAATGTTCCTTCCTCGTTTGGCACCAAAAGCTTCTCCATCCCACGGAGATATTCTTCTTCAAGTTTTCCTTCCTTGAAAGCTTCTTTCTGCGCGGCACGAATGCGCAAGGAAAGATCGGTTCGGATAATCATTTCTAAAGCCCTAACCCTTATGGGCTTGATCCTCTCCTTTCGACTTAGGGCATCGGCGACCACATTCGCCTTCCCTGGATGGTACTTTATCTCGCAATCGTAATCGTTCAGCAATTCAACCCATCGTCTTTGCCTCATATTCAGCTCCTTCTGGTTGAATATGTGTTGTAGGCTCTTGTGATCTGTAAAAATTGTACACTTCGTACCATAAAGGTAGTGTCTCCAGATCTTTAATGCAAAAACCACTGCGCCTAGCTCCAAATCATGTGTGGTATAGTTCTTTTCGTGCACTTTCAATTGGCGTGATGCGTAAGCAATAACCTTTTGGCGTTGCATCAACACACAGCCCAATCCTTGACGCGAAGCGTCACAGTATACCACGAAATCATCTGTACCTTCCGGTAGTGCTAAGATCGGCGCATTGTAGAGCTTATCCTTCAACAGCTGAAACGCTTCTTCCTTTCTGATTCCCCAATCAAACTTCTTATCTTTATGGGTGAGGAACGTCAATGGTTGAGCGATCTTCGAAAAATCCTCAATGAACCTTCGATAGTAGCCAGCCAGACCCAAGAATTGTCGAATCTCGGTTGGCGTCTTAGGCGTTTCCCAACTCTTGATCGCTTCGATCTTTGTGGGATCAACATGGATTCCATTACCATTAACCACATGTCCAAGAAATTGGACTTCACGTAGCCAAAACTCGCACTTAGAGAACTTGGCATACAACTGTTCCTTCTTCAGCAACTCCAAAATAGCTCTTAAATGATGTTCGTGCTCAGCCTTTGTTCTTGAATAAATCAAGATGTCGTCGATAAACACAATCACGAACTTGTCCAAGTACGGCTTGCAAACTCTATTCATCAAGTCCATAAAGACTGCAGGTGCGTTTGTCAAACCAAACGGCATAACAAGGAACTCGTAGTGTCCATAACGAGTTCTGAAAGCTGTCTTCGGGATACTTTCCTCTTGTATCCTTAACTGATGGTATCCAGATCGAAGGTCGATCTTTGAATAAAAGCTTGAACCTTGCAGTTGATCGAATAGATCATCGATTCTTGGCAGAGGATATCTATTCTTGATCGTCAGCTTGTTCAGCTCCCGGTAGTCTATGCACATTCGAAAGCTATCGTCCTTCTTCTTGACAAACAAAACTGGAGCTCCCCAAGGCGAGAAGCTTGGTCGGATAAATCCCTTGTCTAACAACTCTTGAAGTTGTGTTGACAGTTCCTGCATCTCAGACGGAGCAAGTCTATAGGGAGCCTTAGCCACAGGCGCGGCGCCTGGAACTAAATCGATGTGAAACTCTACTTGCCTCTGAGGTGGTAGTCCAGGTAAGTCCTCTGGGAAGACTTCTGGATATTCCCTCACGACAGGGATGTCTTCGATCTTCGGTTCTGCAGCTTTCTTGTCTACAATGTGTGCCAGGAAGGCAACACATCCCTTCTGCAAACACTTTCGCGCTTCCAGGCAGCTGATAATCCTTAACGGCGTATCGCGCTTCTCCCCGTGAACCACAATTGTTTCGCCATCTTCGGTTGGGATACGAACGACCTTTTCGTGACAAACTATCTCAGCCTTGTTGCCTGATAACCAATCCATTCCTACCACCACGTCGAAGCTTCCCAACTGGACTGGTAGTAGATCCAGAGCAAACTCGTGCTCTCCCAATTCGATCACACAACCTCTGATCACTTCATTGGCTTCTACTAACTTCCCATTAGCCAATTCGATTGAGTACTGAATATCTAACTTATTAGCGGCTAAACCAAGCATATTCTTAAATTCTAACGACACGAAGCTATAATCGGCACCGGTATCAAATAAAACAGATGCATAGCGTTGGTTTACAGGGAACGTACCAGTGACAACATTGGGATCCTGGCGCGCCTCCCTCGCTTCAATATTAAACACTCTTCCACGGGCTTGGTTCAACTCTGGGCAGTTCCTTTTAAAATGCCCAATATCTCCACAGTTAAAGCATCCAAGTCTTTGCCCGTTTCCACCTCCATTTCCATCTTGGTTGTTGTTTTGGTTTGCATTACCAGCTTGATTCGCATTGTTGCCTCGATTCCCGTTTCCTCCATTGTTCCCCTGTGGGCGATTCCCAATACCGCCACGATTATTATTTCTATTCCCAAATCCTCCTTGGCCTCCCCGGCCAGCACTAGCCCAACAGGAATCCTTCAAGTGACCAGTCTTTCCACAAGCTTCACATACTTTTGGCCCGCATCGGCCAGAATGGTGACGTTGGCAGGTGTTGCACTTGGGTTGGGTGCCCATATATCCTTTTCCTTTCTTCCCACTACCAGCTGTAACCTGAGCTGGCGCGTTTGGCTCTCCTTTCTTAACAACCACACTGGCGCCCTGCTTAAAGTTCGAGAACTTTCGTTTGTTACCTCCAGATGACTCAACGTGAGTCTCTTTCTTCTTTGTCTCGATCTCACCGAACTTGTTCAGGTGAATAGCCTCCTCTGTGAGAGCCACGCTCAAATCAATTGCCTCAGTAATTGTCACAGGCTTGGATGAGGTCACCATGCTTATGATTTGAGGAGCTAATCCCCAAATGAAACGTTCAATCCGCTTGAACTCCGGAGTGACCATGTAGGGTACCACATGCGATAAGTCATGGAACCTTTGAACGTATTCCGCGATCTTTGAACCTTCCATCTTTAAATGCCAGAACTCAGTTTCCAATCTTTGGATTTCCGCGCGAGAGCAGTACTTTTTGCGCATGAGTTCCTTCAGTTCGGTCCAGGTTAGCGCGTAGGCAGCAGCTTCACAAAGTGTCCGTACTTGCAAATTCCACCAAGATAGGGCTCCATCCAGAAATAGCCTAGAAATGTAGGTGACTTGCTGGTTCGGTGCACATTTGCTCATGCGGAGAACGGATTCAGTCTTCTCGGCCCAAAGAACAAAAGCGACAGCACCTCCGGTGCCATCAAAGTTGACAGGCTTGCAGTCTAGAAACTGCTTGTAGGTGCACCCTGCACATACGTTACAACATATGAATGGCGTTAGCATCCTTGCTAGAGATATCCAATTAGATCATGGTATGTCTAAATGACTTAGTATTACCATGAGGTGGATTGTTGTTGCCATTGTTGTTTGAGCTGCTTCCGCTGGGTCCTCCCTGCGAGGCGGCGTATTGCGCGATGGCAGCAGCGATAACTTGTTGGAGTTCTGCCTCATTGGTAGGCAACGGTGTTTGACGTCTCGGCGGCATCTTCTAAAAGATGGGTTTACGTCGGTCAGGCCATAATAAAGATTCCATGTTATAATACGTAAGTCAGGTCATAATACAGTGTACGTATATAATGATAGTAATAGTACATAACATCTCATGTTATAATCATATCAATCACACAACATCCCATGTCACAAACATCAATCACACAACATCTCATGTCATAGAATATAAGTAACCAAATCAAGCATCAAATATGATGAGAATACTGCGATTGCCATATATTGAGACCACATAGTAAGCGTACAAGTACATCACGGTGTCATACAACATCAGTCGACTAAGGGCTACATCACCCTAGTCCAAAAACTATATCAAATCTGTGTCAATACATCCCATATACATCAACAAAAGTCAGAATCATAATGTAGTCTCCAAAAATGCTGTGCAGTCAAAAGCATTCGCCGTCTTCTCACCAACGTCTACCCATACGGTACTGAAGAGCTCTACACGGATGGCGGTGGAGGAGGGGGAAAGTGAGTGTAAAACAAGCGACGCAACTGGAGCCAGTCCTCCTCCATGGCTCTCTGGGTACACAACCAAGAAGCAACCTGCTGCTCAAGTGCCAAAAGGCGTGCAGCATAGTCTGGTGGTAAAGGTCGAGAGGGCTGCAAAGGAGAGTGGGTCTGACCCTGGCACTGACACGGCGGCGGCTGGGCTCTCTCAAGCTCCTGAATGCGCTGCGTGTGTGCCTCGTGCTGGGCGACAAAAGACATCAAAACGTCCTCAATAGTATACCCCAAATGGAAAGAGTGGTAGGGGTCGGTCGGTGGCATAACAGACGGTGACGTCCAGAGAAACGGCTCACTAGTGGGATCAAAAGGTGCCACATGAAACGGAGAAACAGGGGGAAAAGTAGCAGACGGTGGTATAGCAGGGATAGATACCGGTACATGTCCAAAAGGATGAGCCGAAGAACCTTCTCCAGGTCGCGCTGGAGGTGTGTACTGTGCAAATGAAAAAGAGAAATCAACGTGACGTGCATCAGTGGTATGAGGAGGAATAGGTGGAACCTCATCATCAGCAGGAATCCACCCACACTGGGCGTGCTCATCTCGTGGGTCAATCTGCGCCTCAAAAAGTGCTCGATCAAACTGAACAGGTATAGGATCAAGGTGAGGTGCAACAAGAGGGTCAACTGGTGCATCAGCAATAAGTGGGGGATCAACATGATCAGCAGCAATAACGTGATCGCCCTCCAACAACGGAGCATCTACAGGGTGATCATTAATAGGTGGGTCAGCAATGACAGGCTCAATAATAGGTGCGTCAGCATGAACTGGGCCGTGCTCAAACGCAGGGTCTAGAGCGGCTACCTGCTCAGGCTCATCAAAGGCCATCTCAAAATCAAACTCAGGGTCGATGGGATCAACTGGGTCAACTGGGTCGACTGGATCCTCCATAGGCTGATCCATGGGTATAAACTCTATATCCTCATCTGGGTCGAATCCTGGGGGAAAGACAGGATCGGAATCCTCCAAATCATCGTGGTCAAAAGCAAAACTAGGAATAGGGGCAACAGAGGATGCCTGGTCGGGATCTGATCCATGTGAGAAGTGCTGCGCACTCTGGGTGTGTGAAGGTGCGGAGGCCACAGACTCGAAAGAGTCTGGGACCGGAGAGTGAGCAGGTGACTCCTCGGCGGGAGCATCTACGATCATCAAAAGATCACCAGCAGCAAGAAGGGCCTCGCCCTGAACCTCATCCTCTAAGGGCTCGTCATCATACAGATCGACGTCGTCATCATCGTCGGCGTCGAGAAGCAAATCGTAAGCAGGATATGAAGCAAGTGGTATGGGAGCAGGGATCTCCACTAACGGTAGGTCCCCGGCCAAAGGGCCATCAGCGAGCTCATCAGCACCATCAGGTAAAGCAAAGGGCTGAAAGTCGTCCTCGTCCGTGCTAGTAACGTCAGATGTGTGGACCTCGCGCTCCGAAGACTCTAGGTCATCTGATACTATAGGTCTAGGGCCTGTGGTGTCTGAATCACCTGTGCCAGAGGTGTCCATGGTGTCTGTAACATAAATACAAACATGCACAAACAGTCAATCATACAATCAATTAATCACATAAGTCACCAAGTAAGCATTCAAATAATTCTCCTAGTCCCACTAGCCTCCCAGCCTCTCAGACTGCTCTTCCTAGTCCCACTAGCCAATTCTCCTAGTCCCACTAGCCAATTCTCCTAGTCCCACTAGCCAATTCTCCTAGTCCCACTAGCCAACTACCTCGATCTCCCAGACCGAGCCTCGGCCTCCAAGACCGAGCCTCAGCCTCCAAGACTGAGCCTATAAATAATAAATAAAATGTGCTCAACATGTGTTTATAAAAGTTTTGGATCTGGACTTAAGTGGTATGCAGTAAAAATGTTTTCGTGAGAGCCCTAGTGATCATAGTCTAGACTCGAGAAAGATTCCTAGTTCGCTATGATGAGAGCTCTGATACCAAGCTGTCACACCCTGGCTTTGCGGAAGCGTGGTTATTTTGGTGTGACTTCTTAATACCATAGCTCAACCATAACAAAGCTATATGATAATAAAACCATGCAAGATCATCCATAGATTTAAGTTTTAAAACTGAAGTAACATAACATTGTCTTAGGGACTTACAACATCATAATATAAAACATTGTTTTGAAAGACATAAACATTAACATGAATAAAACGCAGTTCAAGATTTGTGACTCGTCCAGGAAAAAGTCACATTTCCTAAACTGGGATGACCTCGGAACCCATATGCAGCGGGAAAACATAACATACCGCGCCAGATCTTTAATTCCCTGAAATACATGTAAGTTGAAAAATCAACAATAATGTTGAGCGAGTTCATGTGTAGTGAGTATGTAAAACACTTGTAAGTATAAAAATCACTGGTATGTAGCAAATAAGGAAAAAGAGATCACCAACGGTTTGCAAGGCCATTGATATGTGTGAAGTGCAAGTAGGAAGACTCAAACCTAGCAGATTTAGCGTTGGGTACAAAGTCACCCCGAGGTCCGTTCTGGTTGGGCCTGGGGCTGGGCTCGCTACACCCAGATAGATCTACCGCTTACGTCCCTTGGTCCTACAATGAGGATTAATGGCCTCCAGTTTCTGCCTACCCACTCACATGATCTAAGTAGTAAACCTCCTTACGCTAACCATACCATGTATAAAGTATTCGTAATCATAGTAACATGTATTTCACCCCCGCAGTATAAAAACTGAAAACAGTTAAGAGAAAAGGGGGACATGAACTCACAGTGGTGCGTCTCTACCAAGTATGTCTCCTGATCAAGCAGCTGTATGACGACCTACACGTACTAATTCTATTAGACGGACGGCCGTGCCTTAGCTTTAAAGTTTAAGTTTTTGGGAAATAGTTAGACAACTATTTCGTGTTTACATTCTGTATGTACTTGGTAGTTATTTTCCTTCCCAAGGATGGGGGATTTAATACATGTGCGTTCGTAACATTCGAATTACTCTATTAAGTCTCACTTAATATATTTTATTTCAAATTCCAAAATATAAATATTCTTCTCAAAAATATTATATTTTCTATTACATAATTTTCCCAAAATAATACCTTGACAAAAATACGCGTTAAGTCATATTTTCTCAAAATGCGTAAGTTATGTTTTAACGATCGAGTGGTAATAATAATTACCGGTGTAACTTATATATTTATCATAGAGGCGTCCGTATTATTTTGGATCCATTAACATTTGATAGTATTATTTTTACCCTAAGAATAATACTAGTGTTTTCACAAAACAATCATAAACACCTGACAAGTGTCGTTAAGAGAAATATATACTAAATATATATTTACCAAGTTTTATTTTGTGAAAATCCCACCTCCGGTATTTTGTAAATAAGTCGTGGCGAAATCTATAATTTGAAAACAAGTCAAAATGTATTTCTAACACTTATAGTGAAAATATTTCTAAGTGTTAGGTTTTTGGAAAAATTTCGCCAGAGTTTCCTCTGTAACTGGAGGTGGCCACGCTTTCAAGCGTATCATTTTCTTTTATAAATCAAACCAACAATTTCCTTATTCAACCAAAACAATGTTCAAACCATCAAACTAGTTAATAAACATGTAATTTGCAAGAATCTCATGAACTTGTAGTTTTCTAATATTATGAAGTAAATCCCATTACTTTTAGTGGATCTTTATATAAAGCAATACGATTTCGTAAAAGTCTTGTTTTTAAAGAAATTCCATCTTTACAACTTCTTGTCAACTTTTACAAAAATAGTTATTTTGTCGAAACTTTGTGCTACACAAGTGTTTAGACACTTGTGTGTTCTAAAAATCATTCATGTTAGTGTAAGATCCGTCTTTAGAAAACATGATTTCTTTGATACTTGGTTCTTTGAAAATACCGCTTGTAGATACGTAGATCTACTAGTTTTAAACACTATTTCACAAGCGAAATCGCTTTTACACAAGTTCATGATTCGCGTGTGGTAGAGTTTCATCTTTTAACCCTTGTTACTTCCAAAACAACCTTATGTCATGATCCATGATCATGACCAACCCGGGTTAAATGACGATCCGAGCTACCACAACATAGATCGGGTCCAAATAACTTCACAAATCAAATACTACATGATTTACACAACATATGAGCTTTTAACCATCACTTTTAGCATTTTTAGTAGACTTTTATGTGTCATCTTGTAAGATTACGAGTTTTAACCGTTACAAATCGTATTAACCACTTCAAAATAGTTCGAGAAGGTGATTTAAGCAACTTACTACTAGCTCGAGGCTAGGGAAGAATCTAGGCGAAAAACGCGTGGATAAAAGCAATAGAGTGAGGTCCTTCGCCTTCCGATTGCACCAAGGTTCCTTATACGCGATCCTTATCAGTTGTATGAACTTGGAATTGCTTGAACTAAACTCGAAAATGGATGGATGTTGAGAGGGGTGTTCGGCCGAGAGTGGTAGAGAGGGAGAGAGAGTTGTGAGTTTTTGTTAAGTGTGGTGAAATGATCATGTGCTAATGCTTAGAACTTATAGGCAAAATCTAAGGTGATTAACCATTGGACACTATGTCTAATTGATATTAGACATGAGAGATTAAAATAATCAACAAGAGTACAAGGGTGTCCCCCAAGGGGACCGAATTCGTTGGGGGGGGGGGGGGGGGGCTAATCCGGTTCAAATCCAACTAAACACCAAGTATTAGTTAGTTAATTATGAGGGTTAACCCGGTTACTAGTGTGTTGTGCGTTATAGCGGGTGTTAGGGTAGTCAGGGACCCTAACTGGTTCAGAAAAGTATAAACAATGTTAATAACAATATTTTCATGTTCCGGGTATAGTCCGATTGTTCGGTTGGATAGTAATCCGTTAAAGTGCTTAGCAAAGCTTTAAAGTGTCGTTGTTATTATTTTTAGTGACACAACTTATTCCTCCAAAGTGTCAGGAATATTTTCCTCATGTTTTGGCACTTTATTAGGTAGCTAAATGCTAAATTATTTATGTAAAGTGCTGAATTTTGTGCTTAGAGCACGTTTTAGGCACATCCAGTCATTGTAACTTATTCCTAGAGACGCAGTTCTACAACCCTTATATCCCTACACTCACCACTAGTGTAGCAAAATATTCTTGGCTCATACAGGCCTTAGAGGCAGTGTCTGCCTGATGCTGGCTTATCAGCATGTTCAATAGGTTATCCGTTTATAGTGCTACTGTGCTTTTCATGCATCATGTTTGTCACTAAGGTTCAGCATGTAAATAATGTAGTGACGATAAGTAAAGTATGATGCAGGTATATGCATGTATCAGAAATCAAGTAGCAGTTCATCAGTAATTTCAAACAAGCACAGTAATTAAGCAGTAATTAATTATTAATTAAGTCGTACGGATACCTGGTTTAGTGAGGGTTGTCACATAGGGCTCTTATGATAAGGGAATTCTGTCCCCGTCACGAACAAAGGGCGTTGGAAAGAGAGTTTGATGATTTGAAACATGATAGTGGTTAACATCGAGCTTATACTGACAGGTACGAGGAGCTAAGTTTGTTATGTCCTACAATGGTTACCCCACTCGAGAAAGCTATCGAAAGGTATGTCGATGGTTTACCTGACCCCGTGCAAGACATCGTCACTGGTAGCAACCTACCACCGTACGTCAGGCAATCGAGTTAGCTGTGACTTTGACTGAGTCGCAAATCAGAAAGGGTAAGCTTTACAGAAAAGGTGACAAGGATAAGAAACAGTCGTCTGATAAGGGTGAGAACAAGAAGGGTAAGAAAGCTGGGTCTACGAAGAGGTCAAGGAAGCGCAAGGCTTCCCAGAACTTCGCCGTTACTGCACAAGCCAATCAGGCAGCTCCCAACCAACCTGCACAACCACTAGCAAAGAAACAGTATGCTGGCAAAGCACCGTTGTGCAAGAGATGCAATAGTCACCATCAACCGCAAGTTCAGTGTCGTTTTTGTGCTAACCGTGGAAAATCGGGTCATCTTGCCGATGTTTGTCGTTTTGCTTCAAGCCGCACATAACCCAGCCCAGCAAGCTGCTCAACCACCTACTCAATAGCAAGCTCAAGCTGCACGACCTCACTATCCTCCTGGTTCGTGCTACAATTGTGGGGATTTGACCCACTACAGAAATCAGTGTCCAAGGTTGGTTAATGCAAATCAGGTGCAGGCTCGTGGTCGAGTCTTTAACATGAATGCTAATGAGGCGCGAGCAGACAATGAAGTGGTCAACGGTACGTTCTTTGTTAACAATCAGACTGCATCTGTTCTTTTTTATTCAGGTGCCGATAAGAGTTTTGTGTCTTTATCATTCGAACCTTTGCTTCGCATGTCTAGAACGAAACTAGGAAAGCCTTTGACAGTAGAGGTAGGTGTAACATCTGTGCTTGTAATCATTGTGAACAGTTCAATTATCAATAAAACAATGTTATTTGATCCCAATGTTTGTTTGGTTATGTTTTACATTTTTCATGTTTTGACTTTTATTCAATTTCAAACTCTATATCACTTTCTGGAGAGTTATACGTAAACTGGTGCGTAAACGTAATCAGTTTAATGCGAAAAATACTCCGGAACATCAACATATACTTAACATACCTTAAGTAACCCTTACATAACTTAGAAATAAGTTTTGAAGGCTTTGGTATGGCAAAAACAAGTTAATTCGCTTACAGGGACTAAACTTGACAAACTGTGAAAGTATGCCAATTTGAACAGTAACGAACATTCCAGAACATGACCATAAGTTAAACATGCCATAAATATCCTCTACATAGCTTAGAAATAGGCTTTGAGGTGTTCGGTGTGCTAAAATAAACTTTTGGGACATTCAGGGACTAAAAGCGTCAAAAAGTGCACAAGTTTACACTTTCGCGCATAACTTACGTTCTGAATACATCCGGAGATCCAAAAATTTATGTAAGCACTAAAATATTTTATTTTAGTGTTTAGGCTTGAGAAAAATCCATTCGTCGCGTCATTTGGATCGTTTTTCGCGCTTATGCGCATTCCGTCGTAATTAAGCGAACATCGCGATCGTACGGCCAAACGAACCGACATCTGAGATATTTTTGAGCACATTTTAAGTTCCCTATACTTTAACTTCATTTTAGAGCTTTGAAATGGGGTTAACGGGGCTTAAACGTGTCAAAAAAACGCATCGAAACCCAAGTTTTGAGGTTGCAGGGACTGAAACTGTAAATTTGCCAAACTAGGTCCGTAAGCAGGGGCCAGATGCAGCAAAATGTTTTTTTTCAGCTGTTAACGGCCCTTAACACTCTCCAAAGGCCAAGTGCCAAGTGTCAAACTCTTATGGTGGATGGCAAATGAGTTACCACAACTTTCCAACAAGTGTACGACTTAGATCGTACCCCCTTTTCCAAGAAATGATCCTAACGGTGAACCGAAAACTATAAATACCCACCTCCACCCTTCACTTTTCCTCACAAGAATTTGATCTAATGTGCTCTAAGTTGAGACCTTTGTTTCATACCTGAGCTATTTTGATCTAGATTAGCATTCGGGGACCCTTCGTAAGTGTTCCTTCGTTCGTTTATTTCTTTTCGAGTCCGAAAGTCAAACTTTGTTTGACTTTCTGCATTGACCAGTTTATGGTCAATGCGAAGTTCGTTTGAACTTCGCAACGTGATTGTAATCACGATGGTTATAGTCCCTTGTGACTATGCCTACTGATTACCACGTTGTCTAGGGTCGTAAGGGTAAGCGATCTGATAAATCGCTTATACCTTCGAACCCGACCCATTTGGTCGATCATTAGGATCCGACCAAACACATTAGGTGACCATAGTATATAGGGAATAACCTTCCAAGGTTATACCTTATGGTCGCTTCGTTTAAGTAGGTGTATGATAGGTAGTTTATATGCCTTAGGTAAATTACCAAAATGCCCTTTTTGACGCCAAAATTCATTTTAAGCATATGTAACATAAATTTTGGTATCTAAACTGTTTTGGTAACAATATTAGATATGTTAAGGCATATTTTACTTGTCATAGGACTAGTTAGGCGGTCCGAACGCGTTTCACGCGAGCGACGCGTTAAAGTAGCATAAGCTACCTAAACGGGTCGTAATGGGTCGTAAGCACTTATGTTAGGTTTCATTTAGTATGTAGGCTTTGTTAAACCATATTACACGAGTCTCCATACTCGTTTGGTTTACGAACCCGCATTCTATCCGATCTTCCGATTTAGGTCCGGTATATTAACATAGTTACCTATATTAGGTGCCGTTTGATTCCGTGATCTCTAGCATTGCTTGGTGGTTATCTTAGGACTTCTGAGCAATCTCAAGTGAGTACATAAACCCCACTTTTACTGTTTTCCAAACTGTTTTGGGGTGAAACACATGTGCCTACTTGTTACTTTCGTGCTTTCCTGCTTTCACATCATATACTTGCTATGTTCATTAGTACATTTATAGTACATGATTTCATTGTGTTCATGCTATGTATGTCCATTGTGTGCATACTTAGTACATTGTTTTACATTACATTTCATGCTATGTATGTCCATTGTGTGCATACTTAGTACATTGTTTTACATTACATTTCATGCTATGTATGTCCATTGTGTGCATACTTAGTACATTGTTTCACATTACATTTCATGCTATGTATGCCCATTGTGTGCGTACTTAGTACAATTGTTTTCATCACATGTTTACATTTTGGTATGACATTTGGGTTGTTTACAATGGAACAATACATTCATTAACATTAGCTACGCCGTTCGTTAGTAGGTAGTGGTACCATAGGAATTGACAACTCCCGTTCCTGAAATCCTAGGTTTGTTTGGATTGGAAGGAATGACCGAATTTGATATACTTAACTTAGATAAACCTTTAATTTGTTTAAGGGTTTATCGCCACAGTCTCAAGGCTTGGATGTATGCATTTTCACAATACCGCATAAATGTTTGTATTAGTATAGCATGCATTTGTTCCACAAAACATAACTTTGATTTAAACCATGTTTTACTTCAATACCTTGTTTTTGTGCATATTACATATGGTTTAGTTGATATATTTCACTTACCATACATGATATTTTTGGGTACACATTACATGATCTATATTAAACATAAACATTTTGACATTTATATACACATTTAGTGGTTTACATTGGACATAGACATTTCGATATGGTTTACACATTAACACATGACAATTCATTTATACATAAACAATTTACATTGGTGGTTGGTATGAGTAAGTGATTTGAGTAACGAGGCGTGTGTAATATGATACAAGCATGGTGGATACGCCACTGGTACTTCCTATATATAAGTGTTTGTATGACATTACATGTCGTAGCGTTACTTAAATCATTTCAATATTTGACATATTACGTTTTATATAACCAACTTATTTTCACAAGACATTGATTTACAAAACAACTTATCTTATACAAACTCATTTTACTTGGTTATTCATTTAACCTTACATTATTCTCTTATTTATGCATATCATCGCTTTTTGAATGATTTACAAAACAAAACAATTTACAAGGTTCATGACTGACTTTTGTTAAACAACTTTTTCTAAACTAATAAGTCATGAATCCTCTTTTCACAAATCCTATGTATCTCACAGGCATTTTTATGCTGACGTACCTATTTTCACATGTGTTTTCAGGAGCTATTGCGTAGGATGATGATCATGACACTAGGGCGGACCTGTGCCTTAGAGACTAAAAATGAAGACAAACTAGTTTAATTATGTTAAGAACTCTATGTTTCCTGTTTAAGACAAAATAACACTCTTGTTTAATAAATAAAATATAACTTTGTATGCCATGGTTGTGAAACAATAATTCTGTTACAACACTCCCCGACGTTTCCGCCACGTTTTTGTATGTTCTACGTGGTCGGGGTGTGACAGAAGAGTTGGTATCAGAGCCAACGGTTATAGGGAATTAGGTTATTAGTAATTCTTTGACCTAGACTATAACTTTTCTAGGACCCTAACACAAGTTATCTTGTGTTTAGATCTTAAAACATGCACATCACCTATCCTTAGGTGATTATCAAAACAAAAACCAAATTTTCCGAAACGATTTTTGAAAAACAATCATCTGTTTTGAATGATTTATTACAAGGTTTTTGAACCCTCTATTGTAAGGTTTTGAACCCTCTGTTATATGGTTTTGAACCCTCTGTTATATGGTTTTGAACCCTTCCAGTTTGGTTTTTGGCCTTGTGCCTTCAAATTTTCAAAATCTCGTCAAAGTTTTGGGTTCTAAATAGTGTGAACACGTGCAAACTGGAAGAGTGAATGCCTGTATTCTGGGTTTTCTGTCTAGGCAAGCACTTCATATATATCTCATCAGACACAAGACCAGTTGTGCTTACCTGGGAATTCTTGGGATGAGTGTTCACTTATAGGTGAGCACAGGGCGTATACTGATAGATTTGAGGAGTTGAGTCTGCTTTGCCCGACTATGGTTACCCCACTCGACAAGGCTATCGAAAGGTACATCGACGGCCTACCTGACTCGGTACAAGACATCATTACTGGTAGTAACCCTACCATACTCCGTCAGGCTATCGAGTTAGCAGCGACATTGACTGAGTCACAGATTCGGAAGAATAAGTTACACAGGAAGGGTGACAAGGGCAAGAAACAGTCGGCTGACAAGGAAGATAGCAAGAAAGGTCAAAACAAGAATGGAAAGGATTCGGGTTCTTCGAGAGGGTCCAGGAAGCGTAAGGCCTCCCAAAATTTTGCTGTCACTGCCCAAGCTAACCAGGCAGCTCCCAACCAACCCGCACAGCCTCCAGCGAAGAAACCCTATTCAGGGAATGCACCTTTGTGCAATAGATGCAACAGTCACCATCAGCCGCAACATCAGTGTCGTTTCTGTACTAACTGTGGGAAGTCAGGTCACCTTGCCGATGTTTGTCGATTTGCTCAGAATCGGGCAATTCAGAACCCGGCTCAACAAGTTGCTCAGCCTCCTGCTCAACAACAGGGCCAAGCTGCACGACCACACTACCCACCGGGTGCTTGTTATAACTGTGGGGATCTGACCCACTACCGTAACCAGTGCCCAAGATTGGTGAATGCAAACCAGAACCAGGCTCAGGCTCGAGGGCGAGCTTTTAACTTGAATGCCCAAGAGGCGCAGGCGGACGATAATGTGGTGAACGGTACGTTCTTTATTAATAATCAGCCTGCATCTGTTCTTTTTGATACGGGTGCCGATAAGAGTTTTGTTTCATTGTCTTTTGAGCCAATGCTTCGCGTGTCTAGAACGAAACTAGGAAAACCCTTGACAGTAGAAGTTGCTAGTGGTGAACCCATTGTTCTTGATTCTGTTCTTCACAACTGCCAGTTGAACCTTAACGACCATCTTTTTCCTATTGACCTCACGCCAATGTAACTTGGAAGCTTCGACGTTATAGTGGGTATGGATTGGTTATCTAAGCATCACGCAGAGATAGTTTGTTCTGAGAAGATTGTTCGTGTGCCGCTTTCGAAAGGCGAGATCCTACAGGTTCGTGGTGAGAAGCATGCCGGTGGTCTCAAACTCATATCTTGTTTTAAAGCTCGGAAATATCTGCGGAAGAACTATGTAGCCTTCTTAGCACATGTTACAGCAGATAAAGGCAAGGGTAAGTCTATTTCAGATATTCCTGTCGTTCGGGATTATTCTGAAGTTTTCCCTGAAGAGTTACCTGGTCTACCCCTAGCACGCCAAGTCGAGTTCCGCATTGATCTCGTACCTGGTGCAAATCCCATTGCCAGAGCTCCATACCGTCTTGCACCGTCTGAGATGCAAGAGTTGTCTAAGCAGCTTCAGGAGCTCTCTGACAAAGGTTTTATACGTCCTAGCTTTTCACCCAAGGGTGCTCCCGTTCTTTTTGTCAAGAAGAAGGATGGATCCTTTAGGATGTGTATCGATTATCGTGAGCTTAACAAGCTTACCATCAAGAATCGATATCCCCTACCGCGCATAGACGATCTCTTTGATCAGTTACAGGGCGCTTCTTATTTTTCGAAGATTGATCTACGTTCCGGATATCATCAACTTCGTGTGCATGAAGAAGATATTCCCAAGACAGCGTTCCGCACTCGTTATGGGCATTACGAGTTCACAGTCATGCCATTCGGTTTGACTAATGCTCCTGCTATTTTCATGGACTTAATGAATAGGGTCTGCAAACCTTATTTGGATCAGTTCGTCATTGTTTTTATTGACGACATCTTGATTTATTCTAAGACGCGAGCTGATCACGAGCAACATCATCGTCTTACTCTGGAACTCCTAAAGAAAGAGCAACTTTTCGCCAAATTCTCCAAGTGTGAATTCTGGCTTAAAGAGGTTCAATTCTTAGGACATATTATCAACGAACAAGGTATTCATGTAGATCCCTCCAAGATCAGTGCGATTAAGGATTGGGATACGCCTACTACTCCTACTGAAGTTCGTTCTTTTCTTGGTCTAGCGGGTTATTACCGCCGCTTCATTGAAAACTTCTCAAAGATTGCAGTTCCTCTAACTGCTCTAACTCAGAAGAACAAACCCTTTGATTGGGGATTCAAGCAAGAGGAAGCTTTTCAACACTTGAAGCAGAAACTTTGTGACGCGCCTGTTCTAACTTTGCCTGAGGGCAATGATGATTTCGTCGTTTATTGCGATGCATCTAAATTGGGTCTTCGCTGTGTCCTGATGCAAAGGAACAAAGTCATAGCATACGCATCGAGGCAGTTGAAGATACATGAGAAGAACTACACCACTCATGATCTTGAGTTGGGTGCAGTTGTTTTCGCTCTAAAGATCTGGAGACACTATTTGTACGGTACAAAATGTGTGGTTTTCACAGACCACAAAAGTCTTCAGCATATCTTCAATCAGAAAGAACTCAACATGAGGCAACGACGTTGGGTCGAGCTTCTAAACGACTATGACTGCGAAATTCGCTACCATCCTGGTAAGGCGAATGTCGTAGCCGATGCATTGAGTCGTAAGGAACGTACTAAGCTTCATTGTGTTCGTGTTCAATCTGTTATTCAAACTCGATCCGATATCCAAGCCCGTATTTCTCAGGCTCAACAATCTTGTGTTTCACAAGGTTTGATGGATAAAGAATTTCCCTATCACATAACTCCTGATCTGGAACTGAAGGACAATGGATCGTATTACTTCATGGACCATTTGTGGGTCCCAAGCCAAGAAAATCTTCGCACCTTGCTTATGGATGAAGCCCATAAATCGCGTTATTCCATTCATCCTGGCTCAGATAAGATGTATAAGGATCTTCGTATTCACTATTGGTGGCCTGGTATGAAGAAAGACATTGCCTTATATGTATCAAAATGCCTTACTTGTCTCAAAGTTAAGGCTGAACATCAACGTCCTTCGGGTTTATTGGTGCAACCAGAGATCCCAGTTTGGAAATGGGAAAACATTACTATGGATCTTGTTACCAAACTTCCACGCACAAAGAAAGGTCATGATGCCATCTGGGTAGTTGTTGATCGTCTTACTAAGTCAGCACATTTCTTGCCAATTCGTGAGGATTTTTCTGCTGACAAACTTGCTAAAATCTATGTGGATGAAATTGTAGCTCGACATGGTGTTCCTTTGAACATCATTTCTGACAGAGATGCTCGTTTCACTTCTCATTTTTGGAGAACCATGCAATCTGCTATGGGGACCCAACTTAACATGAGCACAGCTTATCATCCGCAAACAGATGGTCAATCTGAGAGAACAATCCAGACTCTGGAGGATATGCTTAGAGCTTGTGTGATCGATTTTGGTGGTAGTTGGGATTCACATCTTCAGTTAATTGAATTCTCCTACAACAACAGTTATCACACCAGCATCAAAATGGCTCCTTTCGAGGCTCTCTATGGTCGAAAATGTCGTTCACCAGTCTGCTGGAATGAGATTGGCGAGGCTCAGCTTACTGGACCTGCCCTCATTTTTGAGACAACAGACAAGATTAAGAAAGTTCGTGATAACCTTCAGACAGCTAGAAGCCGTCAAAAGAGTTACGCGGACCCGAAACGCAAGCCTTTGGAATTTCAAGTCGGTGATCGAGTATTACTTAAGGTCTCACCTTGGAAAGGTGTGATCAGATGTGGAAAGAAAGGAAAACTTGCACCTAGATACGTTAGACCATTCAAGATCGTCGAAAGAATCGAAAAGGTAGCCTACAGACTTGAGTTACCTCCTGAACTTGGAAATGTTCATCCAACTTTTCACGTGTCCAATCTCAAGAGGTGTTTAGCTGATGAGAACCTCCACATACCACTTGACGAAATTCGTGTTGGTAAAACACTGAAATTTGTTGAGAAACCTGTGGAAATCATGGAACGTGAAGTCAAGTGGCTCAAACGCAAGCGCATTCCTTTGGTCAAAGTTCGCTGGGAAGCTAAACGTGGACCCGAGTTTACTTGGGAATGCGAAGATCAAATGAAGGCGAAGTATCCGCATCTTTTCCCACGAGTTTCCTCTAAATAAATTTCGGGACGAAATTTCCACAAGTAGGGGAGACTGTAACATCTGTGCTTGTAATCATTGTGAACAGTTCAATTATCAATAAAACAATGTTATTTGATCCCAATGTTTGTTTGGTTATGTTTTACATTTTTCATGTTTTGACTTTTATTCAATTTCAAACTCTATATCACTTTCTGGAGAGTTATACGTAAACTGGTGCGTAAACGTAATCAGTTTAATGCGAAAAATACTCCGGAACATCAACATATACTTAACATACCTTAAATAACCCTTACATAACTTAGAAATAAGTTTTGAAGGCTTTGGTATGGCAAAAACAAGTTAATTCGCTTACAGGGACTAAACTTGACAAACTGCGAAAGTATGCCAATTTGAACAGTAACGAACATTCCAGAACGTGACCATAAGTTAAACATGCCATAAATATCCTCTACATAGCTTAGAAATAGGCTTTGAGGTGTTCGGTGTGCTAAAATAAACTTTTGGGACATTAAGGGACTAAAAGCGTCAAAAAGTGCACAAGTTTACACTTTCGCGCATAACTTACGTTCTGAATACATCCGAACATCTAAAAATTTATGTAAGCACTAAAATATTTTATTTTAGTGTTTAGGCTTGAGAAAAATCCATTCGTCGCGTCATTTGGATCGTTTTTCGCGCTTATGCGCATTCCGTCGTAATTAAGCGAACATCGTGATCGTACGGCCAAACGAACCGACATCTGAGATACTTTTGAGCACACTTTAAGTTTCCTATACTTTAAATTCATTTTAGAGCTTTGAAATGGGGTTAACGGGGCTTAAACGTGTCAAAAAAACGCATCGAAACCCAAGTTTTGAGGTTGCAGGGACTGAAACTGTAAATCTACCAAACTAGGTCCGTAAGCAGGGGCCAGATGCAGCAAAACATTTTTTTTCAGCTGTTAACAGCCCTTAACACTCTCCAAAGGCCAAGTGCCAAGTGTCAAACTCTTATGGTGGATGGCAAATGAGTTACCACAACTTTCCAACAAGTGTACGGCTTAGATCGTGCCCCCTTTTCCAAGAAATGATCCTAACGGTGAACCGAAAACTATAAATACCCACCTCCACCCTTCACTTTTCCTCAAAAGAATCTGATCTAATGTGCTCTAAGTTGAAACCTTTGTTTCATACCTGAGTTATTTTGATCTAGATTAGCATTCGGGGACCCTTCGTAAGTGTTCCTTCGTTCTTTTATTTCTTTTCGAGTCCGAAAGTCAAACTTTGTTTGACTTTCTGCATTGACCGAAGTTTGTTTGAACTTCGCAATGTGATTGTAATCACGATGGTTATAGTCCCTTGTGACTATGCCTACTGATTACCACGTTGTCTAGGGTCGTAAGGGTTAGCGATCTGATAAATCGCTTATACCTTCGAACCCGACCCATTTGGTCGATCATTAGGATCCGACCAAACACATTAGGTGACCATAGTATATAGGGAATAACCTTCCGAGGTTATACCTTATGGTCGCTTCGTTTAAGTAGTTGTATGATAGGTAGTTTATATGCCTTAGGTAAATTACCAAAATGCCCTTTTTGACGCCAAAATTCATTTTAAGCATATGTAACATAAATTTTGGTATCTAAACTATTTTGGTAACAATATTAGATATGTTAAGGCATATTTTACTTGTCATAGGACTAGTTAGGCGGTCCGAACGCGTTTCACGCGAGCGACGCGTTAAAGTAGCATAAGCTACCTAAACGGGTCGTAATGGGTCGTAAGCACTTATGTTAGGTTTCATTTAGTATGTAGGCTTTGTTAAACCATATTACACGAGTCTCCATACTCGTTTGGTTTACGAACCCGCATTCTATCCGATCTTCCGATTTAGGTCCGGTATATTAACATAGTTACCTATATTAGGTGCCGTTTGATTCCGTGATCTCTAGCATTGCTTGGTGGTTATCTTAGGACTTCTGAGCAATCTCAAGTGAGTACATAGACCCCTCTTTTACTATTTTCCTAACTGTTTTGGGGTGAAACACATGTGCCTACTTGTTACTTTCGTGCTTTCCTGCTTTCACATCATATACTTGCTATGTTCATTAGTACATTTATACTACATGATTTCATTGTGTTCATGCTATGTATGTCCATTGTGTGCATACTTAGTACATTGTTTTACATTACATTTCATGCTATGTATGTCCATTGTGTGCATACTTAGTACATTGTTTTACATTACATTTCATGCTATGTATGTCCATTGTGTGCATACTTAGTACATTGTTTTACATTACATTTCATGCTATGTATGTCCATTGTGTGCATACTTAGTACATTGTTTCACATTACATTTCATGCTATGTATGCCCATTGTGTGCGTACTTAGTACAATTGTTTTCATCACATGTTTACATTTTGGTATGACATTTGGGTTGTTTACAATGGAACAATACATTCATTAACATTAGCTACGCCGTTCGTTAGTAGGTAGTGGTACCATAGGAATTGACAACTCCCGTTCCTGAAATCCTAGGTTTGTTTGGATTGGAAGGAATGACCGAATTCGATATACATAACTTAGATAAACCTTTAATTTGTTTAAGGGTTTATCGCCACAGTCTCAAGGCTTGGATGTATGCATTTTCACAATACCGCATAAATGTTTGTATCAGTATAGCATGCATTTGTTCCACAAAAATAACTTTGATTTAAACCATGTTTTACTTCAATACCTTGTTTTTGTGCATTTTACATATGGTTTAGTTGATATATTTCACTTACCATACATGATATTTTTGGGTACACATTACATGATCTATATTAAACATAAACATTTTGACATTTATATACACATTTAGTGGTTTACATTGGACATAGACATTTCGATATGGTTTACACATTAACACATGACAATTCATTTATACATAAACAATTTACATTGGTGGTTGGTTTGAGTAAGTGATTTGAGTAACGAGGCGTGTGTAATATGATACAAGCATGGTGGATACGCCACTGGTACTTCCTATATTTAAGTGTTTGTATGACATTACATGTCATAGCGTTACTTAAATCATTTCAATATTTGACATATTACGTTTTATATAAACAACTTATTTTCACAAAACATTGATTTACAAAACAACTTATCTTATACAAACTCATTTTACTTGGTTATTCATTTAACCTTACATTATTCTCTTATTTATACATATCATCGCTTTTTGAATGATTTACAAAACAAAACAATTTACAAGGTTCATGACTGACTTTTGTTAAACAACTTTTTCTAAACTAATAAGTCATGAATCCTCTTTTCACAAATCCTATGTATCTCACAGGCATTTTTATGCTGACGTACCTATTTTCACGTGTGTTTTCAGGAGCTATTGCGTAGGATGATGATCATGACACTAGGGCGGACCTGTGCCTTAGAGACTAAAAATGAAGACAAACTAGGTTAATTATGTTAAGAACTCTATGTTTCCTGTTTAAGACAAAATAACACTCTTGTTTAATAAATAAAATATAACTTTGTATGCCATGGTTGTGAAACAATAATTCTGTTACAACACTCCCCGACGTTTCCGCCACGTTTTTGTATGTTCTACGTGGCCGGGGTGTGACAGTAAGCTAGTGGTGAACCCATTGTTCTTGATTCTGTTCTCCGAAACTGCCAGTTGAACCTTAATAACCATCTTTTTCCTATCGACCTCACGCCTATGCAACTTGGAAGTTTTGAAATTATAGTACGAATGGATTGGTTAGCCAAGTATCACGCAGAGGTAGTTTGTTTTGAGAAGATTGTCCGTATTCCGCTTTCTTCTGGTGAGATCTTAGAGGTCCATGGAGAGAAACCTGCTAGTAGTCTCAAACTCATGTCTTGTAGTCTAGCTCGAAAATACCTGCGCAAGAACTATGTGGCCTTCTTGGCGCATGTCGTAGAGGAGAAAGGCAAAGGTAAGTCTATTCAAGATATCCCTGTTGTTCGGGATTATCCTGAAGTGTTTCCTGAAGAATTACCTGGTTTACCCCCAGCACGCCAAGTCGAGTTTCGTATTGATCTTGTACCTGGTGCTAATCCTATTGCTAGATCTCCGTACCGTCTTGAACCGTCTGAGATGCAAGAGTTATCCAAACAGCTTCAGGAGCTTTCTGACAAAGGTTTTATTCATCCTAGCTTTTCACCTTGGGGTGCTCTCATTCTTTTTATCAAGAAGAAAGGTGGATCTTTCAGAATGTGCATCGATTATCATGATCTTAACAAGCTTACCATCAAGAATCGATATCCCGTACCTCGCATTGATGATCTCTTTGATCAGTTACAAGGTGCTACTTGTTTCTCAAAGATTGATCTACGTTCTGGGTATCATCAACTTCGTGTGCTTGAAGAAGATATTCCCAAGACTGCTTTCCGCACTAGATATGGGCATTATGAGTTTACTGTTATGCCATTCAGTTTGACTAATGCTCCTGCTGTTTTCATGGACTTGATGAATAGCGTTTGTAAGCCTTATTTGGACAAGTTCATCATCATTTTCATTGATGACATCTTGATTTATTCTAAGACTCGAGCCGATCATGAGCAACATCTTCGTCTTACTTTGGAACTCCTGAAGAAAGAGCAACTTTTTGCCAAATTCTCCAAGTGTGAATTTTGGCTTAAGGAAGTTCAATTTTTGGGACATATCGTCAACTAACAAGGTATTCATGTAGATCCCTCCAAGATCAGTGCAATTAGGGATTGGGATACGCCTACTACACCCACCGAAGTTCGTTCTTTTCTTGGTCTCGCGGGTTATTACCGCCACTTCATCAAAAACTTCTCCAAGATTGCAGTTCCTCTAACTGCTCTAACTCAGAAGAATAAACCTTTCGAATGGGGATCTAATCAGGAAGAAGCTTTTCAAACCTTGAAACAAAAACTTTGTGATGCACCTATTCTATCTTTACCTGAGGGCAATGATGATTTTATTGTATACTGTGATGCATCCAAATTAGGTCTAGGCTGTGTTCTCATGAAAAGGAACAAAGTCATAGCTTACGCATCGAGACAGTTGAAGGTTCACGAGAAGAACTACACGACTCATGATCTTGAGTTAGGTGTTGTTGTATTCGCTCTCAAAATCTGGAGACACTATTTGTATGGTACTAAATGTATGGTTTTCACTGACCACAAAAGTCTTCAGCATATCTTCAATCAGAAAGAACTTAACATGAGGCAACGAAGTTGGGTTGAACTTCTAAACGACTATGACTACGAAATTCGCTACCATCCTGGTAAGGCGAATGTCGTGGCTGATGCATTGGGTCGTAAAGAGCATGTCAAGCTTCATTGTGTTCGAGTTTGATCTGATATTCAAACCCGCATTTCTAAGGCTCAATATACTTGTGTTTCACAATGTTTGATGGGTAAGGAATTACCATTTCATATTAAGCCTTATCTCAAGCTGAAGGACGATGGATTGTATTATTTCATGGACCGTTTGTGGGTCCCAAGTCAAGACAATCTTCGCACCTTGCTTATGGATGAAGCTCATAAGTCTCGTTATTCTATTCATCCTGGTGCAGACAAAATGTATAAGGATCTTCGTACTTAGTATTGGTGGCCTGGTATGAAGAAAGACATTGCCTTATACGTATCCAAATGCCTTACTTGTCTTAAGGTTAAGGCCGAACATCAACATCCCTATGGATTATTGGAGCAACCAGAGATTCCAGTTTGGAAATGGGAAAACATTGCTATGGATCTTATTACCAAACTTCCGCGCACTAAGAAAGGTCATGATGATATTTGGGTAGTTGTTGATCGTCTATCTAAATCTGCGTATTTCTTGCCAATCCGTGAGGATCTGTCTGCCGACAAGCTTGCTAAAATCTATGTGGATGAGATTGTATCCCGTCATGGCGTTCCTTTGAACATTATATCTGACAGAGATGCTCGATTCTCATCTCGTTTTTGGAGAACCATGCAATCTGCTATGGGAACCCAACTTAACTTGAGCACAGCTTATCATCCGCAATCAGATGGTCAATCTGAAAGAACAATCCAGACATTGGAGGATATGCTTAGAGCTTGTGTGATCGATTTTGGTAGTAGTTGGGATTCGTATCTTTCATTAATCGAATTCTCCTACAACAATAGTTATCACTCCAGCATCAACATGGCTCCTTTCGAAGCTCTCTATGGTCGAAAATGTCATTCACCAGTCTACTGGAATGAGATCGGTGAGGCTCAGCTTACTGGACCTGACCTCATTCTAGAGACTACAGATAAGGTTAAGAAAGTTCACGATAACCTTCAGACAGCTCGAAGCCGTCAAAAGAGTTACGCGGATCGACGACGCAAGCCCTTGGAATTTCAAGTCGGTGATCGTGTTCTACTCAAGGTTTCACCTTGGAAAGGTGTGATCAGATTTGGAAAGATAGGAAAACTTGCACCTAGATATGTTGGACCATTCAAGATCGTCAAAAGAATCGGAAAGGTAGCCTACAGACTTGAGTTACCTCCTGAACTTGGAAATGTTCATCCAACCTTCCACGTGTCAGATCTCAAGAAGTGTTTAGCTGATGAGAACCTCCACCTACCACTTGATGAAATTCGTGTTGATAACACGATGCATTTTGTTGAGAAACCTGTGGAAATCATGGAACGTGAAGTCAAGTGGCTCAAACGTAAGCGCATTCCACTTGTCAAAGTTCGCTGGGAATCTAAACGTGGTCCAGAATTTACTTGGGAACCAGAAGATCAAATGAAGGCGAAATATCCACATCTATTGTCACAAGTTTCCTATAAATAAATTTCGGGATGAAATTTCCTAAAGTAGGGGAGACTGTGACATCTGTGCTTGTAATCATTGTACAAATTTTGATTAGTTTAATTATCAATAAAACAATGTTATTTGATCCCAATATTTGTTTATTTATGTTTGACATTTTGCATGTTTTGATTTTGTTCGCTTTCAAACTCTATATCGTTTTCTGGAAAGTTATACGCAAACTGGTGCGTAAACGGAATCAGTTTAACGCGACCAACACTCCGGAACATCAATATATGCTTAACATACCTTAAATAACCTTTACATAACTTAGAAATAAGTTTTGAAGGCTTTGGTATGGCAAAATCAAGTTTATTCGATCATAAGTTAAACATACCATAAATAACCTTTACATAGCTTAGAAATAGGCTTTGAGGGGTTCGGTGTGCTAAAATAAACTTTTTGGTCAAACAGGGACTAAAAGCGTCAAAAAGTGCATAAGTTTGCATTTACGCGCATATCTTACGTTCTGAACATATCCGGACATCCAAATATTTTTTGTAATCATTAAAATATTTTCTTTTAGTGATTGGCATGCTAAAATTCCATTCGTCGCGCAATTTGGATCGTTCTTCGCGTCCGTTCGTGTTTCGTCGTAATTAACCGAACAACGAGACCGTACGACCAAACGAACCGACATCCGAGATATTTTCAAGCATATTTCATGTCCCCTACACTTTGGCATCATTATTGAGCCTTGAAAATGGGTTAACGGGGTTGAAATGCATCAGAATCTAAGTTTTGAGCTTGCAGGGACTAAAACTGCCAAACTGTCAAACATAGCTCGCGGGGCGCGAAGGCCCAGGCATAAGCCTATGCGGGGCGCGACAGACCTGCAGACCAGATTCATTGAATTCAGCTTTGCAACATGTTCCCAATGATTTCTACCATTGTTTTACAATACTAGGAGCTTGTTTATGAGTTCCCATGGTATTTAAAACCATGTGCCACACATGGATGGCCAAGATCAAAGCTCGTAATCCAAGAAACGATCCTAACGGTTGTCCAAATTCTATAAATACCCCCCATGATTCATTTGCAATCTTCACACTTGATCTCAATTATACTCTAAGTTGAAGCCTTAGCTTCATACCTGAGTATTTTAGATCAAATTCTTCCTTGCTTGGACCTCTTGTAAGCTTCTTTCATGCTTTTATTTCGTTTTTAAGCACGAAGGTCAAACAGTGTATGACTTTCTGCTTTGACCAGTCTATGGTCAACACGAAGTTCGTTTGAACTTCGCAACGTGAGCGTAATCACGATGGTCATAGTCCTTTGTGACTATACCTACTGATTACCACGTTATCTAGGCATAGTGACGAGTCATAGTTTCGGTCAAAATACGCGTTTATGCGTATTTTGCAACCAAACTATTCATGGGTATCAAAACCCTTTGCTTTGATATCAAAATTATTTTCTAACTTAGTTAAACAGGTTTTAACATGTTTAACTCGTCACTTTTAGTTTAGTGCTTATATAGGGTCGTAAGATAAGCGGTCTAAACAACCGCTTAGACTTTCGAACCCGACCCGTTTGGTCGATCATTAGGATCCGACCAAACACATTATGTGACCAAAGTTGTATAGGGAATAACCTTCTGAGGTTATACCTTATGGTCACTACGTTAAGTTAGTTGTATGATAGGTAGTTTATATGCCTTAGGAAAATGACCAAAATGCCCTTTTTGCGCATAATTTCATTTTAAGCATATGTAATCTAAATTTTTACATCTAAACTGATTAGGTAACATTATTATACATGTTAAGGCATATAATACTTGTCATAGGACTAGTTAGGCGGTCCGAAGGCGTTTTACGCGAACGACGCGTTAAAGTAGCATAAGCTACCTAAACGGGTCGTAATGGGTCATAAGCACTTAGGATAGGTTCCGATTTAGAATGTAGGCTTTGTTAAACCATATCATATGAGTTCCAATACTCATTTGGTTTACGAAACCTCATTTTATCTGATCTTCCAAATTAGGTCCGGTTTATTAACGTAGTTACCTATATTAGGTGCCGATTGATTCCGTGATCTCTCTAGCATTGCTTGGTTGTTATTCAAAGACTTCTAAGCAATCTCAAGTGAGTACACAGTCCCCTCTTTTACTGTTTTCAAACATTTTGGGGTGGAACACATGTGCCTACTTGTTACTTTCGTGCTTTTTCATGCTTTCATAACATATACATGCTATGTTCATTAGTACATCTATAGTACATGATTTCATCCACGTTTTTGCTATGTATGTTTAATTAACATGCTAGTACATTGATTTCATAAACACATTTGTTCCATATGTTCATTTCAGCATATGTACACATTGATTTACATCATATTCATGCTATGTATGTTCATTTTTGCATACTTAGTACATTGTTTTTCACATAACATGCTTACATTTGGTATGACATTTGGTTTGTTTAACGGGACAAAAGTACGTTCATTAACATTGGCCACGCCGCTCGGTAGTAAGTAGTGGTACCATAGGAATTGACAACTCCCATTTTTGGCTTCCTAGGTTTGTTTGGAAGTAGGAAATGACTGAATCCGATATTCATAATTTTTGATAAACCTTTAATTTGTTTAAGGGTTTGTCTCCACAGTCGCAACGCTTGAATGTATGCGTTTAGACACTACCGCATAGATGTTTGTATCAATAAAGCAGTGATTTTACAAAACATAACTTTTGATTTAAACTATGATTTATTTAAATACATTGTTTTGTACATTTTACATATGGTTTGAGTAGACACTTTTATTTGCCATACATAACATTTGATTATACATGAACATGATTTACATTTGGCATTTGACATTTGACATTTGACATTTGACATTGTATACACATAAACATTTTGACATTAGTTTAAACAAGACATTTTGGTGGTTTGTTTAGGTAAGTGATTTAAATAACGAGGCGTGTGTAATATGATAAAAGCATGGTGGATACGCCGCTGGTACTTCCTATATATAAGTGATTTGATGATATTACATGTCGTAGCGTTATTTAAACCATTTCAATTTAGACACGTTACATTTTATACAAAGAACATAACTTCACAAACATTGTTTTATAAACAACATATCTTATACAAATTCATTTTTACTTGGTTATTTATTTAACCACACATATTTCTTTTATAACGTCTGAATTCCTTATCGATTTTTCGTATGATTTATAAAAGAAAACACTTTTAATAAGATTCATGACTAACTTTTTGTTAAACATTTCTTTCAAATTCAAGTCATGAATCCTAAATCAATAAACCTATGTATCTCACAGGCATTTTTATGCTGACGTACCTATTTTCACATGTGTTTTCAGGAGCTGATACATAGGAATGATCAAGATACACTTAGGCGGACCTGTGCCTTAGTGACATAAAATGAAGCTAGAATAGTTTAACTTTGTTATGTACTCTTTGTTTCTGTTGTTTTAAGAAAATGTAACCCCCTTTGTTTATAAATAAAACAAAACTTTAATTACCATAGTTGTGAAACAATAATTCTGTTGCTCGACTCCCCGACGTTTCCGCTGCGGTTTGTTGTTTTACACGGTCGGGGTGTGACACAGCTTCCCCCCTTTCTGGATCTCACAACACCTTTCCAAGGCGACACCTTCAACATGACTCGATCACTAACATGAAACTCCAATGGTTTCCTCTGGTTATCCGCATAACTCTTCTGTCAATCTGCGGCACCTTTCAACCTTCCCTTGATCTGGACAACCTTGTCGGTGGTTTCCTGGATAAGCTCGGGTCTGGTCAATTGCTTCTCGCCGACTTCAGCCCAACAAACTGGTGATCGACACTTCCTTCCATACAAGGCTTCAAATGGAGTGACCTTGATACTAGCGTGGTAACTATTGTTGTAAGAAAACTCTGCCAAAGGCAAATGAGTATCCCAACTTCCACCGAAATCGATCACACACGCTCTTAACATATCCTCTAACGTCTGAATGGTTCTCTCGCTCTGACCATGCGTTTGAGGATGATACGCAGTACTCATGTCCAAACGAGAACCCAGCGATTCTTGAAGAGATTGCCAAAACCGGGAATCAAACCGTCCGTCTCTATCTGAGATAATTGACACTGGTATTCCATGACGGGCTACAATCTCGTTAAGGTACAACTACGATATCCTCTCCATATTGTTTATTTCCTTACGCGCTAGGAAATGAGCAGACTTTGTCAATCGATCCACGATTACCCATATCGTATCATGTCCACGCGACGTACGGGGTAACTTGGTGATAAAGTCCATTGTAAGATGTTCCCATTTCCACTTAGGAATCTCTGGTTGCTGCAGGAGCCCCGACGGCTTCTGATGTTCAGCCTTAACCTTCGAGCATGTCAGACATTTACTCACATAAACCGCAATATCTTTCTTCATATTCGGCCACTAATATAACTCCCTAATATCCTGATACATCTTGGTAGAACCTGGGTGAATAGAATATCTGGATTTATGAGCTTCGTTCATAACCAGTTCATGTAGGTTACCTCTAAGCGGAACCCAAATCTGGTTCATGAAGTACATCACTTCATCTGCTTTTGGTATCAGTTCACATTCTAAACCTCTCAAACCTTCTCTTCTGTCACACCCTGGCTTTGCGGAAGCGTGGGTTAATTTGGTGTGACTTCTTAATACCATAGCTTAATCATAACCAAGCTATATGAATGTAAAACCATGCAGATCATCCATTGATTTAAGTTTTAAAATAAAAGTAACACATCATTGTCTTGAAGCGTTGACACATGCAACGGAAATTACAACCTAATAACATAAAACATTGTTTGAAAGACACAACCACAAATTTAAAATAAACACCGTTTAAGACTTGCGACTCGTCCAGGTAAAAGTCGCAATCCCTAAACGTGGATGATCCCATAACTCTAACGCAGTGTAGCATACCGTGCCAGATCTTTAGTTCCCTTAAATACATGTAAGTTGGAAAAATCAACAATAATGTTGAGCGAGTTCATGTGTAAGTGAGTAAGTAAAGCCTTTGTAAGTATAAAAACCCTGGTATGTAGCAAGTAAGGAAAAAGAGATCGATTAATGTGTAGCTAATACATTAATAAGTGACATGGACTAGGAAGCACTCAAACCTGTAACGCGTATTTCATAGCGGTCCTTCCGGCGGAACGACATAGTCACCACATGCAGCCGCACGCTGGCCCATGTGTGGGGCTCGCAACACCCGATAGATCTATCACTCATGCCTCTCGGTCCTTATACAAGGATTAATGGTCTTACGATAATAGCCTATCCATTCACGTGATCTAGTAGTAGGTTCCTTAGTTAATCATACCGTGTATAAAACGTTTGTAATCAGTATGTAACATGTATTTCACCCCCGCAGTTTAAAAACTGAAAACAGTTAAGGGAAAAGGGGGAGCATGAACTCACCGAAGTGCGTCTCTCACAAGAAATCTCCTGGTCAACCTGCTGTGCGACGACCTACACGTACTAACTTCTATTAGACGGACGGCCGTGCCTTAGCTTAAGGTTTAATGTCTTTGGGAAATAGTTAGGCAACTATTTCGTAATTACACTTCGTAATTATTTTGTAAATATATTCCTTCCCAAGGATGGGGGTTTTTAATACATGTGCGTTCGTATAACTTCGATATATATTATTAAGTCTCACTTAATGTAATATATTTCATTTCACTTGACCAAAATACTTTACTTCCAAAATATAATTATTTTTCCCAAAAATATTATATTTTATTCATATAATTTTCCAAAATAATATCCTTGTCAAAATACACACTTATGAGTATTTTCTGAAAATACGTAAGTTACGTTGTAAGGTTCGGGGGGTATAAATAATACCGGTGTAACTTAAATATTTATTGTGAAGGCGTTTGCGTTATTTTGGAGCCGTTACTATTCAGTAATATTATTTTTACCCTAAAAATAATATTTACGTAGTTCACAAAATAATCAAAAAAATTTACACAAGTGTTGTTATGAAAATATATATTCTAAATATATATTTTAGCAAGTTTTATTTGTGAAAATCCCACCTCCGACACTTAGAAGTTTTGTAATAAAATTATGGCGAAATTTATTTGGGAAAAATAAGTTAAAAATTATATTCATAACACTTGTGATAAAAATATTTCCAAGTGTTAGATTTTTGGAAAAATTTCGCCAGAGTTTCCTCTGTAACTGGAGGTGGCCACGCTTACAAGCGTATCATTTTCTTTTATAAATTCAATCAACAATGTTCCCAACATCAACAATCAATATTTCAACACTAAACTAGTAAAAAATATACGTAAGTCGCAAACACATGAACTTGTGGGTTATGTAAAACCGTGTAGTAATCTTCCAATATTCTTAGTAGATCTTTCTATCTTTGTAAATAAAATCGGTTTCTCGAAAATCTTATTTTTAAAGAAAATACATTTTTACAACTTCTAGTCAAAATTGCAAAATCATTTCTTTGTTAAAACCTTTCGTTACACAAGCGTCTACACACTTGTGTGTTCACAAAAATCACCTTTGTTTAGGAAATATCCGGCTTAAAAAATATGATTTCTTTTGACACTTGGTCCTTTGAAAATACCACTTGTAGATCCGTAGATCTACTAGTTTAGAACTACATTTTATAAGAAAAATTGTTTTTACCCAAGTTCATGGTTATAATTAGTAGTGTTCTTCATCTAACCACTTTTCACACTTAAACATACACTAGGTCATGTTCCATGAACATGACTTAGTCGGGTTAGATGACGATCCGAACTAACACTAGCATAAAACAACACTAAATAATCATAACAAAACAAGTCTTATAAGTTTTACACCAATATTCATCTATTAACCACTTTGTTTATATTATTTTAGTAGACTTTAAATTTTGTTCTTACATGATCATAAATTTCAACCGTCAAAATTCTTATTAACCACTTTAGAATGGATCAAAAAGGCATTTAAAGTCACTTACTACTAGCTCGAGGCTAGGGAAGAAACTAGTCGAAAAACGAGTGGTTAAAAGCGTTGAGGTGAGGTCCTTGACGATCCGCAAGCACCGGGTCTCCTCGTATGCGATCCTTCACCCTTGGTTGTATATTAAATTGCAAGATGGAAATTAAAAAAAATAATGGTGGGTGTAGGTGGGCTCTCGGCAGTAAGCAAGAAAGAAAGGAAGAGAAATTTTTTTTTTGGTTGTGAATTGATGTAAATGAATATGATTATCCCTTAAGTATATTTATAACCCATTTCATCACCAAAATCCTTTGGATATTATGTCTTTTAGATATAAGACATACATAATAAAATAATCCATCAATTCAAAGTGTGTCCCCCCCATGGAAGATATCCGATCGGTTGGGGGGTATCATGGTTTGTTTTCAATTAATTAGTTAGGGGTATTAGTTAGTTAAATTAGGAGGTTAATTTAGTTACTAGTGTGTAGTAAATTGTAACGGGGGTTAGGGTATTCGGGGACCCTAACTGGCTCAGAAAAAGAAAGACAATGTCAATGACAATATTTTTATGTCTCGGGTTAAGTCCAGTTGTACGGTTGGATATTACTCCGTTAAAGCGCTAAATAATTATTTAAAGTGTCGTAAATTTTATCTTTAGTGACACAATTTATTCCCGACACTATGGAAAGTGTCTAGTAATATTTTTCCAACTTTTTGCACTTTACTAGTTTAGATAAATGCTGAATTTTTATTTAAAGTGCAGAATTTTGTACTTAAAGTACGTTTTAGGCACATATCGGTCACTATAATTATCACCTAGTGACGTAGTTCTGCAACCCTCATTTCCCTACACTCTCTACAGGTGTAGTAAACTATCTCTGGCTCATACAGGCCTTAGAGGCAGTGTCTGCCTGATGCTGGTTATATCAGCATGTTTAATGGGTATCCCGTATAGTGTGCTCACTGTGCTTTTTGTGCATCAAGGTTGTCACTGATGTTTGTGTAAAAAAATAATAGAGTGACAGTACAAAATGTGATGCATGAGTATGTATATCAGAATTCAGTAAGCAGTTTAATCACAGTTGTAAGCAAGCACAGTAATTAAACAGTAATTAAATATTAATTAATTCGTACGGATACCTGGTTTGGTGAGGGTTGTCACATTCTCCCCTCGTTAAAGAAATTTCGTCTCGAAATTTAAGTTCTGCTACTAGATGCAGGGTTCTCAGGAAATAAATGGGGGTACTTCTCTTTCATCCGATCCTCACGTTCCCACGTGAATTCAGGTCCATGCCTAGCATTCCAACGAACTTTGACGAGTTTGACACTGCTCCTGCGAGTTTTATTAACTTTCCAATCCGTGACCTCAACTGGTTCTTCAGTGAAGTGGAGCGTGTTGTCGATATGAACTTCGTCAGCAGGAATGATCATTGTATCTTGAGTTGGACTTCTTCTCAAATTGGATACATGGAATGTATCGTGAACACCATGGAGTTCAGCAGGTAGGTCCAACTTGTAGGCTACAAGCCCAATCCTTTGCAGGATTCTGAAAGGGCCAATGTAACGCGGATTCAACTTCCCACGCTTTCCGAAGCGTGCCACACCCTTCCAGGGTGAAACTTTCAATAAAACCATATCTCCAACTTGGAATTCCAAATGTTTCCGGTTTGGATTTGCATAGGCTTTCTGTCTGTCGCGAGCCGCTTCGATGCGTTTTCGAATTTGCGCAATCTTGTCTGTCGTCTCGTGGACTATTTCAGGACCAACGAGTTGTCTATCACCTGCATCAGCCCATCATAGGGGTGATCGACAGTTGCTTCCGTAAAGAACTTCAAATGTCGCGGCTCCAATACTGGCGTGGTAGCTGTTCTTGTACGAAAACTCGACCAATGGTAAATGATTATCCCAGCTACCACCCAAATCCATTACACATGCTCTCAGCATATCCTCCAAAGTCTGAATTGTTCGTTCACTTTGACCGTCAGTTTGCGAATGGAATGCAGTGCTCAGATTCAACTGTGAGCCAAAAGCTTCTTGGAAGGATTGCCAAATCCTTGATACAAATCTCCCATCTCTATCAGAGATGATAGAGAGAGGCACTCCATGACGTGCAACGATTTCTCGCATGTATATTCACGCAAGTTTAGTAGTGTTGTCTTTCTCTTTGATTGGCAGGAAGTGTGCGGACTTGGTCAGGCGGTCAACTATTACCCAAATTGTGTCATGACCTCTGGGCGTCCTTGGTAACTTCATTAGGAAATCCATTGAAATCTGTTCCCATTTCCACTTGGGAATCTCAGGTTGTTGTAGAAGTCCTGAGGGCTTCTGGTATTCAGCTTTAACCTTAGCACACGTTAAACACTTGCTCACGTAAACAGCAACGTCGCCTTTCATCCTAGGCCACCAATAATAGTTTTTAAGGTTCTGGTACATCTTATCCGCTCCTGGATGGATAGAGTACCGTGATTTGTGTGCCTCATCAAAAATAACTTTTCTCAAACCACCAAACAGAGGAACCCAAATTCTTTTCATAAGACATAACGTTCCTTCCTCGTTTGACACTAATTGCTTCTCCATCCCACGGAGATATTCTTCTTCAAGGTTTCTTTCCTTGAGAGCTTCTTTCTGCGCGGCACGAATGCGCAGGGAAAGATCTGTCTGGATAATCATCTCCAAAGCTCTAACCCTTATGGGCTTGATCCTTTCTTTTCGACTTAGGGCGTCGGCGACCACATTCGCCTTCCCTGGATGGTACTTTATCTCGCAGTCGGAATCATTCCAAAAGCTCTACCCAGCGTCTTTATCCCATATTCAGCTCTTTCTGGTTGAATATGTGCTGTAAACTCTTGTGGTCCGTGAAAATTGTACACTTTGTACCATACAAATAATGTCTCCAGACCTTTAATGCAAATATCACTGCGCGTAGTTCCAAATCATGCGTGGTATAGTTCTTTTCATGTACTTTCAACTGACGTGACGCGTAAGCTATGACCTTCTGGCGTTGCATCAACACGCAACCCAATCCTTGACGTGAGGCGTCACAGTATACCACGAAATCATCTGTACCCTCTGGTAGTGCTAAGATTGGCACATTGCAGAGCTTGTCTTTTAACAACTGAAACGCTTCCTCCTGTTTGATTCCCCAATCAAACTTCTTATCCTTCTGTGTGAGCGCGGTAAGGGGTTGAGCGATTTTAGAAAAATCCTCAATGAATCTTCGATAATAGCCAGCCAAACCTAAGAACTGGCGAATCTCGGTCGGCGTTTTTGGAGTCTCCCAGCTCTTTATCGTCTCGATCTTTGTGGGATCAACATGGATTCCATTTCCATTAACCACGTGTCCAAGGAATTGGACTTCGCGTAGCCAAAACTCGCACTTTGAGAACTTGGCGTACAACTGTTCCTTTTTCAGCAACTCCAAAATAGCTCTTAAGTGCTGTTCGTGTTCAGCCTTTGTCTTTGAATAAATCAAAATATCGTCGATGAATACAATCATGAACTTATCGGGATACGGCTTGCAAACTCGGTTCATTAGGTCCATAAAAATAGCAGGCACGTTTGTCAACCCAAATGGCATAACTAGGAACTCGTAGTGTCCATAGCGAGTTCTGAAGGCTGTCTTCGGGATGCTCTCCTCTAGTATCCTTAGCTGATGGTATCCAGATCGAAGATCGATCTTAGAGTAAAAGCTTGAACCTTGGAGCTGATCGAATAAGTCATCGATCCTTGGCAGGGGATACCTATTCTTGATAGTCAACTTGTTCAACTACCGGTAGTCAATGCACATACGAAAACTACCGTCTTTCTTCTTAACAAACAGGACCGGAGCTCCCCAAGGTGAGAAGCTTGGTCTGATGAATCCTTTGTCTAGCAACTCTTGGAGTTGTGTCGACAATTCCTGCATCTCTGACGGTGCAAGTCTATAAGGTGCCCTATCTACAGGCGCGGCGCCTGGAACTAAGTCTATACGGAACTCCACTTGCCTCTGGGGTGGCAATCCTGGCAAGTCCTCAGGGAAAACTTCAGGATACTCCCTTACGATAGGGATGTCTTCGATTTTCGGCTCAGCAGCTTTCTTATCCACGATGTGTGCCAGGAAGGCCGCACATCCCTTCTGTAAACACTTTCGCGCTTTCAGGCAGCTGATGATTCTTAAAGGCGTATCACGCTTTTTACCATGAACCACAATCGTTTCACCATCTTCGGTTGGGATACGAATGATCTTCTCGTGGCAGACAATTTCTGCCTTGTTACTTGATAACCAATCCATTCCTACTACCACGTCGAAGCTTCCCAACTTGACTGGTAGTAGATCCAAAGCAAACTCATGCTCTCCCAATTCGATTACACAACCTCTGACCACTTCAATAGCTTCTACTAACTTTCCATTCGCCAATTCGATTGAGTACGGAATATCTAGTTTACTAGCGGCTAAACCAAGCATATTCTTAAACTCTAACGATACGAAGCTATAATCGGAACCAGTATCAAATAAAACGGATGCAAAGCGTTGGTTTATAGGGAACGTACCAGTAACAACATTGGGATCCTGGCGCGCTTCCCTCGCTTCGATATTGAAAACCCTTCCCCGTGCTTGGTTCAATTCTGGGCAGTTCCTTTTATAGTGCCCAATGTCACCATAGTTAAAACAACCTGGTCTTTGCCCGTTTCCACCTCCATTCCCAACTTGATTGTTGTTTTGGTTACGATTCACAGCACCAGCTTGATTCGCGTTGTTGCCTCGATTTCCATTTCCTCCATTATTTCCTTGAGCACGATTTCCATTACCACCACGATTATTGTTTCTATTTCCAAAACCTCCTTGGCCTCCCCGGCTAGCTTTAGCCCAACAACTATCCTTTAAATGTCTGATTTTTCCACAAGCTTCGCATACCCGGGGACCACACCGGCCTGAATGGTGATGCTGGCAGGTATTACACTTGGGGTGTGTACCCATATACCCTTTTCCTTTCTTTCCACCACCGGTTGTAGCTTGAACCGGTGCGCTTGGTTCTCCTTTCCTGCCATCACTGCTTGTGCCTTGTTTGAAGTTCGAGAATTTTCTTTTATTACCCCCGGACGACTCTACGTGAGTCTCCTTCTTCTTTTGCTCAACATCAGAAAACTTGTTTAGGCGGATAGCCTCCTCAGTGAGAGCCACGTTCAGATCGATCGCCTCAGTGATTGTTGCCGGCTTTGAAGAGGTCACCATACTTATGATTTGAGGAGCTAAACCCCAACTGAAGCGCTCAATTCGCTTGAATTTCGGTGTAACTATATAAGGTATCATATGAGATAGGTCGTGGATTCTCTGAACGTACTCCGCGATTTTGGGACCGTCCATCCTCAAATGCCAAAACTCAGTCTCCAACCTTTGTATCTCAGCACGAGAACAATATTTCTTTCTCATCAACTCCTTTAACTCAGCCCAGGCCAATGCGTAAGCAGCGGCTTCACCAAGAGTTTGCATTTGTAAGTTCCACCAGGACAGGGCTCCGTCCAAGATTAGCCCAGAAATGTAGGTAACTTGCTGGTCTGGAGCGCACTTGCTCATTCGGAGATCAGAGTCTGTTTTCTCGGCCCATCTTACAAAAGCAACAGCACCTACAGTGCCGTCGAAGTTTACGGGCTTGCAGTCTAGGAACTGCTTCTAAGTGCACCCATGTGGTGGATTGTTATTGCCGTTATTGTTAGAATTACTTCCGCTAGTTCCTCCTTGTGAGGCTGCGTACTGTGCAATGGCGGTAGTGATGATTTGTTGAAGTCCTGCCTCGTTGGCAGGCATGTGCGGATCGCGTTTTGGTGGCATCTTCTAAAAGATGGTTCACGTTGGTCAGGTGATAGTAAGTAAAGTGTACGTATGAAATATCAACACATAACATCTCATGTTATAAATAAATCACCCTTATCGATAGCCTCTGTAATGGTTGAGGGCTTCGAGGTAGTAACCATACCCCTGATCTGGGGTGCAAGTCTCCAAATGAATCGTTCAATCCTTTTGAACTCCGGTTTGACAAATAGGGGACGACCCTAGACAAGTCGTGAGATTGCTGGACGTATTCAGGAATCTTTGGTCCGTCCATTTTCAATTCCAGAACTCCACCTCAAGCTTCTGGATTTCAGCCCTAGAACAGTATTTCTTCTCCATCATTTCTTTGAGCTCGTCCCAGCTCAGTGCATTAGCAGCATCTTATACCAAGGGTCTGAACCTGGAGGTTCCATTATGAGAGTGTGCCATCTAGAAATAACCCCGAGATATAGGTAACACTCTGTTGGGGCGAACAGTTACTCATTCTTAGAATGGAGTCAGTCTTTTCGGACCAACGAACAAATGCCACGGCGCCTCCTGTTTCGTTAAGGTTCAAAGGCTTGCAGTTCAGGAACTGCTTATAGGTGCAGCCAGTTGGGGGGGGGGTTGTTCCCAGTAGTGCCATTGCTGTGCTTAGAGCGGAGGGCTTCATGTCGTGCAGTTGCCTGTGAGATGCGTTCTTGCAGCTCGGCTTCTGTCCTTGGCAACGTACTGGTGTTTGTGTCACGTCTGGGTGACATTCTCTTCTGTCGATGTGGTATGAAGCTGGTTAGACAACGTTTCAATTGTCTATGAGATATATAGCACCATAAGCCATCATGTAATCACCCAATTTCACACGTAAATATACTCAATGTATGAGTGAGGAAATAATTTCTGAGCCTTCACATAGGCTTGCCAATTTGGCTTGTTGCTTGTAATAGAATGAACTCGAGGCTACATCGCCTTGGTCATTCGTGTTTAAGTTATTTCCTGCTACATTGGTTTTCATTAGCTTGACCCGCAGAGTCCACCAGGATTTCTGTGCACTACAAGTCGTTATTACGTGGGCCCCCGTAATAATAAATTGTCTTGCACAGTTACCCCAAATTTTCTCTCGTCCAAGAAGATGATCAATCAAGGAGCAACAGCAGGTGCATCGGCATGAACAGGGTCATGCTCCAATGCGGGGTCAGGAGCAACGCCTGGCTCAGGGGCCACAGTCGGCTCCGGATCAACAAACTCCATCTCGAAATCAGCTGGATCAACAAACATAGGGTCGACAGGGGCTACAGGATCCTCCAAGGGCTGGTCTAAGTGTATGAACTCAATGTCATGTTCTGGATCAAAACCAGGTGGAAAAACAGAATCGTCCTCAATGTCGCGGTCAAACTCAAAGCTGTGTGCGGGAACTGGTGCAGCTGATGACGCCATATCAGGGTCGGCGTTGTGTGAGTGGTGCTGCACTCCCTGTATATGCAAAGATGCGGACGCCAAAGGCTCAAATGAGTCTGGGACAGGTGAACGGGCATGAGCCTCCTCTGCAGGAGCGTCAGCAAGCAGTAGGCTATCACCAGCAACAATAGGGCCTGGCCCTCATGTGGGTCCTCCTCTAATAGATCGACATCGTCGTCAGAGACAACGTCGGGGGGCATATCAACAACGGGATAAGCGGTAAGGGGCACAGGAGCAGGGATCACCGCGAGTGGCAAATCCCCAACAAGATGGCCATCAGCAGGCTCTGCTACGACATCAGGCAGTACAAAGGGCTGAAAGTCGTCCTCATCTGTGCTGGTCGTATCGGAAGTGTACACCTCTTGCTCCGATGAAACTATGTTGCCTGATACTATGGTCATGGGATCTGTAGTGTCCGACTCTCCAATATCTGATGAAGGCACGACGTTTGTAACACAAACACACATACGTACAAATAATCAATCATATAGTCAAATAAGCACATTAGTCCAATAAGCAATCATATAGTTCTCCTAGTCCCACTAGCCTACTTCCTCAGCCTCCCAGACCGAGCCTCAGCCTTCCAGACTGAGCCTCAGCCTCCCAGACTGAGCCTATAACTAACAATTAAAATGTGCTCAACTTTGTTTGTAAAAACGTTTTGGATCTGGACTTAAGTGGTATGCAATGTAAAAAATGTTTTCGTGAGAGCCCTAGTGATCATAGTCTAGACTCGAGAAAGAATCCTAGTTCGCTATGATCGAGGCTCTGATACCAAGCTGTCACACCCTGGCTTTGCGGAAGCGTGGGTTAATTTGGTGTGACTTCTTAATACCATAGCTTAATCATAACCAAGCTATATGAATGTAAAACCATGCAGATCATCCATTGATTTAAGTTTTAAAATAAAAGTAACACATCATTGTCTTGAAGCGTTGACACATGCAACGGAAATTACAACCTAATAACATAAAACATTGTTTGAAAGACACGACCACAAATTTAAAATAAACACCGTTTAAGACTTGCAACTCGTCCAGGTAAAAGACGCAATCCCTAAACGTGGATGATCCCATAACTCTAACGCAATGTAGCATACCGTGCCAGATCTTTAGTTCCCTGAAATACATGTAAGTTGGAAAAATCAACAATAATGTTGAGCGAGTTCATGTGTAAGTGAGTAAGTAAAGCCTTTGTAAGTATAAAAACCCTGGTATGTAGCAAGTAAGGAAAAAGAGATTGATTAATGTGTAGCTAATACATTAATAAGTGACATGGACTAGGAAGCACTCAAACCTGTAACGCGTATTTCATAGCGGTCCTTCCGGCGGAACGACATAGTCACCACATGCAGCCGCACGCTGGCCCATGTGTGGGGCTCGCAACACCCGATAGATCTATCACTCATGCCTCTCGGTCCTTATACAAGGATTAATGGTCTTACGATAATAGCCTATCCATTCACGTGATCTAGTAGTAGGTTCCTTAGCTAATCATACCGTGTATAAAACGTTTGTAATCAGTATGTAACATGTATTTCACCCCCGCAGTTTAAAAACTGAAAACAGTTAAGGGAAAAGGGGGAGCATGAACTCACCGAAGTGCGTCTCTCACAAGAAATCTCCTGGTCAACCTGCTGTGCGACGACCTACACGTACTAACTTCTATTAGACGGACGGCCGTGCCTTAGCTTAAGGTTTAATGTCTTTGGGAAATAGTTAGGCAACTATTTCGTAATTACACTTCGTAATTATTTTGTAAATATATTCCTTCCCAAGGATGGGGGTTTTTAATACATGTGCGTTCGTATAACTTCGATGTATATTATTAAGTCTCACTTAATGTAATATATTTCATTTCACTTGACCAAAATACTTTACTTCCAAAATATAATTCTTTTCCCAAAAATATTATATTTTATTCATATAATTTTCCAAAATAATATCCTTGTCAAAATACACACTTATGAGTATTTTCTGAAAATACGTAAGTTACGTTGTAAGGTTCGGGGGGTATAAATAATACCGGTGTAACTTAAATATTTATTGTGAAGGCGTTTGCGTTATTTTGGAGCCGTTACTATTCAGTAATATTATTTTTACCCTAAAAATAATATTTACGTAGTTCACAAAATAATCATAAAAATTTACACAAGTGTTGTTATGAAAATATATATTCTAAATATATATTTTAGCAAGTTTTATTTGTGAAAATCCCACCTCCGACACTTAGAAGTTTTGTAATAAAATTATGGCGAAATTTATTTGGGAAAAATAAGTTAAAAAATATATTCATAACACTTGTGATAAAAATATTTCCAAGTGTTAGATTTTTGGAAAAATTTCGCCAGAGTTTCCTCTGTAACTGGAGGTGGCCACGCTTACAAGCGTATCATTTTCTTTTATAAATTCAATCAACAATGTTCCCAACATCAACAATCAATATTTCAACACTAAACTAGTCAAAAATATACGTAAGTCGCAAACACATGAACTTGTGGGTTATGTAAAACCGTGTAGTAATCTTCCAATATTCTTAGTAGATCTTTCTATCTTTGTAAATAAAATCGGTTTCTCGAAAATCTTATTTTTAAAGAAAATACATTTTTACAACTTCTAGTCAAAATTGCAAAATCATTTCTTTGTTAAAACCTTTCGTTACACAAGCGTCTACACACTTGTGTGTTCACAAAAATCACCTTTGTTTAGGAAATACCCGGCTTAAAAAATATGATTTCTTTTGACACTTGGTCCTTTGAAAATACCACTTGTAGATCCGTAGATCTACTAGTTTAGAACTCCATTTTATAAGAAAAATTGTTTTTACCCAAGTTCATGGTTATAATTAGTAGTGTTCTTCATCTAACCACTTTTCACACTTAAACATACACTAGGTCATGTTCCATGAACATGACTTAGTCGGGTTAGATGACGATCCGAACTAACACTAGCATAAAACAACACTAAATAATCATAACAAAACAAGTCTTATAAGTTTTACACCAATATTCATCTATTAACCACTTTGTTTATATTATTTTAGTAGACTTTAAATTTTGTTCTTACAGGATCATAAATTTCAACCGTCAAAATTCTTATTAACCACTTTAGAATGGATCAAAAAGGCGTTTAAAGTCACTTACTACTAGCTCGAGGCTAGGGAAGAAACTAGTCGAAAAAACGAGTGGTTAAAAGCGTTGAGGTGAGGTCCTTGACGATCCGCAAGCACCGGGTCTCCTCGTATGCGATCCTTCACCCTTGGTTGTATATTAAATTGCAAGATGGAAATTAAAAAAAATAATGGTGGGTGTAGGTGGGCTCTCGGCAGTAAGCAAGAAAGAAAGGAAGAGAAATTTTTTTTTTTTTTTGTTGTGAATTGATGTAAATGAATATGATTATCCCTTAAGTATATTTATAACCCATTTCATCACCAAAATCCTTTGGATATTATGTCTTTTAGATATAAGACATACATAATAAAATAATCCATCAATTCAAAGTGTGTCCCCCCCATGGAAGATATCCGATCGGTTGGGGGGTATCATGGTTTGTTTTCAATTAATTAGTTAGGGGTATTAGTTAGTTAAATTAGGAGGTTAATTTAGTTACTAGTGTGTAGTAAATTGTAACGGGGGTTAGGGTATTCGGGGACCCTAACTGGCTCAGAAAAAGAAAGACAATGTCAATGACAATATTTTTATGTCTCGGGTTAAGTCCGGTTGTATGGTTGGATATTACTCCGTTAAAGCGCTAAATAATTATTTAAAGTGTCGTAAATTTTATCTTTAGTGACACAATTTATTCCCGACACTATGGAAAGTGTCTAGTAATATTTTTCCAACTTTTTGCACTTTACTAGTTTAGATAAATGCTGAATTTTTATTTAAAGTGCAGAATTTTGTACTTAAAGTACGTTTTAGGCACATATCGGTCACTATAATTATCACCTAGTGACGCAGTTCTACAACCCTCATTTCCCTACACTCTCTACAGGTGTAGTAAACTATCTCTGGCTCATACAGGCCTTAGAGGCAGTGTCTGCCTGATGCTGGTTATATCAGCATGTTTAATGGGTATCCCGTATAGTGTGCTCACTGTGCTTTTTGTGCATCAAGGTTGTCACTGATGTTTGTGTAAAAAAATAATAGAGTGACAGTACAAAATGTGATGCATGAGTATGTATATCAGAATTCAGTAAGCAGTTTAATCACAGTTGTAAGCAAGCACAGTAATTAAACAGTAATTAAATATTAATTAATTCGTACGCATACCTGGTTTGGTGAGGGTTGTCACATCTTCTCAGGTTCTCATCCTTTAGAGCTTCTCGTTGTGCATTACGAATTCGATCGGTCAAACTCGTCTGTATGGTCAACCCCAAAGCACGCACACGTAGAGGCTTCTCCCGCTCCTTCCTACTAAGCGCATCAGCAACAACATTTGCTTTTTTAGGGTAATAACGGATATCACACTCATAATCGTTGAGTAACTCTACCCAACGCCGGTGTCGCATGTTGAGCTCCTTCTGATCAAAGATATGATGGAGGCTCTTATGGTCCGTGTATATCGTACACTTCGTGCCAGACAAGTAATGTCTCCAGATCTTCAAGGCAATCACAACAGCTCCCAACTCTAAATCATGCGTCATGTAATTTTTTTCGTGCACTTTCAATTGTCTGGATGCAAAGGCTATCACTTTGTCCTTCTGCATAAGCACGCATCCGAGGCCCAAACGTGACGCGTCACAATACACAATGAAATCATCATTTCCCTCAGGAAGGGAAAGATTGGTGCACTACACAACTTCTCCTTCAACAGCTGAAAAGCTTTCTCCTACTTTTCCGTCCAATCAAACTTCTTCTCCTTCTGGGTCAATATCGTCAAAGGCTGCGCTAATCTGGAGAAATTCTCTATGAATCTCCGATAATACCCAGCAAGTCCTAAGAATTGTCGCACCTCTGACGAAATCTTTGGCGCTTCCCAATTCTTAATCGTTTCTATCTTCGGCGGATCCACATGTATACATTTCTCATTTATGACGTGTCTGAGAAAATGAACTTCTCGAATCAAGAGTTCACACTTAGAGAACTTGGCATACAACTTCTCTTCTTTCAGTAGCTCTAGAATCAACTTCAGATGTTGCTCATGATCTTCTTTGGTTCGTGAATAGATAAGTATATCGTCGATGAATACTATCAAGAATTTATCCAAATAGGGTTTGCATACCCTGTTCATGAGATCCATGAACACAGCTGGCGCATTGGTTAAGCCAAAAGGCATGACTAAAAACTCTTAATGGCCATATCCTGTTTGAAAAGCAGTCTTCGGAACATCTTCGTCAGCAACCTTCAACTGATGATATCCTGAACGCAGGTCGATCTTCGAGTAGTAGCTAGATCCCTGTAGCTGATCAAACAAATCGTCAATTCTCGGTAGAGGGTACCAGTTCTTGATAGTCAACTTGTTCAGCTCTCTGTAATCAATGCACATCCTGAAGGATCCATCCTTCTTCTTCACGAAGAAAACAGGTGCACCCCAAGGTGAAAAGCTTGGTCGAACGAAACATTTGTCTAGTAACTCTTGAAGCTGATTCGAAAATTCTTTCATCTCTGACAGTGCCAATCTATAAGGAGATTTTGCAATTGGTGCAGCACCGGATACCAGATCAATTCTAAACTCGATTTGTCTCGTAGGGGGCAATCCAGGTAAGTCTTCAGGGAAAACTTCTGGATAATCAAGAACTATAGGAATCTCTTCGACACTTGACTCGATCCGTCTCTGTGAACGACTATAGCTTCACCATCACCAGGACGAGGTATCTTCACTTGCTTCTCTGAACAAATAATCTCAGCTTTATTCTTGGGTAGCCAATCCATCCCAACAACTACATCAAAACTACCCAGCTCCACTTGTAATATATCGATACTAAAATTATGATCGTCTAACTGAATACTACAACCATGAACGATTTCACTAGTCTCTAGCAATTTAGCATTTGCTAGTTCTATCGAGTACTTTTTACTTAGCTTACTTGTTAGAGAACACAGAAATGCTTCAAAGTTTTTCGAAACAAAACTCAAGTCAGCCCCAGTATAAATGAGTACGAACGCAGAATGGTTATTGATCAAGAACGTACCGGTAACAACAGCAGGATCGTCGCGTGCCTTTCCAGCATTCAGCTCGAACGCTCTGCCCCTGGCATACTGACCCTTTTATTTCGGACACTCTCTTTTGTAATGTCCCTATTCACCGCACTCAAAGCATCCCTCTAGCTTCACTCCCTCCGAAGTACTCTTAGCATAGCACTCGCGGGTAACATGCCCAGTTCTACCACACCTGGCACACTTTCTCTGCTCATCCCCATGAGTCTTCTTCTCAGAACCACTCCTGCCATCCCTGGCATTATCCCTTCTTGAACCACTAGAGTTTGCTACGTAAGCCTTCCCCGAGCTGCGTTTCCTATCACACCTCTCATCGGTCTCCTTCCTCGAGCTCTCAGACTTGCACTTCCATGAATCTCCAGATCTAGGCTCAGATCACTCCGACTGCTCAGATTTCACGTCTGCATTGGCCTTGCCCGACTGTCACACCCCCAAAATACCACATGCGGAAAACCCCGCTAGGCGTGTGACATACCAGGATCTAGCCACCAATCACATTGAACTATTCATAAGATATTAAATTAAACTCCCATTTATTGAATCAAACATTCTAAATCATATCACAAGTTTAACAGGTTCAGTGGAAGCAAATAGTAAACATTGTTTAAATATTTCAAAACCAAATGTATGAAAAATCAGTAAGCCCGTCAAGCGTATCCAAGCAGTACAACCCATGACCACTCCAGCAATCCCAGACAGCAAGTTCCTTTTCCATAAAATCTAAAGACCTACGAGCATGCAACAAGTGTATCAGACAACGCTGGTGAGTTCATAGTTTTACGAAAACGTTAATTGCCAAATGTTTAGTTCAGTTTATTGATAATGTTTATAATAACTCGACTACCGTACAAGATGGCTCCAGATTGTTTTGCCCGTCCCCAATGCCCCATATCTAAGCATTGGTCATGATTAAGGTCATTAGTTCATGCCCGTCCTCTCAGGTACGGTGTGAGGTTACCAAGCCTAATAGCGCTATCAACTAATACCCCGTTACTTCTCAGGTAACTAATTCGGTATAAGATGGGACTTAAAGTGATAGGAAATGAGTGTATTATCTAACATTCCAGTTTTTACCCAAAAATATTCCTCTCAGGAATACCCATTTGACTGTCACACCCACCGGGACGCATGCTCAAGAGAAATGAACTCACCTTAGATTTGCTCGGTATATTAAGTTACCCATTCCAGTTAGTCAACCAAACCCTACCGTGGTTACCAATGAAATCAGTTTCATAATCAATTAAGTCACGTATTTTCACAGTTTGCATTCATCGTAAAGATCACCGTATAACACATAGAAAATACTCAATCGCATAAAAGTCCACATCCCATGTGCATAATGCATAATAACATTTAACAGGTAAGTTTGCTACTCACACGCCCAACCAGGTTCCTCGTTCATATTTACTATTATTACTATGCATCGATAAAACATTATCATCCTCGTACAACTCATAAACTATTTGAAACCTTACTGTTTAGAATGTTCTGTTTGTTTGTTCCTTGCAGCATCTCCACGAAGAACCAGTTCTTCGTGAGATGCCTCCTTGGCAAAGAACCCTATGGCGAAGAACTATCCTTCGTCGAGGTTGAGTTTGACGAAGAACCCTAGTGGTTCGTCAGGAACCAGCCAACGAAGAACCAGGTTCTTTGTCAAACTATGTTCTTCGTGGGGGAAATCTTTCGTCACACCCTCATCTGACAGTTATAATTTCCTTAGTTCCAGCCGTAATAGATACTAACAGTTTGACAGTTTTCCAAATTAGATTAAACGACACTTTTAACCATGATTATGCACCCTAATTATGAACAATCATCAACTACTCAAAACGTAACAGTTTCCACTCATCATACAAATCAGTCTAAACAATCATTGACCATAACCATCCAATGACCACACACAACTAGATTATTAATTTATCATGATATGAGTCCATCAAGCAGAACTATCAAACCACATCATGAATATGAACGTATACCAATCATCGAACCCTCATCATGCAAGTTCTAGATTTGTAATCCTATTAATGAAACCCTAATTTTACCTAAGATCACATCATCAGGATTTAAGCAATTAACATTGATAGGCACTAACCGTGATACCGAAGCAATTAGTTTGTTCAAGTTGAAAGGCTTCGTGATCCCAAAACTGCCGTCGCACAGAGAGGATAGGGAGAGAGAACTTTAGGGTTTTGTGTTTACGGTTGCAGGTTATGAGAGATTATACAAACAAAATGACAGCCGGGCCCATTCTGGGCCACGAATAAACCTGGACCGAGGGCCCTTTTTGCCGAAAGACCTCTTGGCGAAGAACCTTCTTCGCCATGGGGTGTTTGGGGCGAAGAACCCTAGTTCTTCATCGACATGTGATTGGGACGAAGAACCCTAGTTCTTCGTCGACTTGGGTCTTTTGTGATTCAAGTGTGTTGTGCAGCCCACAGTTAAACATGAGCATGTTATATCAAAACATTAAAAAACTTCTAAGTTTTCATATAACACCCAAACATAACAATACTTTAGTCATTCAAATATCGTGCACATGATACAATATAAAATGAATTGTGAAAACAAGATTATGAAACAAGTGATGCGTAGAGAAAAGACCTTGAAATCTTGGGTTGTCACATCATCCATAACTTGAAAGAAATTTCGTCCCGAAATTTGATAAGTAACCCAGAGCGGCAGAGTATTAGACCAGGATGACTGCGGATTTTCCTTGGGTGCCACATCATCCCCAACTTGAAAGGGAATTTCGTCCCGAAATTCACCAGTTGCATCAGGATTAGATTGGTCAGTTGGGAAAAGTTGAGGATACTTGAGCTTCATCTGATCCTCGCGTTCCCACGTGAACTCCGGTCTACGTCTTGAGTTCCAACGAACTCTCACGATCGGGATTCGACTATGCTTACGGACCTTGACTTCCTGATCCATAATTTCGATGGGTTCTTTGATAAACTGCAATTTGTCATCGATCTTCAGTTCTTGGAGTGGTACCATAAGTGTTTCATCGGACAAACACTTCATTAGTTGCGATACATGGAAGACATCATGAATGTTACCCAATTCAGCAGGTAACTCGAGTTTGTAGGCCACTTTACCAATTCGTTCCAGAATTTTGAATGGTCCGACATAACGCGGATTAAGCTTGCTACGTTTCCCAAAGTGTACCACACCCTTCCAGGGTGAGACTTTTAACATAACGCGATCGCCTACAGCGAACTCCAGAGGTTTCCTACGCTTGTCAGCGTAGCTTTTCTGACGGTCGTGCGCTGCCGTCATACGATTTCTGATCTGGACAATCTTCTCTGAAGTTTCAAGTACAAGTTCCAGACCTGTGATCTGGCTCTCACCCACCTCAGCCCAACAGAGAGGAGAACGACATTTTTGTCCGTACAATGCTTCGAACGGGCTTGCCTCGATGCTAGAATGGTAAATGTTGTTATAGGAGAACTCTATCAACGGCAAGTGTTTCTCCCAACCCTTACTAAAATCGATCACACATGCTCGCAACATGTCTGCAAGTGTCTGGATGGTTCATTCACTTTGACCATCCGTCTGTGGGTGATAAGCAGTACTCATGTCGAGACGTGATCCGAATGATTTATGCATCGACTGCCACAAATCAGATATGAAAAGCGGGTCACGATCAGAGATAATAGAGGTTGGCACCTTGTGCCTAGAAACCACCTCCTTTAGATAAACAACGACAAGTTGTGAGAACTTGTCTGTTTCCTTGATTGCTAGGAAGTGCGATGATTTTGTGAGACGGTCAACGATCACCCAGATGGTATCGTTTTCTTTTTGAGTTCTTGGCAAACAAGTGACGAAATCCATAGCAATTTGCTCCCATTTCCACATGGGTATCTCTGGTTGCTGAAGCACGCTAGAGGGTTTCTGATACTCCACCTTGACTTTCGCACAGGTCAAACATTTACTCACATACATCGTGATGTGGGCTTTCATCTTCGGCCACCAGTATAAGACTTTGAGGTCCTGATACATCTTATCCGAACCTGGGTGAACAGAGTGTCGGGACTTGTGCGCTTCGTCCATCATGAGCTCTCTGAGATTACCATACAAAGGAACCCATATCCGTTCCATAAAATAATAAATGCCGTCAGATCTCTCCACGTGTCGTTTCTCCATGCCCCGCAAATACTCAACATCCAGGTTTTCCTCCTTCAACGCTTCAGTCTGAGCAGAATGGATCTGATCAGGTAAATTAGAGTGGATAGTGAGCTGCAGAGCGCGGACACGCTTGGGGTTCGTTTCCTTTCGACTAAGGGCATCAGCTACAACGTTAGATTTACCTGGATGATACTTGATTGCACAATCGTAGTCGTTTAAGAGTTCTACCCAGTGACGCTGTCTCATATTCAATTCCTTCTGGTCAAAGATATGCTGAAGGCTCTTATGGTCAGTATAAATAGTGTATTTAGTACCGTACAAGTAATGCCTCCAGGTTTTTAATGCAAATACCATGGCCCCCAACTCCAAGTCATGAGTCGTGTAATTCTTCTCATGAATCTTCAACTGTCGAGAAGCGTACGATATCACCTTCTCGCATTGCATCAGCACACAACCGAGACCTTGAATAGAAGCATCACAATACACCACAAAATCCTCGGTACCCTCAGGTAAAGACAAGATCAGTGCACTGCAGAGTTTTTGTTTCAAGAGTTGGAAGGCATCTGTAACACCCCGTGTTTCGAAAGTCAAAGTCAAGATTGAAGTCAAAGGAAGACAAGATTGCAAAACGCGATCTGTCACTCCTTGCTCAACTCCTGTTTTGACTTCTTTGACTTGTAGATAATCTATTTATGTTATCGCATTAGTTGTATTATGTGGAGTACTTGTTAATAATCGAGGTTTAATCGCATATTAATCGTACATTTAATCGATTTATCGCTTTTCGCTATCGCAATCGCAACTCGAATTATGTGTTCTGGGTATTCCATTACGTGTGTGTGCTACTTATGTGTTACTTGTGCATGTTATGTTTATGTTGAGGTGTTATAATTGAAATCGTAATCTATCGCATCGCAAATCGAATCGAAAACGCTAAACGCAAGTTATTTAGAATGATTGTATGTTAGATATACTAGTTGGGATTAAAAGTAATTTGATGAGTAATTCTATCGCATCGCTCTCTCGAATCGCATCGCCACGCTCAACACTCAAAACGAAACGACTTAACTCATCGCGCTGAACACTCGAATCAAGTGGCCAACCGACCGAGTGGCCATCCGATCGGATTGCCATCCGATCGGGTTGCCACCCGACCCAGTTCCCACCCGATCGGACCGCCACCCGATTGACCAGCCTCCTTCCCACTTTCCTTTTATGGAAACCCTATAAATACCCCTCATATGTCACATCACTTGATGTGACAGCTCTCTCTCTGCTCAACTCACTCCAGCCTACTTTTCTTTCGATTTCTCGCGATCCTTGTAAGTTTTCAACCTAAATCTTATACTTTCTTGATCTACACGCACTCCTACACCTTTCTATCTTTTGAATCTTAACTTTTAACCATGAAATCACTAGATTTGAGGTGTTCTAGGATGATGTCATCATGGGGTTCTTATGAACTTCATGTTTTGGCTTCAATCCACCAAGAACAACTTAGATCTGAATGATTTCCACATGAATAAACAAAGATCTTTCATAGATCTGCACATATTCATTGTGAAAAGGATTAAAAGATGGTTTTCAACTTTCTTTCAACTCTTTTACACTCAATGCACTCAAAACCGATAGATTCGGACCTTGCTCTGACCTCCTACTCATTCATAGTGGTGTGTTAGTTCCAGATCTGAACTCTATCCAAGAGATTACTAATTTCGGGTTAAACATGAAACACCGTCTCGAACAAGTTAACTGGTCGGACTAGGGTGGTTCCTATCCGATAGGGTCACTAAGTCTTGACGAGGTTTCTGTTGTTTGACACGTTATTGTACAGTCTCGAGAAAACGCCAAACCAACGAAACAACCAAGTGTAAAGATGATTAAGTCGACTGGGATGGATTGCCGTCCAATCAGACAGCCATCTGATCGGATTGCCAACCGATGGGACCGCCACCCGATCGGCTTGCACTGTGTCCCACACTTAAACTATTAACTCACCTTTTCAGAGTTTGGAACGTCGAACGGATTGCCACCCGATCGAACGACCATCCGACCATGTGATGTTCTGAACTTCAATACTTAACAATTTTCAACATGTTCAATACAAACGGGTTGCCACCCGATCAGATAGCCATCCGATCGAGTGACCATCCTGCTGTGAACTTGTTCTCAAACTGAGAAGTCTCGCCAATCAGATTGCTGTCCGATCGAACGGCCGTTCGACCGACCGACCGACCGACCTGAAAGGTAGAGATACTTCTCTATTTTTAAAATGCTACAATGAAAACTTCAAAGTACAAACCATCGTACACAAACACATCACTCAACCACAGAGGTGATAATCCAATCGAATGGCCACCCGATCGGGTGACCATCCGAACGGATTGCCACCCGATCGACTGACCATCCGAACGAATTGCCACCCAATTGACTGGCCATCCGATCGGATTGCCACCCGATCGGATTACCATCCGATCCATGGTACACCTACACCGTTTTACGCGCCGACTTTTGCTTATGTTATCGATAACTGTTCAGGCTAATTTCCGGTCTAGCGCTCCCTTCAATCCATTAACTCAATCGCTGTGAGTATACTCGAACCCTTTTTGCTTTACGCACTTTTGGGTGTTACATACGTTACTTATTCAAAATCACATCGACCACACTACGCAATACTTTTAACGCTAACCGCTACTGCATGTTATACGTGACTTAATGAATGCTTGTTTGTTATGTTTACACATGGATTGCTGTCTACCTGCCTTAGCAACGATAGTACTATAGTTTGGACTCAGCACCTGTTCACTCAGGAGTTGTTAAGGACAATTATTTACATGGCTCACAGTGGTGAGTGTGTATTATGAACTGCCTTGCGCAGTCAACCCGTAGTCATTGGTATTGATAGGATCATGTCGATAACTTACATGTTTCATTTCACACTGTGTACGTGCTGGTTATGCCTAAACGATTTCGAACTCTATTATGCTATTATGAAACTTGTATGCTCGCCTTTACACTATGTGTATTGACTTTTACTTTAACGTATGTGGCAGGTGCTTAAGATGTTTAAATGCTTGGCTTGCTGTGAAATCGAGGCTAGGAAAGAGTCTAGAAACAAAGCCAATATATTCTATTTGAAACTCTTAGTTGTCGGAACATGTTTATTTGTTTGAAGAATATCTCTGTCTGTAATAACTAGATTATCTTATGGGTTATGGTATGGGACATAATATTTAAACTATTTGGTAATTTAGTCGTTATGGAATTTCTTTGAACAATCTGTTTCGCTCAGTGTCGCGCCCCGATGTTTCCGCCATCGGTTGGGGTGTGACAGATTGGTATCAGAGCCATAACTATAGGGAATTAGGTAAGACTCGACCTAGTCCAGGTCGATGTCTTAGAAACGACCTAGTCTATAGTTAGGTACCAACAGGCCGACTTGTGCATACTCTGTAGGGGTTTTGTACGAGTTTACTTGCTATATCTCGCTGTTCTCGCTTGCACTACACTATCACTACACTCTAATTTTTGAAAATGAGCGAACGATTAAGGTCGAGATTAGGTGTGAAAACCGCAAACTCTCGACCGAATTGCTTGCTCAACCCGTATTTTTATCTATAAACAGGGGAATTTACGTTGAATCAGGAGTGAAATCCATACATTGATGCCTAATTCTTCCTTATTTTATCAAGACCGGAACAAAGTCGCTAAGTCAGGGGTGAAACCCGAACCTTGACGACTCGTTCTCCTCTCTTCTTTTGATTTTCAACACTCTCACCGAAGTTTCGACGGACTCCAACGACTTGAAGTCACTCCATAGCTTGAAGGATGCGTGCCGATTGCTCGAATCGAAGCGAGAGCACAGTCCCGAAGGCTAAGGTGTGCACTTAAAGTTCTTGTGAATAGTTGAATCACTTTGGGTAGTCGAAGTCTATCTAGCCAAAGACAATCTATTCTCAATTTCTATGTGTTTTGATTCTGAGCCCGCAACTGCTGACTCTATAATTTGTCGATTTTATGTGAAATTTATGTGTTTTAAAGTGATTACATGTTTTGATTTTGGTGGTTTATTCGCTTTCGCTGTTCATTTCGATCAACGCACACAACTCGCACCGCACAACTATCTCAAGACGCTAGCAAATCACTGGGCATTATCCGCAATCGCTGCTCGATACTCGCAATCGCTATATATGTTCGCTATACGTGCTGTGAAGAATAGGGAATACGTGCAACATATAGCTAGGTTTCTGTATTCTGACTGCCTCATGTGCTTTTGTGCCTTATGTGCTTATGTGTTTCTGTGCTTTACATGCCTATGTGCTTATGTGTTTATGTGCCTATGTGATTTGGTGGCTATGTGTATACATGTTCCTAGGCTATATGGTGAAATCGCTAGACTATAATAGGAATAATCGAAATTTGTGTTGAGTCCTGTGGCGATGTCTGTTGCTGACAATGTCATCTTCTGGATCTCGCGCTACTCAATCTGCTCACCGAAAGCAGGCTGACAAACACCTCGCCGCTATAATCACGAAGCAAATGTCGAAGGTTATTCCTCAAATCGTCAATGAACTCTATGAGAATGTGAGCAAATCATCCGAAGAATCCAGGACCAAAACTCCCAAAGCTGCCTTTAGCTTCAAGCAGTTTAAAGCTTGCGGACCGAAGGAATTCACTGGTGAAGATGGTCCTACGGCCCTATTCCAATGGTTCGATTCGATCGAGGTCACCCTACGTTAGAGTGGCTGTCCTGACGATCTCTGCACTCTGAATGCTACCGCCGTCTTCCAGTCCCGCGCTTTAGACTGGTGGATGGCCGAGAGAAACAAACGCGAAAACGACACAGCTTATGGTTTGTCGTGGGATGAGTTGAACAACATCATGTTGGAAGAGTGCTGCCCTCCCCATGAGCGCCAAAAGTTGGAGGACGAATTCTGGCACATCAAGCAGAAGGAGGGTGACAACGCAGCTTTAACCGCTCGCTTCAAGTATCTCAGCATTATCTGACCTGATCAAGTCAAGACTTCTGATATGGCAATCAAGAAGTATATTCGAGCTCTACCCGACGGCGTCGCGGATTTCGTGCAAGCTTCAAAGCCAGCAACAATCGAAGAGACTTACCAGCTTTGTAACACCCGGGCCCGGAAGGGGCTCAAAGTGTCATAATTTACGGAGTCAGATCAAAAAACATAATTCCATTTATACTTAAATGTATTTACAAAGCTTTACAACTTAATGAAAATAGGATATCTAATCCAGTACATTATTTCTACGGTCTTTTCCAATCACTCGGCATTCTTCCATATCCCGTCCCAGATTGTCTTGATAACCTGACATAAAGAAGAAAACACAAAAACGTACGTCTGAGCAAAATTTGAAAGTTTTGCCCAGTGTGCGGACAGAGGAAAACAAAAGCTTATTTTAAAAGTAACATAATTTCATAATCATATCATACGGAAGTACCCATGAGCAAACTGAAAACGTGACAATACACAGGTAGCTACTCCTGCATACTTATCACATGAGATGGCGAGTTGGCATACCTGCTATCCACCTCATTAACTTAAATTCTAGGATTTGATCCATACGCCTCCTAATATATGTACCACACTTGTACTTAAGAGACGCCGTGAACTGATCTCTCTGTCACGGGTGGAGCACATGAGGTTGATGCCACAACAACATGCTCGTGGGACACTCCACGAGAAGCGATACTCAGGGTAACAGAGTACGAATGAACTTATTCACAAAACTTATAAAACTTATTTTCATAACAAAACGGAACATATATTGGAACATGCGATAAGGAGTACAACTTAACAGAAAACTATCGCATGACATGAAAGCTAAATTCAAAGTTGGCGAGATTAAAATCTAAGAGTGGAACCAGTCACCAAGGTATGGATATCAATCCTATCTTGACAATTTCGTCCCCAAAATGTGGTTTATTAAACGAAACAAGATAAAATCTTGACTCGTTAATAAGGAACCACTAGAGTATGAAATAAAACTCGTATAAAATAAACCATTTTCTAAATAACTGATGTAAAACAAAACCTTTTCAAAACGTTTGTAACTTCCAACACGTATTTCCTAACTTAATCTTAAATACGGAACTTGTATTCAATTTACCTAAATCGAAAGAAAAGATTCTATCCGTACCCAACGGACATAAATCGAAAGAAAGGAATTCTATCCGTACTGAACTTATAACTTATTTCATAACTTAATCTTAATACGGAATTTAAAATCATAAATGATATACCTATATCCAAACGACGTAAATCGAAAGACAAGAGTCTATCCGTACTGAACTTATAACTTATACCTTAAATCTTAATACGGAACTTAAAATCAGAAATGATATACTTATATCAAAACGACGTAAATCAACCGAAAGGAATCTATCCGTACGGAACTTATAACTTATACCTTAAATCTTAATACGGAATTTAAAATCAGAAATGATAAATCGAAAGAAAGGAGTCTATCTGTACTGAACTTATAACTTATACCTTAAATCTTAATACGGAATTTAAAATCAGAACTTATAACTTATTTCATAACTTATTCTTAATACGGAATTTAAAATCAGGAATGCTATACTTGTATCCAAATGACATAAATCGAAAGACTGGAGTCTATCCGTACTGAACTTATAACTTATACCTTAAATCTTAATACGAAATTTAAAATCAGAAACGACGTAAATCGAAAGAAAGGATTCTATTCGTACGGAACTTATAACTTATAACTTAAATCTTAATACTGAATTTAAAATTAGGAATGATATACTTATATTCAAATGACATAAATCAAAAGAAAAGGAGTCTATCCGTACCTTAAAATTTTCCAAGTGATGCTACCTTGTTTTCAATTGTAGATTTATACGGGCAGAGTTTAGCCTACTGATTATCCTCTTAACCTAATTTGCACACAAACTAGGTAATTAACTAATACAGCCTTTACGATAACTCACGAGATCAAATTCTCACAACGAACGACAAAGTGCGATACTTAAACTCATCCATCGAATTAACGACGAACGACAAAGTACGATACTTAAACTCATTCATCGAATTAACGACGAACGACAAAGTATAACCCTAATGTGGGCAGCACTTAAACATCCATTGGATATATTGATCGATCGGACAATGAATCGTAATAGCGATCGAGTTAATACCCTGATCTGCAGCACCCTGCTATACTTAATTAGTGTTTTGTGTGTGTTAATTGTGATAATCAGACGATAACTCGAAGCCTGAAACGAATTTCTTCGTCGTTTGAACACCAGAAAGCGAGTGCCAATGTCCTCTATTTATAGCTGAATTTTGCCCCCACTTACGGACCGTAACAAATAATCTCTTACGGTCTGTAACAAACCCTTGCGCACCGTAACATTAATAACCTTACGGTCCGTAAGGGACACCTAAACACTATAGGGTTGCCACGCGTGGGACTAGCCTAGCTGATTCGACACTTTTATAATATTCAATTTCGTCCGCAAGTTATTAAGATAATCATCAAGTAGGAACTACCCCCCCTGAGTTTTAGGGGCCCTAATCCTGATTCTGAAAATTTTGAAAATCTTAGGGTTTGTACAGAATTACTTAGGTGTCTTAATTAGGGTTTCCTATTGGACTATAAATCATAATGGTTGTTACATTTTATGTCTTAAAATTTTCGGGTGTTACAAGCTTGCCGCTGAAATAACGACAAGCGAGTCAAGTCTGGCTTCTAGGATAAAACCGCCAAGAATCTACATCAAGCTACCACCGCACCAACTGCTGAAACTGCCACCGCTCCTCAGTCTTCAAAAGCCTCACATCGCAAGAGGAAGAACAACAGCAACTCTAGCAACAAGAATTGTGCTGTCACTACCGCTGCCCCACTCTAGGCTGTACCAGCTCAGCAGCAAACTCAACACCGCCAGGTTACGGTACCAGTAACCCAAGCACCACCGGCAAAGCATGCTTACACTGGTCCTCATCCTGCCTGCCCGACATACACCCATCATCACCCAGTGGGGATTGCTTGCAGATTCTGTGTACATTGCATCATGTACGACCACTTTACCGCCAACTGCCGTACTGGTCCTCGACAAGCGCCAGCACCAGCCACTGCTCATCAAGCTCTGCTCCCTGGCCCTCAAGGCCAACAAGCAGCTCAGGCACCTTCGGTCAATGCTAGAGTCTGCTTTGCATGTGGTGATCCCAACCACTTCGCAAACATTTGTCCAATAGGGTTGTGAAACAAGAGCCTCAATAGCAGCAGCAACAACAGTAGCAGCAGCCTCAGTAGCAACAGCAACAAGCCACTCGTGGTCGAACTTTCAACATTAACATGCGCCAGGCTCAGGCTGACAACAACGTGGTCAATGGTACGTTCCTTGTGAATGGTATTTATGCTTCGTGTTTGTTTGATACTGGAGCCGATAACTGCTTTGTATCGTTTGAGTTCGAAAAGCTTCTTAATCGTAAGCGTGCCCATCTCCCCTCAACGTTCGATGTTGAAGTTTCTACCGGAACAACTGTCGCCGTCAACTCTGTTCTCCGTGATTGTACTCTAGAACTCAACAATCACATCTTTCCTATCGACCTTATTCCGATGCAGCTCGGTAGTTTTGATGTGATAGTAGGCAACGATGGAACTAAATATGCGTCAACGCCAGTGTGTAGAACTTCTCAATGATTATGACTGTGAGATTCGTTATCATCCTGGCAAAGCAAATGTCATTGCCGACGCCCTCAGCAGACGGAGTTATTTGCACAACGCCCGTAATATCCAAGCCCAGTATGATCTCGAAACCCTCATCCGTGACGCTCAGCATGCTTGTTTTAATGAACGCACTTTGAAGAAGGAAAGGATTCTCAACGATGCAGCCCAGCTAGTAAATAAGTCGAATGGGATATTCCATTATCTAGACCGAATTTGGATCCCTAAGCGAACCAATATACGACAGATATTGATAGACGAAGCCCACAAATCTCGATACTCTATTCATCCCGGTGCCGACAAGATGTACCAGGACCTGCGCTACAAGTACTGGTGGCCGGGCATGAAGAGGGAGATTGCTCTCTATGTTTCGAAGTGCCTGACTTCCTCAAAAGTCAAGGCTGAACACCAAAGACCCTCTGGCTTACTCATACAACCCAAAATCCTTGTGTGGAAGTGGGAGAGTATAGCTATGGATTTCATAACGAGACTTCTGCGCACGCCAACAGGTCATGACAGTATCTGGGTTGTTGTTGACTGTCTAACTAAATCTGCCCACTTTATGCCAATACGGGGGGTTGACTATAAGGTAGAAAAATTAGCCCGAATCTACACCAAAGAGATCATTTGTCGACATGGGACGCCTCGCGACATCATTTATGACCGCGGTGCTCGGTTTACCTCGTGCTGTTGGGAGACGTTTCAATCAGCCCTCGGTACTACTCTTAATCTAAGCACCATTTTCCATCCTCAAACCGATGGTCAGACTGAAAGAACGATTCATACCCTTAAGGACATGCTCCGTTCATGTGTCATAGATTTCGGTGGTAATTGGGACGCATACTTACCTTTGGTTGAATTCTCGTACAACAACAGTTATCATTCCAGCATTCAAATGGCACCATTTAAGGCGTTGTATGGAAGAAGATGTCGATCACATATTGTATGGCATGAGATCAGGCACTCGCAATTAACCGGTCCTGAGCTATTCCAAGAAACGACTGACAAAATCCTTCAAATTCGAGACAATCTGCTGAAAGCTCGGAGTCGTAAGAAATGTTACGCTGATAGACGACGCAAGCCCCTCGAATTTGATGTTGGCGACCATGTACTCCTAAAGGTATCACCTTGGAAGGGTGTGGTCAGATTCGGCAAGAGAGGAAAGCTCGCGTCTCGATATGTGGGACCGTTTAAGAATCGGAAAAGTGGCTTACAGACTCGAACTACCGAAGGAACTTAACAACGTTCACCTGACTTTCCACGTTTCGAACCTCAGAAAGTGCCTAGCTGATGATGATTTGCATGTACCTCTCGAGGATCTTCAAGTAAACGAAACACTACACTTCGTGGAGAAGCCTGTCGAAATCATGGACCGCCAAACCAAGCAACTCCGACGCACATGCATTCCCATTGTGAAAGTCCGATAGGAAGGCAAACGAGGCGCATAGTTCACTTGGGAACTCGAAAGCGACATGAAGGCGAAGTACCAGCAGTTGTTTGTTACGGCTTCAGCCTAATTTCGGGACGAAATTCCCTTAAGAAGGGGAGGCTGTAACACCCCGTGTTTCGAAAGTCAAAGTCAAAGTCAAGATTGAAGTCAAAGGAAGACAAGATTGCAAATTACGATCTATCACTCCTTGCTCAACTCCTGTTTTGACTTCTTTGACTTGTAGATAATCTATTTATGTTATCGCATTAGTTGTATTATGTGGAGTACTTGTTAATAATCGAGGTATAATCGCATATTAATCGCATATTTAATCGATTTATCGCTTGTCGCTATTGCAATCGCAACTCGAATTATGTGTTCTGGGTATTTCATTTACGTGTGTGTGCTACTTATGTGTTACTTGTGCATGTTATGTTTATGTTGAGGTGTTATAATCGAAATTGCAATCTATCGCATCGCAAATCGAATCGAAAATGCTAAACGCAAGTTATTTAGAATGATTATATATTAGATATAGTAGTTGGGATTAAAAGTAATTTGATGAGTAATTCTATCGCATCCCTCTCTCGAATCACATCGCAATGAAATGCTCAACACTCGAAACAAAACGACTTAACTCATCGCGCTGAACACTCGAATCGAGTGGCCAACCGACCGAGTGGCCATCCGATAGGATTACCATCCGATCGGGTTGCCACCCGACCGAGTTGCCACTCGATCGGACTGCCACCCGATCGACCAGCCTCCTTCCCACTTTCCTTTTATGGAAACCCTATAAATACCCCTCATATGTCACATCACTTGATGTGACAGCTCTCTCTGCTCAACTCCCACCATACCACTTTTCTTCCGATTTCTCACGATCCTTGTAAGTTTTCAACCTAAATCTTGTACTTTCTTGATCTACACGCACTCCTACACCTTTCTATCTTTTGAATCTTAACTTTTAACCATGAAATCACTAGATTTGATGTGACAACCCTCATAAATCCAGGTATCCGTACGATTAATTAACTACAATTAAGTGCTCAATGACTGTGCTGAATTACACTTGACTGCTTTCTGATTACTACATCATACATACATGTGCATCACATTCCATACTGTCACCTCATTATCACATGCAAACTCTTAGTGACATAAACGATGCACAAAGCACAGCCTGCACAGTTAGCGGATAACTCAGAAAATGCTGACGATATTCAGTACATAGACAGACAGTGTTTTAAGACCCCGTATGGGCCAGAGACAAGGTACTACACTAGTATGGAGTGCAGGGAAGTAAGGACCATAAAACTGCGTCACTAGGTGATAGTTTAAGTACCAGAAAGTGCCTAAAACCCACTAAAATTGCAGAATTCTGCATTTTTCAGCAAAATTCAGCATTTTAACATACTTGTATTATGCAGAAAATTGACTAAATGGTCCTGAATGCTTCCCTAAGTGTTGGGAATTAAAAGTTTCACAAAAGGGTACTTAATGAACACTAAATGGAATAGTTTGACACTTTAACGAACCGGTATCTAACCGAACAACCGGACATTACCCGGAACACCAAATTATTACTAGATGCATTGTTTTATTATTTCTTGGCTAGTTACGATCCCCGAACACCCTAACATACTACATAATGCATCCTACACTTAAAACACTAGACTTTACACTTAACCTCCAACTAATTAACCTATTTACCATCAAAGTTACACATAACCCCCCCCCCCCCCCCCTTCATACTTACGGTTATGGGGATGGCCCCACCTCAATCTTTACAAGTTTTCACTAAATCTCTTGCTTAAATCTTTCTTGGATATGATTGGATCTTGTAATGTACTTAAGGGGACATTAGAACCAATGGATAAAAGAGATTAGGGATTATAAATGGACCATGAGTTCACTCCATCTTCACAACACCATCACTTCTACTCTTTCTCCCTCTCACGGCCGTAAGTAGCCACCACCACCACCATTGTTTTCATTTCAAGTTCATGCAATCCAAGGTCATCTCAAGGTGTAACAAGGTGTTTTAGGAAGCTCGGTGCTCACGGATCTTGAAGGACCTCACCCGTTTGCTTTTATCCACTCCATTTTCATCTTGTGTTCTTCCCTAGCTTAGAGCTAGTTGTAAGCTTCTTGTTACTAGTTTTTACTTCATATTTAGTTGGATAAAAATTGTAGTATGTTGATTATCACAAGAACATTAAAAGACATAATCAAGAATCATAAACAAAAGCTTAACATATGATGATATCTTGAGGAAATAATGTTGTATAGTGTATGTTTAATACTTGCTTGTTGTTTTCTTGAGAATATGATGTTGATCATCACATAGAGCTTGCTAGATTGTGATTAAACACGTGATCTAGCAAGCGGGAGGATGATTATGTGACAACATAAGATGATCATCCTCTTGCGTAAACATGAACTTGATAAATGAAATAATTTCTTGAAAAATAATAAACAAAGTGAATTGATAGTCTTGTGGATCCAAGATTTGTGAATGATTTTCCAAGAAAACCGAGTTCAGAATATGATTTCTAGTAGAACTTGATTCTTACTTAAACCTACACTATTTTTAGTGATAAAACAAGTGTATAAACACTTATGAAACAAGAAGATCTAATAAATAAACATTTTTTGTAAAATATGATTACAAGTTGTAAACACCTAGTTTCTTTAAGAATGAGATTTTTAAAGGAATAAACACACTTTAAAGGGTAACTAAACCCACTAAACACTTTACCAAGTTACTACAAGTTTTTACGAAAACTCAAGTTCATGATCTTTATGTAGATAGCTTGTTTTTGCACTTGGTAAGTATAATATTGTTTAGGGTTGATTGTTGATTATTGTGTGTTGATTTTGAAAAGAAAATGATATGCAAACACTTAGAAATATTTTCTAACAAATATTTACTAGTGTATTTTAACTAGGGTTTTCAATATAAACTTTGCCATAATTTTTGTAACAAAAATAAAAATATCGGAGGATGGTTTTTGTAAATAAAAATGGATAAATATATATTTAGAATATATATTTTATATTAAAGACACTTGTGTGAATATACTTTGTGGAATAGTTATATTATTTTAGGGTAAAATAATATAACTTACAAATACCAAGAACTTACAAATCCAAAATAATACCAAAAGTCTCACGAGATAAATACATAAGTTACACACTTGATATTGTGAAACCGAACGCAAAAACGTAACTTACAAAATATCCCGGAAAATACTCTTATAAGTATATTTTTGGCAAATATTATTTTGGAAACAAAACAAGTGAAAATGTGATTTTTGTACATATTACCAAGTTATGACAAATTTTTCAACAAGAAGAAAATATATTATTTTTGGGAGATAAGAATATATTTTCCTGGTATATTTAGAAGATATATGATTTTTGGGAAAAATATATATTTTCTTGGAATACATTATTTTTGACAAATAAGTTATATATATATTTTCTAAAGTGAGACTTGAAAATATATTATTTAGAGAATACGAAAACGAGAATACATGTATAAGATACCCCCATCCTTGGGAAGGAAATACGGAGTTAAATACTTGAGAAGTATTAATACAGAAATATTGTTTAGGCAATTATTCCAAAATTAAATATAATTGTAAAGTTAAAATAATTATTATTTTAACAAGTAATTATAACTTGGAACAATATTGGGAACTTAAGAAACGTAACTCCAAAACATTAATACTAAGCAAAGGCACGACCCGTCCGCCTAATAGACACTAGTACATTAGGTAGTCGTGTTTGCTGACGAGATCGGAGTTACTAGTTCTGAAGACGCAATACAGTGAGTTCATGTCCCCCTTTTCTCTAAACTGTTTTGTTTATTACTTCGGGGGTGAAATACATGTTACAAAAGGATTACATACAATACTATTGGTATGGTTAGCCTAGGAAAGAACCATAGATCATGTGATTGGGTAGGCGGATACTTGGGACCATTAATCCTCGTATATGGACCGAGGGGCATGAGTGATAGATCTATTTGGGTGTATCGAGCCCACACCCATGAGGCCAGGGTGAACCATAGTGGTGACTATGTCTTCCAGCCGGAAGTCCGGTACAACTTTGCTAGGTTTGAGTCTTCCTACACCGTCACACATATCAGTGGCCTTGCAAACCATTGGTGATATTTTCCTTGTTTGCTTTCATACCGGGACATACATACATACACTGTTTACAAAGGTTTATACAAACACATGAACTCGCTCAACTTTTGTTGATTTTTCAAATTACATGTATTTCAGGGAACTAAGTGGATCTAGCAGGTGTGTGGATGTTGTCAAGCTGCGCCATGAATAAAAGATGTCATTCAAGGTCGTTAGAGTTTAGAAGATGCATCCTATTCCTGGACGGGATACATGTTTCTAAAACCAGTTTTACTTAAAGTCTTTTGTCGAATCTTCATGAACTCATTAAAACATGTTATAGTTTGCAATTTGAATTTGGTGTCGATGTTTCAAACAATTATGTTATGTCATTTTCAAACTTAATTAATGGATGAATATCTTACGGTTTTATCATTTAGCATTGTTATGATTGAATGCTACGGTATTAAGAAGTCACACCAATAATCACGCTTCCGCAAAAGTCAGGGTGTGACATTTGAGGTGTTCTAGGATGATGTCATCATGGGGTTCTTATGAACTTCATGTTTTGGCTTCAATCCACCAAGAACAACTTAGATCTGAATGATTTCCACATTAATAAACAAAGATCTTTCATAGATCTGCACATATTCATGGTGAAAAGGATTGAAAGACGGTTTTCAACTTTCTTTCAGCTCTTTTACACTCAATGCACTCAAAACCGATAGATTCGGACCTTGCTCTAACCTCCTACTCATTCATAGTGGTGTGTTAGTTCTAGATCTGAACTTTATCCAAGAGATTACTAATTTCGGGTTAAACATGAAACACCGTCTCGAACAAATTAACTCGTCGGACTAGGGTGGTTCCTATCCGATCGGGTCACTAAGTCTTGACGAGGTTTCTGTTGTTTGACACGTTATTGTACAGTCTCAAGAAAACGCCAAACCAACGAAACAACCAAGTGTAAAGACGATCAGGTCGACTGGGGCGGATTGCCGTCCGATCGTACGGCCATCCGATCGGATTCCCACCCGATCGGACATCCACCCGATCGGCTTGCACCTGGGTCCCACACTTAAACTATTAACTCACCTTTTCAGAATTTGGAACGTCGAACGGATTGCCACCCGATCGAACGACCATCCGACCACGTGATGTTCTGAACTTCAATACTTAACAATTTTCAACATGTTCAATACAAACGGATTGCCACCCGACTGGATAGCCATCCGATCGAGTGACCATCCTGCTGTGAACTTGTTCTCAAACTGAGAAGTCTCGCCAATCGGATTGTTGTCCGATCGAACGGCCGTTCGATCGACTGACCTGAAAGGTAGAGATACTTCTCTATTTTTAAAATGCTACAACGAAAACTTCAAAGTACAAACTATCATACACAAACACATCACTCAACCACAGAGGTGACAATCCAATCGAATGGCCACCCGATCGGGTGACCATCCAAACGGATTGCCACCCGATCGGATTACCATCCTATCCATGGTACACCTACACCGTTTTACACGCCGACCTTTGCTTATGTTATCGATAAATGTTCAGGTTAATTTCCGCTCTAGCGCTCCCTTCAATCCATTAACTCAATCGCTGTGAGTATACTCGAACCCTTTTTGCTTTACGCACTTTTGGGTGTTACATACGTTACTTATTCAAAATCACATCGACCACACTAGGCAATACTTTTAACTCTAACCGCTGCTGCATGTTATACGTGACTTAATGAATGCTTGTTTGTTATGTTTACACATGGATTGCTATCTACCTGCCTTAGCAACGATAGTACTATAGTTTGGACTCAGCACCTGTTCACTCAGGGGTTGTTAAGGACAATTATTTACATGGCTCACAGTGGTGAGTGTGTATTACGAACTGCCTTGCGCAGTCAACCCGCATTCATTGGTATTGATAGGATCATGTCGATAACTTACGTGCTTCATTTCACACTGTGTACATGCTGGTTATGCATAAACGATTTCAAACTCTATTATGCTATTATCAAACTTGTATGCTCACCTTTACACTATGTGTATTGACTTTTACTTTAACGTATGTGGCAGGTGCTTAAGATGTTTAAATGCTTGGCTTGCTGTGAAATCGAGGCTAGGAAAGAGTCTAGAAACAAAGACAATTTATTCTATTTGAAAATCTGAGTTGTCGGAACATGTTTATTTGTTTGAAGAATATATCTGTCTGTAATAACTAGATTATCTTATGGGTTATGGTATGGGACATAATATTTAAACTATTTGGTAATTTAGTCGTTATGGAATTTCTTTGAACAATCTGTTTCGCTCAGTGTCGCGCCCCGATGTTTCCGCCATCGGTTGGGGTGTGACAGCATCCTCCTGCTTCGTCCCCCAAGAATATACAACTCCTTTCTGTGTTAATGCGGTGAGAGGTTGAGCGATCTTCGAGAAGTCTTTAATAAATATGCGGTAGTACCCAGCGAGACCCAGAAATTGTCACACCTCCGTAGGGTTCTTTGATGTCGCCCAATTTTTTATAGCATCAATCTTGGCGGGATCCACGTGTATCCCCGTTTCATTAACAATGTGGCCAAGGAAGTGTACTTCTCGAATCCAGAAATCACACTTAGAGAATTTCGCGTAGAGTTGCTCCTTCCTCGGGATCTCCAAGATAAGACGCAAGTGTCGCTCGTGGTCTTCCTTGCTCTTAGAATAGATCAAAATATCATCAATAAACACAATGACGAAGTCGTCAGGATACAGTTTGCACACACGATTCATAAGGTCCGTGAAAACCACTGGTGCATTTGTCAGCCCGAATGGCATACCCAGAAACTCATAATGGCCATACCGCGTTCGAAAAGCTGTTTTTGAAACATCCTCCTCTCGGACTCTCATCTGATGATAGCCCGATCTTAAGTCAATTTTCGAGTAAAAACTTGACCCTTGCAACTGGTCAAACAAGTCGTCGATATGTGGTAAAGGATAACGGTTCTTGACGGTAACCTTGTTGAGTTCACGATAATCTATACACATATGAAAGGACCCGTCTTTCTTCTTCACAAACAGAACTGAGGCTCCCCAAGGTGAGGAACTGGGTCTGATAAAGCCTCTATCCAATAGTTCTTGGAGTTGGTTTGACAGTTGTTGCAACTCTCCTGGCGCAAGACGATAAGGAGCACAAGCAATCGGGGCTGCTCCTGGTGTAATGTCAATCTGAAACTCTACCTGACGGTGTGGAGGTAAACCAGGAAGTTCTTTAGGAAATACATCGGGAAACTCACAAAAAAATGGCAGGTCTTTGATTTTCCTCTCTTCAGACTGGGTGTCAGTAGCAAGTGCTAAAATAGCAGGATAGCACTTACGTAAACACTTCTGGGCTTTCATGGCTGAGATGATGCCAACCATTGCACCACCACGATGACCTTGAACCGATAGGGGTCCTCCACTGGGGAGAGGGATACGTACGATTTTCTCTTTACAAAGAATTTCTGCTTCGTGCTTAGACAACTAGTCTATACCAACGACTATATCGAAGCTTCCAAGAGTAACGAGAAGTAGGTCAATAACGAACACCTGACCCATAAGATCGAGTTTACACCCAAAAGGAACATGTGAAGCTTCAATCGATTTGCCATCAGCTAATTCTACTACATGTTTGTTTACAAGAGGTGTAGGAGTCAACCCTAACTGACGACTGAACCCCAAAGACACATAACTCTAATCCGCACCAGAGTCAAATAAAACAGAAGCAAATAGATTGTTCACAGAAAACGTACCGGTCACCACGTTGCCATCATTCCTAGCTTCCCCAGCACCGATAGTAAACACTCTTCCACGCGCACCATTCCCACCATTGTTTCCGTTGTTGTTGTTCCCAGTGTTGTTATTGTTATTACCAGCATTTTGATTCAGTTGAGGGCAATCCTGCCTGAAATGACCCTCGTCTCCACACTGAAAACACCCTTTACGATTTCCCTGGTTCTATTGAGGCTACTGCCTTTCCTGCTACTGCGGCTTCTACTGTGGGGTTGCTGTTGCTGCTGTTTTGGGAATTGGGCCCTGCTATCTAGCCATGTGGCCCACCTTGTTGCACCTGTGACACACCCGGGTGCACGGCCCACGATGGTGGAAGTTGCACTTGTTACACTTTGGTTGCTTCCCTGTGTAAGAGCCTTGGTTCGAGTTGTTGCTCCGATTCTGATTTACAGAAGATGACTGGCTAAAACTGCGGTTGCTACTATTGTCTGGCTTCTTCTGTGACATATTCGAGTTGGACACCTTGTCCGCATCGTTCCACTTTTGTTTGTTATCCGTAACAAGAGTAGTAGCTGTAGTAGTAGCAGCTGTAGCAGAAATACGCGGTGGTAGCGAGCCACGCTCCACCTCCTGATCGGTGATCATGTGAGCTAGACGAATGATTCGAGGAAAGTTATCAAGATTCGCCATAGTGACCAAACCCTTGACCTGTGGTGCTAAACCATTGATGTACAGCTCAATCCTATGGTGTGGTGGTCGTGATAAGTTAGGACACATATTCGCGAGTTTATGAGACCGTTTCATGTACGCTTCGATCTCGGACCCTGCCATCTTCAAATTATAATACTCATTCTCCAACTTTTGAATCTCATCGTGAGGACAATACTCTTCATGCATCAGCTCCTTGAAATCGTCCCAAGTAGTCGCTTTCTCCATTTCAATCCCCAACATTTGGACATGGGAATTCCACCAAGTCAAGGCACCATCTTCAAGTGTGCCCGAAGCATACTTCACTCTGTCTCCAGCAGGACAGTTACACATTGTGAACATCGATTATGCCTTCTCAAACCAACGTAGTAGTCCCACGGCTCCTTCAGTCCCACTGAACGTTTGTGGCTTACAATCCACGAACGTCTTAAATGTGCAAACTGGCGGATTGTTTTGATTCACATGTTGACCTAAAGACAAAAGAAAATACAACACATGGGTAAGAGTCGAGTACGTGACACAAGGGTAAAGAGTATTTGGCACATATCATACCAGCCTGCTGAGCCGCTAGGGCTTCAGCCACACGAGTATTGATCAAACCAGTTAATTCAGCCTGGGACATAACAATATTGCCACGTCCATCGCCGCGGCCTCCACCACGTCCACCATTTCGTCCATTCATGATTCTATATAAAAAGTGGGGAAAAGATTAGAAGTCGGGATTGAGTAGGAGTCAAGCATCACTATAACCTCTATAGATTACTGAGTTCTATCATTACGTCAGACAACATAGCAGAACCCCTTTCACACTCGTTAAGCCTCACTGGGACTCACATGCACCCCACATTATTATTATGTGTGCACCCATAATAACAATGCGATTTGCATGTTTATCTCAACTCCTCCCAACTCGTGCTAAAAGGTTCCTCAAATTTGATTAGCAAGACAAATGACACTATAACATAGATCATGAAGGTTTAGAGGAGTGTCACACTATCAAACACATAACGTAGGCTAGCAACACAGGAACTCATACTGTAGTGCTAAGTGTGCATTCACATGCAATGTTATACATAAGTGTACACTAAATACGATGTGCAATAAATAAACGGGAGACAAACCTTGCAATCTGGGGCTGAGTGTCATGGTCAGTTTCTGAACTGTTCAGTTATAGTCTAGTTTTATAAAAATGTTCTAAAACCTAGTTCACTATAACCAGTGGCTCTGATACCAAACTATCACACCCCCAAAATACCACATACGGAAAACCCCGTTAGGCGTGTGACGTACCAGGATCTAGCCACCAATCACATTGAACTATTCACAAGATATTAAATTAAACTCCCATTTATTGAAGCAAACATTCTAAATCATATCACAAGTTTAACAGGTTCGACGGAAGCAAATAGTAAATCATTGTTTAAATGTTTCAAAACCAAATGTATGAAAAATCAGTAAGCCCGTCAAGCGTATCTATGTAGTACGACCCATGACCACTCCAGCAATCCCAGACAGCAAGTTCCTTGTCCATAAAATCTAACGACCTGCGAGCATGAAACAAGTGTATCAGACAACGCTGGTGAGTTCATAGTTTACGAAATCGTTAATTGCCAAGTGTTTAGTTTAGTTTATTGATAATGTTAATAATAACTCGAGTACCATACAAGATGGACCTTTCGTCGACAAGTGGCCCGGCGAAACATGGACCTTTCGTCGACAGTTTGTCCGACTAAACATGAAGCTTTCGTCGATAGGTTTCACGGCGAAACATGGGTCTTTAGTCAGTAGGGTGAACGAACACAGTAAACTAAGTTGATCTTGTTGATGACTGATTATGTTTCATGAAACAATGGTATCTACTGCTGAGGATGTTTAAGTATGATCAAGTGACATGAGTAGGCTTTTACATCTAGCACACTTAACTGTTAAGCATTATTACGGAACATACATACGAACTGTGGACTTGATGGAGTCATATAACTGTTGTGTGTTATTCAGAAACTGTTACTTGAATGCATGCTACGATTATAAATGTAAACCTATACATTGTGAACGCAAACTGATTACGTGTACGTGAACACCATAGGCTTCGATTAACTGAGTGTGAACAAGTAATTAATCAAACCGAGCAAACCAAGGTGAGTTCACTGCTCTTTTCCAAGCATGCATCCCGGGGAGGGATATCGGGTAATGTTCTGGGGAGGAATGTCAGGTTACTGGGATGTTTGTTATTACACTCATTTCTATCATATAAGACCCCTTACATCTACCGATAGTTGCCGAGGAGGCAACGAGGTTATTAGTTGATAGCGCTATTAGGTTAGGCACCCTCACACCGTACCGGGGAGGATGGGCGTGAGCTAATTACCTTTACCACTTGACCAATGTTTTGATAGAGACATTGGGGTTGGGAAAATAAATCTTGTAGCCATCTGCGGTAATCGAGTTAATAACAACATCAAAACAAATCATTGAACTGTTGAAATGTTTTATACAAATAATTGGTAACTAAACGCGTTAACAAAACTTTGAACTCACCAGTGTCGTCTGACACACTTGTCTGCATGCCTGCAGGTCGTTAGATTTCTGACATGGACTTGCTATCTGGGAGTGCTGGAGTGGTCTTGGGTCGAGACTCTTGGATACTTGCTTTGTTGACTATGAACACATGTCTTGAAACAACTGTTTTACCGTTTACATTATGCTTCCGCTGAATATTTACTTTGGTTTGAAACTTATTGGTGGTGCACTACATCTGTCGACTTCGTCTTACATCGAGTCTCAGATTCATGGCGGTTTTGGTCAAGCATGATGCAATGATGACATCATCAATGACATAACCTCACAAAAAGACAAAGAAATTCTCATTGGATTGTTATAAAAGTTGATTTCGCTCAAAATGAAATGTGTGATTTCACTCTTGTTTTATTTGTTGATTTCGCTCTTACAAGCGTGTGTAGTTTAGGAGCGAAATCAGGAGTATTATATATAGGGTTGTGTTCTTGTCATTGTAACAGAGATAGCCAAGTGATACCGAGGTGCTGCCAGTTTTTCCTCTGATTGTAAACATTGTAAATCGAATATAAAAGAGGTTTAAAGTGTATCAAGCTGTCTTTACATCCGTTTCTTAGTTTCCGCCTCTAAAACGGATTTGAACTCTTTCGAACGACTCGTTTAGGTCGCGACACGATCCTATAAGTGGTATCAGAGCTCAGGACGAGGAGTTCTAGACGATTCAGCTTGAAAATTTTTGTTTTTCTACACTTTCTTTAAAAAATTCAAGATTTCACGGTCAAAATCGGTTCAAATTTTCACAGATTGTTTAAAATTGGACATAGACAAATCCTTGAAAGTTTCACAGCTAAAATCGGCTTAAAAATGGGTAAAAATGATGTGCGAACTGATTCCGCTCGTATGGATGTTGTCTGATTTCGCTCTAAAACTGCTGTTGATTCCGCTCCTGACTGCAAATTTGTTAATTCCGCTCCAGAATTGATTGTGTTGATTCCGCTCCTGACTGCAAATTTGTTAATTCCGCTCCAAAATTATTTTCTGATTCCGCTCCTGAAAATCAAATCAATGAGAGTCTGCTTGAAAGTGCTTTGTAAAGTGTGAACTGATTGAAAGTGCATCGTGTTGTATGAATTAATGTGTTTTTGTGTCAAATTCATGTGATATTATCATTTCGGATCTTGAAAATTGAAGTTCTGGTTACATCGGTTTGATCATAGTCATCAGTTTATGCATGTGTTGTTATCAGCTTTATAGGTGGCCGCCCACTTTACATGTTGAGGTTTAATCAGATTTAGTTAATAGAGTTGTCAGCCCAACACACATTAGCGGCCCAATCACTAATTTTGGGTATTAAAGTTGTCGGCATAGTGTTATTGAACGGTCCAATGATAATTCATAGAGTGAAAAGTTGAAAGTTGTTGTCAGCCCATTGTTTACTCAGCCATTATAAATAATCAGCCCATGTGATCACAGTTAATATTGTCAATCATTTGTTAATCTCAAGAATTGCATACAACCAAACTTTATGTGCGACCCAATCATTATAAGTTGATACATGTGATGTTTGTCGGAATAATGGATATGTGTAAAAGTTATGGTCTCCAGAATTGAACTTGTCATTTTAGTGGTTGGCATTTAGGTCAAATAGAATTGATTTGGTGAAATTGTTATCGACCAGATTTGTTTTGAATTCAAACTCATTCAAGGTTGTGTGGTTTAGCAAGGTCATTGGAAAGAGTCGGTTGAATTTGTTCCGGGTCATAGCAGTTCGCACAGTGTGTCAACTTTCAGTCCGCACATAATATTTTTCAGTTCGAGTACTAGTCTTATTCTATTAATTGATAAGTCTTTGAACTGATTGTGTTTTATTTGTTTGTCATACAAGGTGTTTTGCCAAAGTATATCAAATTTTCTGAAGACATGGAAGAGGAATTCTACAATGCTTTTGCCACACCAGTCGCTCCCGTTACTGCTGCAGAAAATTTATATAGTGAAAATGAAACGGGAACTCATCAAAAACCGCCAAAGTTGATGTATATTGAGGATTTTCAGGGTTGGAAAAACCGTTTTGAGAATTGGGTTCAGGCTTACAGATTCGATGCTTGGTGTTCTTTACTGAAAGATTACGAGAAACCAAAGAATGAACGTGGTTTGGAAAAGGGTTTCAATGATTTTACTGAAGCTGATAAGTTGAAATACACTAGTGAGAAGATGATGATCAGCATTTTACAGCAAGCAGTTAAAGAAGACATCTTTGTCTTACTTCAACATAATGGAACTGCTAGATCAATCTGGGAAGCTTTACTTCAGAAATTCCGAGGGAGTGCTGATATGATCAAAAACAAAAAGGCTTTATTGAAGAAGTCGTTTGACATATTTACTGCATTTGATCATGAAACCACAAAGGAAACAATAGATAGATACTGTCATCTGGTACTAGAAATGAAAAGATTGGATATTCAGAAAGATGATGATGAGTGGGTTGATAAGTTAGCAGAGGCATTACCCCAACAGAAGTGGGGAACTTATCTGATGATTGTGAAACTCATAAGGAAGACTGAGAGTATGAACTTGGTACAGTTTATCCAGAAGATTGAGGAACAAGAGCTAGATATTCAAAAGACTGCTATAATGACGAATCCAAATGCAAAACAAGATGTCAGTTTGTATTACAGAGGTAACAAGTTTGAGGCCACTCCCAGCCATAGTCCAAAGATTCAAACTGGTTTTAGTGCTGACAGCTCATCTGGAACAAAGATTAGTAATGCGAATCAAAGTGGTGGATTTTCTTCATCATTTTCAAGTTTTGATCCAAATAGCGCAACATCAACTTCTCAACGACAAAATTCAACACATCTTCAGTGCAATGTTACATTAAACATTCAAAATGGTCAGAATTTGTCTCCGGAAGTTGCCAAGCAACACATGGCATCACTGGTTGCTATGTTAGAATCTTACGAAAGTTTGATCGGTGGGAAGATTGGGAATCCGATGCTTACCAAAGAGGATTACGACCAAATTGATGCTGAAGAACTTGAGCTAATGGATATCAAATGGTGTTTAGCAAGTGCATGGAGGAGAGCTGAAAAGTTTCAAGAGATTACTGGTAGAGACGAATTTCAAGGAATGGCTACCTCTCAGTTGGGATTTGACAAATCGAAAGTTACCTGTTTCCGTTGCAAAGGAAAAGGACATTTTAAAAGAGAGTGCAAAAGCAAAGAAGCAATCGGAAATCAAGAAAAGAACAATTATTATCAGAAATCAATTTTTCATCAGATTGCTCAACAACCACAAACTGCACATGGTCATGCTATTGAAGATGGAAAGAAGAAAGCTTTACTTATCCATCAAGATGATGAATTTGTTGCTGAAGGATTTAATTGGGACAAATACATACCTGGTTCAGCTTGTGTTGCAAGAATTCAGGTTAAAGATGAGACTAATCAGAAAAGAATCCCGATTTTTTCAGATCTTGGAAGTGATGTGGATACCGATGATGAAGAAGAACATCTCAACAGAGCTAGAAAAGGCATTGATCCTACTAGTTTTAATTTGTTTTTTGCAGATAAAATGGAGTTGCTGTATCAAAAGAAGATTGCAAGATTGAAGAAAGAGCTGGAAGCAGCAAGAAGGCTAGCTGATGAAAAGACAAAGACAGAAGCTGGAGAAGCAAATGTTGATCAAGTGATTGAGAAAGTTGTGGAGAAAATTGTTGAAGTAGAGAAAGTTGTTGACAAGATTGTCGAGATCGAAAAGATTGTTGAAATTGAAAAACTTGTTGAAGTTGAAAAGATTGTCGAGATCGAGAAAATTGTTGAAGTTGAAAAAATAGTTGAAGTTGAAAAATTAGTCGAAGTTGAGAAACTTGTCGAAATAGAGAAATCGTCGAAGTTGAAAAGACTGTCGAGGTTGAAAAGATAGTTGAAAAATTGGTTGAAGTTGAAAAACTGTGTTCAAAGTGTTTAGAATCTTGTAAAGCTTGTGAAGAAAAAGACAAGAAGATTGTTGATTTGGAGAAGATTAAAGAAGATTTATTGTCCGATGTGAAGTATGTGAAGGAATCTTATGATGTACTGAACAGGACAGTTGATAGTTTGAAAAGAACAAATTCAGAAATTGAAAAAGCAAATGACAAAATGAGTGCAACTTTAATGACAAAGCAGAGCGTCATCAATGATTATATTGAAGATTGTGCCAATCTGAAGAAGGAGCTGGAGCTTGAAAAGATTGAAAGTGAAAGGATTAAACGATTACTGTTGAGTTATACTACGTGTGATTATCTGTTTGATCGTGTTTATCCTACTGTTGCAGGTCTGGAAGTGTTCATGGATAAAAAGACTGAAGATACTGATACTGGTAAGAAACCAAGTGTCAAGTATAACAGATGTCCGCCCCCTATCCATGAAACTTATTCTCCCAGGAATCCTAATGAGGAGCGTCTAAAAAAGGCAGTCAACATCAAGTTAAAGTCTGAAATTATTGATGAATTACCAGACAATATTGATGTTACATTCACAGCGTCTGACACTGATCATGAGTCTGAGTTAGTAAAGAAAGTTGTCGATCAGGTGTTGGATACGGATGAAGAGTCAAAACCAGAGTCTAAGTCTGATAGTCCGAGTTCGTCAGAAAGGAGTCCGAGTTCGCCGGTCAAAAGGGTTTATGATAATGAATTTCTTCTATCAAAATCTAATTTGAACGATGGACCAATCAAAGTGGCTTATACTTTGTATGATTCAGACAAATTATATTCTGATGAGGAATTTCCAATAAGAAATGTAAAAACTGAAATGATCAAACAGGTTTTCAAACTAACAGAAATTAATATTTCTGAAATAAAAGATTTAAATCTTGCTGAAAAACCTAAAAAATACACTTCAAGAGTTCAACAGAGATTGAACAAGAAAAAGGGTTACAGTTATGGTTCTGGTTATCGAAAGAAACCAAACTACAATGGTAATCTCAAAAAGAAAGGTCTTGGTTTTAATTCATCAGAAAATTATAAAAATCAGAAAACTTATAAACCAAATACAAAATTTGTTGCAGGTGGAAGTTGTGAAGATGAGTAGAAGAAACCATTCTGGAAACAGTCGAATCAAGAGTTTCTTGCTGAAGTGAAGAAGAATGTGAGAAGGTTTGCTGAAAGAGTTGACAGAAGAACTTGTTTTAAATGTCAAGAAGTTGGACACATAGCTTGGAATTGCCCCAAGACCAACTACACTAAACAGGGAGTTTCTTCTAACTCTGTTTTGAGAAAAACTTATGTTGATAAGAAAGAACAACCTGTGAAAAATGTTAAAAAGTTTGAAAATTCTACTTCTGAGGAAGGAGAAAGTTCAAAAAGGTTTTACAAAAGAAGAGGTGATTTGAGTAAACAAAAGTGGGTGGTTAAAACAGATAGTTGTTCTGACAATGAATCTGATTCCATAAAATCAGAGGAGTCATTGGTTGAGAAAAAGATTGTGAGTTCCGTTCCAGAAGTGAACGATGAGAATTTTCCTCCATTGTCAAAGGAAAATTGGAAGTCTAAAGTTGGGAAGGTTGAGATCTCGAATCAATTCTTTGCTGATAAGGGAGAATTTGATGTTGAGAAGGCTTTCAATGGGAAAGTCAAACATATTTTCGGGAAGATGGTTGATAGGAAGGTTAAGGGTGCCAAAGAATTTTACAAATCAAAATGTTGGTGGGATAGATGTGTTCCAAAATCACCCAAGGCTGGTGAGGCTTGGGTGGACCTAATGTTTGAGTAAAAATCCTGACTTGCCAGAGCTCCCAGGTTGGTAAGAGTGGAGCAGGAATCGGCATCTTTCTTAGCAAATGATCCTGCAAGTGGTAAAGTTGGTAAAGTACAGGTGGTATATTTAAATTGTTATATGTTGATTTACAAGTGGTTATGGTTTGTGAGTGAACCTGTAAGTGGTCGAAAGAGGTTTTCATTGACAAGTGGTTAATCAAGGTCATTAAGTTGAACTTGATTGGACCATACTTACAAGTGGTATTTTGGAGAACAAAATGATGAGCTTATCCCCTAACCTACAATTGGTAAAATCAAACTTATTTTCCGGAAAAACCATTTGATTAAAACAAACTTAAGTGTTTTGAAATCACAATGGGAAAATAGTTTGTTGTGAGGGGGAGTTCTGATTCTTTATGCCAAGAGGATGGCGATTTGAAGTGATTTGATATCAGTTGTCATTTTATTGTATAGTTTGTTTTCAAATTTCCTAAAATGTGTTTGCATTTTAGGGGGAGTAAAAATTTTCAGAAAATCCAAAAACATTTGAAAATTTGAAAAGACAAAAACATGATAAAATTCAAAAATGAGTTTTGTTGTATAAAAGAGGAGATGATAGTACATCAGTGGACGATCACGACATGCTAAAGATATGGAAAGTTAAATAGTGATAAACGGTCTCACTGATGATATGCCAGTAGGTTTTTGCACATTTAGTAGATTGTGACGAGATATAAACCTAAATTCAAACTTGCTTATTTTGTGGGTAACATCTCTCGGATATATGGGTAACCCCCGAAATCTTGTTTGAAGGACCCCTCTTTCTGAGATACTAGGTCTTTATGCTTAGTGATATCTGGGGTATTATCCCGGGACTTCTGATAATGCGGAAGCAATGGCCTAGTCCCCGGAGAATACTTTCTGCTTTCTTGAAATATAGCGCCGCCCTCAGCAAAATAAGACAATAAAATTGCTAATTAATGTTGTTGTAAAAAAGATCCTCTAAAGGGGACCCACCCAAGTCGAGCCGTCATCTCTCTGCTGAACGGAAGTTCTGACCTGAGCTCTCACGGTTTCGCAATTTAACCCCTTACAGATATCATCTAGGTATACTCACATGTAAGACTGAATATTGGGATCTGGATACGGGAGTATATTCTGAGGTGGGACACGCGAATAAGTTTAAGTGCTTAAGACATTAATCTCGTATCTCGAAACAGTTGAACTTTGTGTGAAAATTTAAGTGGATCAGTATACTGACAATCTAAGTGAATCGTTTAGAACTTAAAATGAAATGAAGCTTAACGGTGTTGGTGATTTGTCTCAAAAACTGATATGATCCTCTTACACAAACTCACAAAAATATTGTATGTAAATATTTCTTTACTGCATTTCATTTCTGTTATATCAAAAGTCCAAAAAGATTTTCGGTGTGTTTTAGCATAAATTTTGAAAAATTCAAAAAGATTTTAGACAACTGATGTTGAAAAGCTGATTTTCAAAATTCCGAGTGCTAAACGTGACGAACAGGTTTGGGAAAGTGTGTTTGAAGATGTGTGAAATGAAAATGATATATTTTCATGTGGTTCATCAGAAATTGACATGATAAATGATGCATTCAGGGTTGTGTTTTCAAGGGATTAGCAAAGTTTCTATATTTGTTATATCTTATTTTGTATGAAACTTATGTTTTGGGTAGAGAATATGCAGGTGAATCAGGTTACGATACCTGAATCTGTGAAAGCCAGACTACGATCCCAGTACAAGTTGAGGGGGAGTCTGTTAGAGAAAGAGAGTCTGAAGATGCGAGAGCTAGGAGCTAGAGATCCTGAAAGAGAATTGGAGATAGGATATAGCAAGATAGAGATCATGAAGGAAGTCCAAAGACTGATAAAGACTGAAGATTGAAAAGACTCAACACTTAAGACTCGTCAACATCTGAGGGGGAGTCTGTTGGTGCACTACATCTGTCGACTTCGTCTTACATCGAGTCTCGGATTCGTGGCGGTTTTGGTCAAGCATGATGCAATGATGACATCATCAATGACATAACCTCACAAAAAGACAAAGAAATTCTCATTGGATTGTTATAAAAGTTGATTTGGTTCAAAATGAAATGTGTGATTTCGCTCCTGTTTTATTTGTTGATTTCGCTCTTACAAGCATGTGTAGTTTAGGAGCGAAATTAGGAGTATTATATATAGGGTTGTGTTCTTGTCATTTGTAACAGAGATAGCCAAGTGATACCGAGGTGCTGCCAGTTTTTCCTCTGATTGTAAACATTGTAAATCGAATATAAAAGAGGTTTAAAGTGTATCAAGCTGTTTTTACATCCGTTTCTTAGTTTCCGCCTCTGAAACGGATTTGAACTCTTCCGAACGACTCGTTTAGGTCGCGACACGATCCTACACTTATGACTTGAATTTATATTTTGAAATGAATGGATTGTTTTATTCAAATATTAAGCGTAGTTCAATGTGATTGGTGGCTTGGATCCTGGTACGTCACACTTCCCGCGGTGATTCCGCATGTGGTATTTTTGGGGGGTGACAATTTGGTATCAGAGCCACTGGTTATAGTGAACTAGGTTTTAAAACGTTTTTTTAAAACTAGACTATAACCGAACAACTTCGAAAATCAACCATGATATTCAGCTCCAGATTGCAAGGTTCGTCTTCTGTTAACTTTATGCATTACTTGTTTAGTAATCATACACTCACAGCTTGCATGAAACGATATATTAGATACTATGGTGATTTGATAGTGTGACATTACTTTTCGACTCTTGTGATTCGTAATCTTGTAATACCTTCTGTATGCTACTTGAATGCGGGGGAAACTTTTAGCGCAAGTTAAGAGGCACTAAGATGAGCATGCAAGTTGCCTTATTATTATGGGTGCACACATAACAATAACGTGAGGTGCATGTGAGTCCTAGTGAGGCTTAACGAGTGTGAGAAGGGTTCTGCCCTATTGTTTGTGTGTAAACCTGGTAGTTTGTAGATTTCAACGTGATACTTGACTTTTACCTCATCTCGACTCAAATTTATTCCCTCTCCTTATATAGAGTCATGAGTGGACTAGGTCATGGACGTGGTCACATCGCGATAACCCAAGCTGAGCTGACAAACTTAATCAACATGCGTGTGGCTGAGGCTTTGGCAGCCTACCAAGCTGGTACGAAATGTGCCAAACACTCTTTAATCTTGTGCCGCGTACACAACTCTTACCCATGTGCTGTATTTTCTTTCGTCCATTAGCTTAGCCAGCACATCAGAACAATCCGCCTGCCTGCACATTCAAGACATTCATGGATTGTAAGCCACAGACGTTTAGTGGGACTGAAGGGGCTGTAGATTTACTGCGTTGGTTTGAGAAGGCTGAATTAGTGTTTGCTATGTGTAACTGCCCCGTGGGGGACCGTGTGAAGTATGCCACAGGCACTTTGGAGGATGGTGCTTTAACTTGATGGAATGCCCAGGTGCAAATGCTGGGTATCGAAATGGCTAACGCCACTACTTGGGACGATTTTAAGGAGTTAATGCGAGAAGAGTACTGTCCCAGCGATGAGATTCAGAAGCTCGAGAACGAGTTCTATGATTTGAAGATGGAAGGGTCCGAGATCGAGGCTTACACGAAACGATCTCATGAGCTAGCAATTTTGTGCCCAAACCTGTCTCGACCTCCACATCGACGAATTGAGTTGTATCTCAAGGGCTTAGCACCAGCTGTAAAGGGGAATGTCACTGCTGCAAACCATAACAATCTGCCCCAGATTATCTGTTTGGCACATAATATTACTGACCAAGAGGTCGAGCGTGGCTCATTGTCGCCTCGTAAATCTGCTACTACCTCTACTGCTACAGCTACCACACCTGCTAGTGATAACAAGTGCAAGTGGAACGATACAGATAAAGCAACCAGTGCGAGTCAATCTCAGAAAAGGCCTGACAACAGCAATAACCGTAGCTTCAGTCAGTCGTCCTCAGTTAATCAAGGCCAGGGCAGCAAAATCAGCAGTATCAGCGACAGCAAAGGCAACAACCCCATCAGAACTAGGGCTTTAAGAAGGGGTGTTTCCAGTGTGGGGATGAGGGCCACATCAAGCGGGATTGCCCTCAGTTGAATCAGAATGCCAACGACAACAACCGCCAGAACAACAACATCAATGCTGGAAACAACAACAATAATGGCAACAATGGGGGAAATGGTGCTCGTGGAAGGGTGTTTACGATCTGTGCTGGTGATGCTAGGAACGACGGCAATGTCGTGACTGGTACGTTTTCTGTGAACAATCTTATTGCTTATGTGTTATTTGATTCCGGTGCCGATTGGAGTTATGTGTCCCTAGAGTTTAGTCAGCGATTAGGGTTAACTCCAACACCTTTAGAAGTTAAGCACGTAGTAGAATTAGCTAATGGAAAAATATTGAAGCTTCGCATGTTCTTTTTGGGTGTAAATTAGATCTTGTGGGTCAAGTGTTTGATATTGATCTCCTTCCTGTTACCCTCGGTAGTTTTGATATAGTGGTTGGTATGGATTGGTTGTCTAAACACAAAGCTGAGATTCTGTGTAAGGAGAAGATTGTACGTGTTCCTCTCCCTGGTGGAGAGTCATTATCGGTTCAAGGGCATCGTAGTGGGACGATGGTTGGTGTTATCTCGGCTATGCAAGCGCATAAGTGTCTACGAAAGGGGTATCCTGCAATTCTAGCACTAGTTACTGATACTCCATCTGAAGAAAGAAAGATCGAGGATCTGCCAGTTGTACGTGAATTTTCCGATGTATTTCCTGAGGAACTTCCTGGTTTACCTCCTCATCGTCAAGTGGAATTTCAGATTGATCTTGCACCAGGAGCAGCCCCGATAGCTCGTGCTCCTTACCGTTTAGCACCTGGAGAATTGCAGGAGTTGTCTAATCAACTGCAAGAGTTACTGGATAGGGGCTTTATTCGACCCAGTTCTTCGCCTTGGGGTTCCCAGTTTTGTTCGTAAAGAAGAAAGACGGGTCCTTTCGCATGTGCATTGATTATCGGGAACTCAACAAGATGACTATCAAGAACCGTTATCCATTGCCACGCATCGACGACTTGTTTGACCAGTTGCAAGGGTCAAGTTTTTATTCGAAGATAGAATTAAGATCGGGCTATCATCAGGTGAGAGTCCGAGAGGAGGATGTTCCAAAAACGGCTTTTCGAACGCGGTATGGGCACTATGAGTTTTTAGTTATGCCATTTGGGTTGACGAACGCGCCAGCGGTCTTCATGGATCTCATGAACCGTGTATGCAAACCATATCTCAACGATTTCGTTATAGTATTCATCGACAAAATTTTGATCTACTCGAAGAGTAAGGAAGATCACGAGCGGCACCTGCGTCTTATTTTGGAACTTCTGAGAAAGGAGCAACTTTATGAGAAGTTTTCTAAGTGTGACTTCTGGATTCGGGTGGTACACTTTCTTGGACACATTGTTAATGAATTGGGGATACACGTGGATCCTGCAAAGGTCGATGCTGTTAGAAATTGGGCGGCACCAAAGAATCCTTTGGAGGTGAGGCAATTTCTTGGTCTCGCTGCGAAGATTTATTAAAGACTTTTCGAAGATCGCGCAACCCCTCACCTTGTTGACGCAGAAGGGCATTGTATACTCTTGGGGAATGAAACAAGAAGAGGTTTTCCAGTTATTAAAAAAGAAACTCTGTAGTGCACCAATCCTGTCTCTACTTGAAGGTACATAAGATTTTGTGGTATATTGTGATGCTTCTATTCAGGGTCTTGGATGCGTGCTGATGCAACGCAACAATGTGATAGCTTATGCTTCTCGACAGTTGAAGGTTCACGAGAAGAATTATATGACACACGATTTAGAGTTGGGAGCCGAAGTATTTGCGCTCAAAATCTAGAGGCATTACCTGTACGGTACTAAATGCACTATTTATACCGACCACAGGAGCCTTCAGCATATTTTCGATCAGAAGGATTTGAACATGCGACAGCGTCACTGGGTAGAACTTTTAAACGATTATGATTGTGCAATCAAGTATCATCCAGGTAAAGCTAACGTTGTAGCTGACGCTCTCAGTCGAAAGGAATCGAAACCTAAACGTGTTCGCGCCTTGCAGCTCACCATTCACTCTAACCTGCCTGATCAGATCCGTTCGGCTCAGGCCGAGGCGTTGAAGGAAGAAAACTATGAAGCTGAGTATTTACGGGGTATGGAGAAACGACTTGATAAGAGGTCAGACGGTATTTACTATTTTATGGAGCGGATATGGATTCCGTTGTTTGGTAACCTTAGAGAACTTGTGATGGATGAAGCGCACAAGTCTCGATACTCTGTTCATCCAGGTTCGGATAAGATGTATCATGATCTCAAAGTCATGTATTTGTGGCCAAAGATGAAAGCTCACATCGCCACTTATGTGAGTAAATGTTTGACCTGCTCGAAGGTTAAAGTGGAATATCAGAAACCGTCTGGGTTGCTGCAACAGCCAGAAATACCCATGTGGAAATGGGAGCAAATTGCAATGGATTTTGTTACTGGTCTGCCAAGAACTTAAAATGGAAACGATACCATTTGGGTAATCGTTGATCGTCTCACGAAATCAGCACACTTTCTGGCAATCAAGGAAACAGATAAGTTCTCGCAACTAGCAGCTGTCTACTTAAAGGAAGTGGTTTCTAGGCACGGGGTGCCGACATCTATTATTTCTCACCGTGACCCGTGTTTCATCTCAGATTTGTGGCAGACGATGCACAAATCATTCGGCTCGCGTCTCGATATGAGCACAGCTTATCACCCGCAGACGGATGGTCAAAGTTAGCGAACAATCCAGACACTTGAAGATATGTTACGAGCATGTGTGATTGATTTTGGCAAGGGTTGGGAGAAACACTTGCTGCTGATAGAGTTCTCTTACAATAACAGTTACCATACCAGCATTCAGGCAGCTCCGTTCGAAGCATTGTACGGATGAAAGTGTCGTTCACCTCTCTGTTGGGCTGAGGTGGGTGACAGCCAGGTCATAGGCCCTGAACTTGTGTTGGAAACTTCAGAAAAGATTGTTCATATCAGGAACCGGATGGCAGTAGCGCGCGACCGTCAGAAAAGCTACGCTGATAAGCGTAGGAAACCTTTGGAATTCGAAGTTAATGATCATGTCATGTTGAAGGTCTCACCCTGGAAGGGCGTGGTGCGTTTTTGGAAACGCGGCAAGCTAAACCCTTGTTATGTAGGGCCATTCAGAATTCTTGAACGAATCGGTAAGGTGGCATACAAGCTCGAGTTACCTGCTGAGTTGGGTAACGTCCACGATGTTTTCCCTGTTTCACAATTGAAGAAGTGTTTGTCGGATGAAACACTGGTAGTACCGTTTCAGGAGCTCAAAATTGATGACAAGTTGTAGTTTATCGAAGAACCAATTGAAATTATGGACCGGGAAGTTAAGGTTCGTAAGCACAGCCGTATTCCGATTGTGAGAGTTCGTTGGAACTCAAGACGTGGACCGGAGTTTACGTGGGAGCGCGAGGATCAGATGAAGCTCAAGTACCCACAATTATTCCCAGATGACAAGTCCAAGTCTGGCAAATCTAAATCTAATTCAACTAGCGAATTTCGGGACAAAATTCCCATTCAAGTTGGGGATGATGTGGCACCTGAGGAATATCCATAGTCATCCTGATTTGACACCTTGCCGCTTTCGGAGTACTTATCAAATTTCGAGATGAAATTTCTTTCAAGTTGGGGATGACGTGACAACCCGAGTTTTCACAGGTCTTTTTTCCGACACGTTACTTGTTACAATTTTGTTTCGTAATTTGTTGTGTTGTATCATGTGAATAATTAATTAAGTTAGTGTATGTGTGGTTGATGTATATAAACTTGAGGATTAGTCCTTATTGCATGAAACCTTACTCGACATAATATTGGGTTTCATCCTCATCCTTGCCCGACGAAACCTCCACCTTGTCCGACGAAACCTCCGACGAAACCTTGATGTTTCGTCATCACCCTGCACGGCGAAACACCGATTGGGCTGTCGGCCCAAATAAAGCCCGCACACGACTCAAGTATATGTTATTTGTGTTGCTTGTGTGTGTGGCAGTTATCATTTAGCAAACCCTAAACTCCGTATCATCTTTCCTCTCCTCCATTGAAACCAACGGCGACTCTTACCCTTCTCAATTCGGGTTATCTTTCATCTTTCGATTTTCATCTTAACTGAGGTTAGTTTATGTTTCCCTAATGTTCTGTCAAACTGCTTGTCATACGTGGTGGTGTGGTTTTGGTGTGTAAACAATATTCATGATTAGATCGTATGGTAAGGATTAACCTATTAACTGTATTCATGATTAGATCGTATGTTAAGGATTAACATGTTAACTGTATTCATGATTAGATCATATGAGAAACTTGTGTATACATGGCTGAAAAACAAATTCTGGTAGAACTGACGAATTGATGATGATGTGACTGGATTGATTATGATTCATAGTGAATGATTGGGGTTAATGAATAGATGATGATTGAAACTTTGTGCAATAAAGAATTAGGGTAACTGTTATGCATGTTGCGAAACATCTTCTTCCTATGAAACTTATATGTTGACGAAACATGAACCTTTCGTCGACAAGTGGCCTGACGAAACATGGACCTTTCATCGACAGTTTGTCCGACGAAACATGAAGCTTTCGTCAACAGGTTTCACGGTGAAACATGGGTCTTTAGTCAGTAGGGTGAACGAACACAGTAAACTAAGTGGATCTTGTTGATGACTGATTATGTTTCATGAAACCATGTTATCTACTGCTGAGGATGTTTAATTATGATCAACTGACATGAGTAGGCGTTTACATCTAGCACACTTAACTGTTAAGCATTATTACGGAACATACATACGAACTGTGGACTTGATGGAGTCATATAACTGTTGTGTGTTATTCAGAAACTGTTACTTGAATGCATGCTATAATTATAAACGTAAACTTGTACATTGTGAACGCAAACTGATTACGTGTATGTGAATACCATAGGGTTCGATTAACTGAGTGTGAACAAGTAATTAATCAAACCGAGCAAACCAAAGTGAGTTCACTGCTCTTTTCCAAGCATGTATCCCGGGGAGGGATATCGGGTAACGTTTCGGGGAGGAATGTCAGGTTACTGGGATGTTTGTTATTACACTCATTTCTATCATATAAGACCCCTTACATCTACCGATAGTTGCCGGGGAGGCAACGAGGTTATTAGTTGATAGCGCTATTAGGTTTGGCACCCTCACACCGTACCGGGGAGGACGGGTGTGAACTAATTACCTTTACCACTTGACCAATGTTTTGATAGAGACATTGGGGTTGGGCAAATAAACTTGTAGCCATCTACGGTAATCAAGTTAATAACAACATCAAAACAAATCATTGAACTGTTGAACTGTTTTATACACATAACTGGTAACTAAACGTGTTAACAAAACTTTGAACTCACTAGCATCACCTGACACACTTGTCTGCATGCCTGCAGGTCATTAGATTTCTGACATGGACTTGCTATCTGGGAGTGCTGGAGTGGTCATGGGTCGAGACTCTTAGATACTTGCTTTGTTGACTATGAACACATGTCTTGAAACAATTGTTTTACCGTTTACATTATGCTTCCGCTGAATATTTACTTTGGTTTGAAACTTATGACTTGAATTTATATTTTGAAATGAATGGATTGTTTTATTCAAATATTAAGCGTAGTTCAATGTGATTGGTGGCTTGGATCCTGGTATGTCACACTTCCCGCGGTGATTCCGCATGTGGTATTTTGGGGGCGTGACAGATACAATCCTAAAGGATTGGATTATTGAAAGATAATTAATTAAGTTATTAATGCGTAATGTGGTAGGCCCCTCTTTTGAAGGTGATGTTACCCTCGGCTAAGTGGTTTGAGTCAGCAAGGATACAATCCCAAGTAGCCGGGTTAACATATTAATAGTAGTTTACATATGAGGGGATCAAGCCATTCGCACCCCCGCCATCCAACACCAGTGGGTATTGAAGGAGGTCCTAGTAAGCTTGACCCAGGTCCTTGCAGGATCTATACACTGAACAAGGCAAGAACCTTACCAAACCATTCCCTAAACCCCCGACCAGGTAGCCAACATATCTCTATATAGACCGTAGAGATATGAATGGTGTAAATCTTTTATTTTATATAGACAGTAAAATAACGCCAAGACACCACAGACAAATGATAAGGAAGTTTCACCTTCAACATAAGAAACTAGTTATTAAAGTCATTAATACAAAACAAAATAAAAAGTGCGAAAAGATTAAAAACCAAAAGTATTACACTAAATGCTTGTCTTCACCAAGTGATGTAAGAGACTTAGGTGGTGTTTGTTTTTTTTCAAAAAGAGCTTCCTGCCTCTTCTGTCTGCACCGTGCAGACGCGGGAAGAGGTTTAGCCTCAAAAGAGTGTTTGTTTTTTTTTTTTGAGAAGTGCTTCCTGTCTCTCCCCAGCCTCTTCATGAGGAAGTGATAAAACCAAAGCTTCTCCAAGAAGAGCTTTACCTCTTCTTGGCACCACCTCCACCTCCACCCATGCTCCGCCCCTGCTCCGCCACCACCACCACTGCTCCGCCACCATCATCATCATCATCACCACCCCTGCTCCGCCACCACCACCTCCACTCCGCCACCACCTCCGCTGCTCCAGCCCCACAAACAAAACCCCCAAATCTTCTCCACCTCCACCTCCACTCCGCCATCACCTCTGCTCCACCTCCACTCCGCCACCACCTCCGACATCATCATCAACATCACAAACAAAACCCCCAAAACAAAACCCCCAAAACGAAAACCCTAAAATCGAAAACCCTAAATCGATCGGAGATGGCAGTTGCAGGTTGCTCGGTGGTTGTGATCGGAGATGGCAGTTGCAGGTGTGTAGGCGGAGGTGGTGACGGTCGTTTTGTTCGATTCGTGATGATGGAGATGGCAGTTGCAGGTTGCTCGGTGGTTGTGATGATGGCGGTGGAGGTGGTGACGGTGGTTGTGATGATGGCGGTGGTGAAGTGGTGGCGGTGGTGATGATGGCGGTGGTGAAGTGGTGGCGGTGGTGAAGTGGTGGCGGTGGTGATGATGATGGCAGTTGCAGGTTGCTCGGTGGTTGTGAGAAGAAGAGGTTTTATATAAAAGAAAAAACAAACCCTCTTCTCCTTGCAGACTGAAGACATTTGGTCCACCTCTTCTCCTGCAGATGCCTGCAGATGTGGCCTGCAGCAGAAGAGGTTTTCAAGAAGAAAAAACAAACAGCACCTTAGGCAAACATGGCCTTTGATTGTCAAGAACTCTTACTATTAATCTTGGATCCCGAGACTACTACACACACTCTATGATGGATGATGGATGATGGATGAGGGTGTTGTGATGGTGGTGGAGTGTGGGTGAAGTGGGAGAGAGGTGGTTTGTCAAGGGATGCCTTTGAAATGAACCACGCACATCTATTTATAGCCTGCACAGAAGCCTGGACACGGCCCCGTGTCCACTGGGCACGGCCCCGTGTCCATCCACTTTCTCTTTCTTCATTAATTGCAGTTTGTCTGCATTAGTTTACCACGCCCCCGTGTCTACTGGGCACGGCCCCGTGTGCAAAAGCGTATCTGTACTATCAAGATTTGCTTGGATTCTGCGAATCTTAGCGTTGACCACGGTCGTGTGGAGCTGGGCATGCCCCCGTGTTGGGAAATAGAAGCTTCTACAACTTTGTCTTTTCTGCAGACACTTGAGCACGCCCCCGTGTCCGCTGGGCACGGGGCGTGTTCAGCCTTCTGATCTCTTGTTTTTGCTTAGGGAGATGCTGTCGAGGGGTCGGGCATACCACGTTTATTCCTTTTCTTGTATTTATGTTAGATTTAGCTGCATTTTTGCTTCTTTTGTTCATTTACGCTCATTTAATCCTGAAAATACAAAAGGAAGACAAAAGCACACTTTTTCCAACATTAGTACTAAAAAGGGTTAGTTTTATCCCTCATTTGATGTAATTTATATGTTGCATTTTACACACATCAAATACTCCCACACTTGAATCTTTGCTTGTCCTCAAGCAAAACCCTTTTTAATGTGGCTTACACACCCAAATGGAATGGGTAGAAGAGAAGTTTTTGGGCTTGTTTTGAGTAATGGGATACCAAGATCTTTATTAGGTTTTATTTTTATGTTATTTACAATCCTATTCGTTATGATTTATTTAGAATATTACATAAGAGAAATTACTTATTTGGGCATAACATGCCTCTTTAAAATTCCATTTATATACAAGTTCACATACCTCACAGGAGATCACTCAACACTCGGCCGAAGATGTATTTTTGTGAAACACTCGAAACTGGCATGGAACTTATTACTACCATATGCTTGCCAAGCAATCAATCCTCCTCCTTTTTAACTATAAACCTTTGTAAATATCAAGAGGACTTGGGGAAGGGTTAGGCTTGGGTTAAAGGTAGGTGGTTTTGGGTTAGTGGTGGTTAGTAGAAAGGGCGAAAGGCGTAAAAAAGTGTCGGTTTTCGTAAAACATTTTGTTTTTGTGACTTTTTATTCAAACGAAGCATTTTTCAAACAAAGTTTCTTTTGAGGAACTTGTTTGTTTATTGCTAGACTTCATCATTTTTTTTTTTGATAAGGAATGTCACATGAAGACCGAGCTTTTTACTAAAATAAAGGGTTTAAAATGAAAAAAAGGGTTTTAGTGGGTAAAGGGTGTTTGCTTTGTCGGTTTAGAAATGAAAAGGCTTAGGCTCAAAGGGGTTAACTAGGGGGATTTTGGGTAGGTGGTAAAAAAAAGAAAAATAATGGTATTGAAAGAAAAAGGGTTAGTCCTAATGCCTCCATCATTTACTTACTTGGGTTTAAGTTGATAAGGACCGGGAATGTATTGTCATGGCAAGTTCTAGAGTTGTAAGAAACCAAGCGGCTATTCACACAAGAAACGAAAGATGAGCATTTAGTTTAAAAGATTTATATTTGTATGCTCAATAAAGGCTCAAAACTCACTTTTTGTGGGAATGGCTTTTTAATGTGATCAAGTATATATAATCAAATTTTAACTAGATTTGTCATACCGTTTCATAATTTTCTAATCTTGGTTCTTTTTATCATGACGCTATCGGTTGTAAATTCGTAAAAATATAACCTTTTTAAAAGTTGTTATTCCCAATTTAAACCAAGATAAGTAAAAAAACATGAAAAGTTTTTGAAAAAAATTGGGGTGTTTTAGCGGTTCCAATAGAGTTTTGTGTAAGGCTTGTAATTAGGACTTGCAAAATTAAAGGTTTTAGCATCCCCCCCCCCCCACACACACTTAAATTACACATTGTCTTCAATGTGTCCCAAAAATAAGTTTTTAGGTTGATTGAATGTGTAAAAGGTGTGTTAAAAACAAAAATTTATGTTACTGGGTGTCACACCCCGACCACGTAAAACAACAAACCGTGGCGGAAACGTCGGGGAGTGTTGTAACAGAATTATTGTTTCTCAACCATGGATACCAAAGAGTTTCGTTTTATTAAATATTAAACGTTAACATTGTCTTAAAGTTAAAAAGCAAGTCAAACATAGTCTATCATCGTTATTAAATCACTAAGGCCCCGTCCAGTCCTAAGTGAGCATGCATCCTATTCGCAATCAACATTAAGCAACATCACCTGAAACATATGTAAAAACAAAGTCAACAAAGAAATGCTGGCGAGCACATAGTTTTTGTGTAAGTGTCAGATTCTTGGCTCGTTGAAATATCTCGTACAACTTCGTTAATCGATATTTGAAACCTTGTTTTGTAAAATGTTTGTATTGTAAAATGAATAACCAAGTCAAAACAGATTGGTTATAATTTATAAACCTCGATGCCATGAATCTTAACCCAAAACATTTGTTTATGTAAACCAAATCATAAATCGTTCACGTAGTAAAACTCGTATGGTTTATATAGTTTCGTAAACATCGTTGTGTGACATCGTTTAACTCGTTCTCGTTATAGATCATCGTTCATTTGTTTAAATCTTTCATAATCGTTCAATCGTTCAAAATCGTACAATCGTTTAATATCGTTCTCGTTCCAATCGTTCTCGTTTTAATTGTGAAAACTACTTTTGGTCGTCTCGCTAATAACATTCAAACCTTCGTGACTCGATCATCGTTCAACTCGTATTAACAAACCACCAAAGGGTAAGTTAACAATCATCAGGTTCAGTCGTTACCCACTTAACCCACACATAACCATGGGTGCAGTCTGATTACGGGATTTGTCAGATCCTATGGTACCATAACCTAATACTGGTCGGTTCGGCCAAAATTAATGAATGTCATTCGTTATGTAACTCCAATCAACAAGTTCGTTCACATTATCGAAATCGTTATTAGTTTAGTATAAACCATCTTAATCGTTTTGAAACCATCGTTTAAAATATCGAAATCGTTTTGATACATATGAATCACCCCAAAACCATCGAAAACAGTAAAAGAGGGGATCTATGTACTCACCTTTGGGTGCGTTTTTATATGTTAACATAATCCCTCAAATTGTTTATTCGTCCTAAATTAAATAAGAATGATTTAATAATCAAAAACCCACAAATACATAAGTTTCTCCGATACTTAGAATTTTCACATAACTTTGAGATTTCTCGAAAAGTTATTATTTTTTATTATATTGGTGTATTTGTATATATATGTGTTCACATATATATTTTTTTAAAACTTTGCGACTTGAACAATTTTATTGGTGACCCTCATCATGTTAATAGTAATATATCTACGATTTGCGCGTCGTAATATATACTCGAATGTAGCATAAGATAAATATCGTAATACACATAATCTTGTCAACGCTAACACATCATCATGCACATGTTGTAAAACACATAGCACATTGTAACACATAAAATTTACCCATGAACAACCCATTCTAGTGTACATTGAAAAACACATATTTTAGTGATTCGGTAACTTTTTTGGGCCCCGGAAGTCACGTATGACTAACCAAACACCAAGTAAACTTAATATAAGTTAAAATACTTATTTTTATAGCAAAAATATTAGTTTGGTTACTGATCTAAAACAGTTTTATAAAAATTCTCCGAAAAGCCGATTTTTTAACCGTTTTACCGCATAGTTTTGCATCGAACGTTACCCGAACCATCCCAAATCGAAACGACTTGATATTTTAACATAAACCATGTTATTTACTGAATAAAATAGTGGTTATACTCATGATAGTGCAGGTCTCACAAAAAGCACATAAATCATGCAAATTTCACATATTTTACCACTTTTTAAGCTATATGTACAACATGCAAAGCTATCAAACCTATGTCAAAGTTTCATGCCATTATAATATACCAAATAATGTTATTTTTAGTGTTTTTAATCTGATCTAAAACATTTTTGTCATACAATCACTTTTTATTATTTCTTGAGCTTTAAATCAACATGTATCCTCATGTACAAGTGTCTAAAGCATACTATCATATCACCAACATTTCATATGAGTTTAGATGCATCAAATATGCAACTTATTCATGTTTATTTGCTGATGTATTTGAACATTTATCATATTATGCATAGATCATTAAACACTTGCATTTTAACTATTATTCAAGAACAAGCAACAACTTAAACATGTACTTATCAAAAAATCAAACTTCAAAACTCATACACATACATATATATATACGATTATACATACATATATATCACCACCATTTTTATTTGTATCAAGACCCATTTTTTTAGATTTCAAGTTTGTGAAAATTCCAAGATTCAAGAGAAACTTCAAATCATCAAGAACAACCAAGAATCAAGAGTATGATTTAAACATAAATGTTATACCTTCAAGATTCAAGTAAGTTGTTGGATGAGGTTTTGATGATATGGAGCTTGAAATCACTTGAAAGCACCTTGGAAACTCCTTTGGATCTTCACACCAACTTGAAATTAGCTTGAATTGGGGTTGGATCTTGATGAACAAAGTTGAAAAGATGAATATGGTGAAGGTGATGGTGGTTACGGTTCAAGGGAGAGAGGAGAGAAGGAGATTTGTTGAGTGGAGTGTGATCTTGAAAGATATGAAGATATATCAAGAGATATGGAAGAGATATGAAAGAGATATGAAGGTGGCATGCAATAACACTTGTCCAAAGAAAATCAAGCAAGATCCAAGCAAAATAAAAAAAACAAATCTTGTAGTTTGGTGGGTCCTAGTGACCGTAATATTTATGGGGGGGTAAAGTGTAAGTTTGTTGGGTAAATTAGATAAAAACAGGTATTTAACTGGATACCGGGTATTTTATCTAGCGTTTAAATCCCGGTTTATGGCGTTCTAAATTATTTTTATTATTCTATAAAAATAAACTCGCCAAATTATTACTGAAATAAATTTCAGTTGCCGAGACTGGCTGTGTTGTCTGTGTTTTTTGCAGTATAAGCACTGTGTTGCGCAGTAACACGCGGTACGAGCTTAAACTTGAAAAATAACGTTTTTAAGCGTTTTAATTTATTTTTCAACACGAACCTGATTAAAAATAAAATTTTAATCATAACAGAATATTTTTAGGATTTAAATATTATCCGGGCGGTCACCAACGTTCGTTTCGCAGTTTTGTCGTAAATAGTTCTAAAGTTCGAATAAACATGTTTTTGCCATACCGAATCCTTCGAAACTTATTTCTAAGTTATGTAAAGGTATATTTAGGGTATGTTTGGCTTATGTCACAGTTCCAAAGTGTACGTCGCATTAAACTGATTGCGTTTACGCACCAGTTTGCGTATAACCTTCCAGAAAGCGATTTAAAGCTTGAAATCGGAATCGAATCAAATTGTAAAATCATCAAACACAATAACACATATAATAACACCAAAGCACATTGTTTTATTGATAATCAACATTGTTTTACATTATACGATGATTACAGAACACAGTTGTCACAGTCTCCCCTACTTTAGGAAATTGCGTCCCGAAATTTTTACTTAGAGGAAACTTGTGAAAACAAATGCGGATATTTCGTCTTCATCTGGTCCTCACGTTCCTAAGTAAACTCGGGGCCATGTTTGGATTCCCAGCGAACTTTGACCAATCGAATCCGTTTGTTCTTCAACTGTTTGAATGTACGGTCTACTATCTCCACAGGTTTCTTGACAAAGTGCATCGTTTCATCTATTTGAATCTCGTCGAGAGGAATGTGAAGATCAGCATTAGCTAAACACTTTCGTAAATTGGACATGTGAAAAGTCGGATGAATATTTCCAAGCTCTGGAGGTAGCTCTAGTCGATAGGCAACATTTCCAATTCTTTCAACAATCTTAAATGGTCCAACATATCGTGGTGCAAGTTTTCCTTTCTTTCCAAATCTAACCACTCCCTTCCAAGGTGACACCTTGAGTAGGACACGGTCTCCGATTTGAAATTCTAAGGGCTTGCGTCGCATATCTGCATAACTCTTTTGACAGCTTCTAGCTGTCACAAGATTATCACGGATTTTCTTGATTTTGTCTGTTGTTTCCAGAATGAGCTCAGGTCCAGTAAGCTGAGCTTCACCGATCTCATTCCAACAGACAGGTGAACGATATTTTCGACCGTAGAGAGCTTCGAATGGTGCCATATTAATACTAGCATGATAACTGTTGTTGTAAGAGAACTCGATTAGTGGAAGATGAGAATCCCAATTACCACCAAAGTCTATCACGCATGCTCTAAGCATATCCTCCAAAGTTTGAATCGTTCTCTCAGATTGACCATCTGTTTGGGGATGATAAGTAGTGCTTAGATTTAGTTGGGTTCCCAAAGCATATTGCATGGTTCTCCAAAAATGAGATGAAAACCGAGCATCATGATCGGAAATGATATCCAAAGGAACACCATGTCGTGATACAATCTCATCAACATAAATCTTTGCAAGTTTATCAGCAGATAGATCCTTGCGAATCAGTATAAAATGAGCTGATTTCGTTAATCGATCGATAACAACCCAAATAGCGTCGTGACCTTTAGATGTACACAGTAACTTAGTGATGAGATCAATTGCAATGTTCTCCCACTTCCAAACCAGTATCTCTGGTTGTACAAGCAAACCAGAAGGTCGTTGATGTTCAGCCTTGACTTTGAGACAAGTTAGACATTTCGATACATACAAGGCAACATCCTTCTTCATACCAGGCCACCAGAACTGAGTACGAAGATCCTTGTACATTTTATCAGCACCAGGATGGATAGAATATCGAGACTTGTGGGATTCGTCCATTACCAAGGTGCGAAGATCGTCTTGTTTCGGAATCCACAAACGATCCTTGAAATATAGCAACCCATCGTCCTTCGTTTCGAGTTTAAATTCGAGTTGAAGCGGTAGGTCATATTTCAATAAGTCTTTGATCACACAAGATCATTGAGCTTGAAGGACACGAGATTGAATATCAGATAGAGTTCGAACAGAATGAATCTTGACTTGTTCCTTTCAACTAAGCACATCGGCTACGACATTCGCCTTACCCGGATGGTAGCGGATCTCACAATCATAATCGTTTAAGAGTTCAGCCCAACGTCGTTGCCTCATGTTCAGCTCCTTCTGATTGAGAATAAGTTGGAGACTTTTGTGGTCTGTGAAAACCACACACTTCGTTCCATAGAGGTAGTGTCTTCAGATTTTAAGTGCGAAAACCACAGCTCCTAATTCAAGATCATGAGGCGTATAGTTCTTCTCGTGAATTTTCAGCTGTCTAGACGCATAAGCTATGACTTTACCTCGTTGCATAAGAACGCAACCAAGTCCTAGATTCGACGCGTTACAATAGACAACAAAATCATCGTTTCCCTCAGGTAGAGATAAAACAGGAGCATCACAGAGCTTCCGTTTCAGCGTTTGGAACGCTTCTTCTTGCTTAGGTCCCCACTCAAAAGGCTTATTTTTCTGAGTCAAAGCAGTGAGTGGAACCGCGATCTTTGAGAAATTAGAAATGAATCGACGATAATAACTAGCAAGACCAAGAAATGATCGAATCTCTGTAGGTGTCGTCGGTGTATTCCAATCCTTAATAGCAGCTATCTTGGATGGATCTACATGAATACCCTGCTTGTTAACTATATGACCCAAAAACTGAACTTCTCTAAGCCAAAATTCACACTTGGAGAATTTAGCAAAAAGTTGTTCCTTCTTCAGAAGTTCCAAGGTCAAACGAAGGTGTTGCTCGTGGTCGGCTCGAGACTTAGAATAAATGAGAATATCGTCGATGAACACAATGATGAACTTATCTAAATAAGGTTTACAAACCCTATTCATTAAGTCCATGAAGATAGCTGGGGCATTTGTCAAACCAAAAGGCATGACAGTGAACTCGTAGTGCCCATATCTCGTACGGAATGCAGTTTTGGGAATATCTTCTTCGAATACACGAAGTTGATGATACCCAGATCGCAGATCGATCTTGGAAAAACATGAAGCACCTTGCAGTTGGTCGAAGAGATCATCAATTCTAGGTAGGGGATATCGATTCTTGATGGTAAACTTATTAAGCTCATGATAATCGATACACATTCGAAAAGATCCATCTTTCTTTTTCACAAAGAGGACAGGAGCTCCCCATGGCGAAACTCTCGGACGGATGAATCCTTTATCAGAAAACTCTTGAAGCTGTTTCGATAACTCTTGCATCTCCGACGGTGCAAGACGATAAGGTGCTTTCGCAATAGGGTTGGCATTGGGTACAAGGTCATTATGAAACTCGACTTGATGAACTGGGGGCAAACCAGGCAGTTCATCGGGAAACACCTCTGGATAATCCCAAACAATCGGAATGTCCTGAATACTCTTGCTCTTGCCTTTCTCCTCGGTGACATGTGCCAGGAAAGCAACATATCCTTTTCGCAAATAACTTTGGGCCGTTGTACACGACATAAGCTTCAAATCACCAGATGGCTTCTCGCCACGAACTTCCAGAACATCGCCAGACGGAAGAGGAATACGAACAATCTTATCGAAACAAACCACCTCAGCATGATGTTTGGTTAACAAATCCATCCCCACGATAATATCGAAACTCCCAAGTTGCATTGGCGTGAGGTCAATGGGAAAAAGATGGTTATCAAGGTTTAACTGACAATCACGTATAACAGACTCAAGAACAAGAGGTTTACCAGTAGCAACTTCGACAGATAAGGGTTTCCTCAGTTTAGTTCTAGGTATTGCAAGTAAAGGCTCAAAAGATAACGAAACAAAACTTCTATCGGCACCAGAATCAAAAAGAATAGATGCAGGTCGATTGTTAACAAGAAACGTACCATTGACCACCTCGTTGTCAGCCCTTGCTTCGTTAGCATTCAAATTGTATGCTCGCCCACGAGCGAGATTCACATTTGCGTTGACATTCGCATTCGGGTTCGCATTAGCATTCGCGTTTGCATTCACCAGCCTCGGACAGTTGTTGCGGAAGTGACCAAACTCTCCACAATTGAAACATGAACCCGGTGGGAATCTAACAGCATTCCCCTGAACTGGAGCTTGATTCTGACCCACACGACAGATGTTGGCCAGATGCATAAGCTTACCACACGTTGTGCATTGCCTACAAGCTTGTTGTGCAACATGATGACTGTTGCAGCGAGCACAATGAGGTGCGGTACCAGCATACGCTTTCTTCGCAGGCGGTTGAGCTGGTGAGTTCTGAGCACTGACTGCAAAGTTCTGAGCACACTTTCGCTTTCTCGACTTCTTCGACGACTCACCTTTCTTACCCTTACCCTTTTCCTTGACAGATTCGGTCGACTTCTTCTTATCACCCTTGCAGGTAAGTTTACCCTTCCTGACTTGCGACTCAGTCAGGGTAGCAGATAACTCGATCGCGTTATGAACAGTAGTAGGATTAACGCCAGTCACAATATCCTGTATGGAATCGGGTAAACCATCGATATACCTCTCTATCGCTTTCTCCAACGGGGTAACCATAGTAGGACACAAAAGACTGAGTTCCTCAAATCAATCAGTATACGCATGGTGTTCTCCCCCATCTTGTTTTAGATCGTCAAACTCTCATTCCAAAGCTCGAATTTCATGACGGGGACAAAAATCTTTCATCATGAGAGCTCGAAGCTCTTCCCATGTTTGTGCCAATGCCACTTCGGCACCCCTATCGCGCATCACTCCGTTCCACCATCTAAGAGCACGCTTCTCAAACACACTTGATGCAAATTCAACCTTACGCCCATCCGGACATTGCACATGTCTGAATGTGTTCTCGATACTTTCGAACCATTGAAGGAGTGCAGTTACTCCTTGCGACCCAGAAAACTTTAGCGGCTTAGCAGAATTGAAATTCTTGAAATTACATTGTGCATTGTTATTATTATTGTTGTTGTATAGCTCGTGGATTTGGGTCACAACGCCTGGAAGCATAGCAGCCATTTGCTGAGAGACAAGGGCTGCGACTTCTTCAGCAGTAAAAGATTGTGCATCACATCGAGGAGGCATTGTCTAACAAGGAAATATGAGAAATGAGTGAGGTCGACAATTAGGAAAAACAAAAGAGGTATTGAAAATATCGATGAAACATAAGGAAGGCGGTCATTTGTTCGGTACCTCAAACAAACAAACGACACGCAGTGACTAATCAAAGTAATGAATCAAAATAATGTATTGCGAAGACATGCTCGCCTATAAGTGAACACTCACCCCAAGAGTTCCCAGGTAAGAGTGACTGGTTCGATTATGTGGATTTGTACGAACACTCTAGCCTTAGACAGAAAACTCACGGTACAGGCATTCACTCTTCCAGTTTGGACGTGTTCACATTATTTAGACCCAAACTTTGACGAGATTTTGAAAACTCTGAAGGCACTAAGCCAAAAAATGAGTCAAACTGGAAGGGTTCAAAACCTTACAACAGAGGTTTCAAAACCTAGTAATCAATCATCCTAGAACGGTTGATTAATTTTTGAAGCAGATTCGGATTTTGTGTCCTCGTTGTGGTTATCACCTAAGGGTAGGTGACGGTTTTGTCTTTAAAAATCTAAACGTAATTCAACTTGCGTTGGGGTCCTAGAAAGTTATAGTCTAGGTCAAAGCATTACTAATAACCTAATTCCCTATAACCATTGGCTCTGATACCAACTCTTCTGTCACACCCCGACCACGTAAAACAACAAACCGTGGCGGAAACGTCGGGGAGTGTTGTAACATAATTATTGTTTCTCAACCATGGATACCAAAGAGTTTCGTTTTATTAAATATTAAACATTAACATTGTCTTAAATTTAAACAAGCAAGTCAAACATAGTCTATCATCGTTATTAAATCACTAAGGCCCCGTCCAGTCCTAAGTGAGCATGCATCCTATTAGCAATCAACATTAAGCAACATCACCTGAAACATATGTAAAAACAAAGTCAGCAAAGAATTGCTGGCGAGCACATAGTTTTTGTGTGAGGGTCAGATTCATGGCTCGTTGAAATATCTCGTACAACTTCGTTAATCGATATTTGATACCTTGTTTTGTAAAATGTTTGTATTGTAAATTGAATAACCAAGTCAAAACAGATTGGTTATAATTTATAAACCTCGATGCCATGAATCTTAACCCAAAACATTTGTTTATGTAAACCAAATCATAAATCGTTCTCGTAGTAAAACTCGTATGGTTTATATAGTTTCGTAAACATCGTTGTGTGACATCGTTTAACTCGTTCTCGTTATAGATCATCGTTCATTTGTTTAAATCTTTCATAATCGTTCAATCGTTCAAAATTGTACAATCGTTTAATATCGTTCTCGTTCCAATCGTTCTCGTTTTAATTGTGAAAACTACTTTTGGTCGTCTCGCTAATAACATTCAAACCTTCGTGACTCGTTCATCGTTCAACTCATATTAACAAACCACCAAAGGGTAAGTTAACAATCATCAGGTTCAGTCGTTACCCACTTAACCCACACATAACCATGGGTGCAGTCTGATTACGAGATTTGTCGGATCCTATGGTACCATAACCTAATACTGGTCGGTTCGGCCAAAATTAATGAATGTCATTCGTTATGTAACTCCAACCAACAAGTTCTTTCACATTATCGAAATCGTTATTAGTTTAGTATAAACCATCTTAATCGTTTTGAAACCATCGTTTAAAATATCGAAATCATTTTGATACATATGAATCACCCCAAAACAATCGAAAACAGTAAAAGAGGGGATCTATGTACTCACCTTTGGGTGCGTTTTAATATGTTAACACAATCCCTCAAATTGTTTATTCGTCCTAAATTAAATAAGAATGATTTAATAATAAAAAAGCCACAAATACAAAAGTTTCTCCGATACTTAGAATTTTCACATAACTTTGAGATTTCTCGAAAAGTTATTAGTTTTTATTATATTGGTGTATTTGTATATATATGTGTTCACATATATATATTTTTTAAAACTTCGCGACTTGAACAATTTTATTGGTGACCCTCATCATGTTAATTGTAATATATCTACGATTTGCGCGTCGTAATATATACTCGAATGTAGCATAAGAGAAATATCGTAATACACATAATCTTGTCAACGCTAACACATCATCATACACATATTGTAAAACACATAGCACATTGTAACACATAAAATTTACCCATGAACAACCCATTCTAGTGTACATTGAAAAACACGTATTTTAGTGATTTGGTAACGTTTTTGGGCGCCGGAAGTCACGTATGACTAACCAAACACCAAGTAAACTTAATATAAGTTAAAATACTTATTTTTATAGAAAAAAATATCAGTTTGGTTACTGATCTAAAACAGTTTTATAAAAATCCTCCGAAAAGCCGATTTTTTAACCGATTTACCGCATAGTTTTGCATCGAACGTTACCCGAACCATTCCAAATCGAAACGAATTGATATGTTAACATAAACCATGTTATTTACTGAATAAAATAGTGGTTATACTCATGATAGTGCAGGTTGTTGGTGCATACGTCTGTCGACTTCGTCTTGTATCGAGTCTTGTATTGTACGAGTTAGATCAGGGCACGAAAAACGAGAAACTGGAATTATAGGTAATTCCGCTTGAATGGTTAATAACCATTTCAAGTGAAATCAGATAGATTAATTTCGCTTGAGCTTCTGTTGGATCATTTCAAACGAAATACGTAATTCCGCTTGAAAGTGATTCCGCTTGAGACTGTTTCAAGCGAAATCAGACTTCCTATAAATACCTTCAGTGCCATTTCATTTGTAACGGTTCCGGTCAGTGTAACGAAGTGCTGCCGAAGTGTCCACAGGCTTGTATTAGATCTGAAATCAATATACGGACAGTTTAAAGTGTGAATCTAGCTGAATTGAACTCGATACGTTTGTTTCCGCCACTCGTATTGAGATAAACTCTTCTGATCGACTCGTTCGGGTCTGAAAACGATCCTACAAGTGGTATCAGAGCGAAGGAGGAAGAGTTCTAACCATTTCAGCTGCAAAATCTGTTTTCTACACCTTCTTTTCACAATTAAACAAGTTTTTACGGTTTAAATCGGCTAATCTTCTCACAATATGTACGTAATGATGTTTTAATAAACCCTTGAAATTTTCAGATCTAAAATCGGCTTAATACTTGATCAATTGGACCAAAATCAGATCGAAATGCTGACATCATTCTAATTTCGCTTGAACTGTCTGGTTGATTTTGCTTGAAACGACACATTGTTTCTGATTCCGTTTGAAAATACTTGCTGATTTCGCTTGAATACAATATTCCGCTTGAAATTGCCTTGTGATTTCGTTTGAAATCACCTATTCCGCTTCAAGGCTTATTTCGCTTGAAATTTGAGATTGTGCTTCAAAGTGATTCCGCTTGAAAGGGTTATTTCGCTTGAGAAGAGTATTTCGCTTGAAATTGGCATATTGTGAATCTTGTGAAAACTGAAACATGGAGAACGAGTTTTATAATGCGTTTGCTAGTCCGATGACTGTAGCTCAAAATACAATGTTTGAAAATGAAACGGGAACTATGCAAAAACCACCGAAGCTTATGGATATTGATGATTTTAGTGGATGGTCTGAACGTTTTGGTAACTAGGTAGAAGCTTATCATCTAGATGCATGGGAACATACGGAAGTTCAATATGTTAGACCAGTTGGAAACAATCAGGTGAAAATACCAATTAGAGAATTAAGTGATGTGGAGAAAAAGAAATACAAAGATGAGAAATTGATGATTAGTTTGTTACAACAAGCGATTAAAGAAGATATCTTGATCTTACTACAACACAATGGAAGTGCATATTCGATTTGGAAAGAATTAGAAGCAAAGTCTCTTGGTAGTGAAGATATGCTAAGGAACAAGATGTCACTAATGAAGAAAGAATTTGATCTATTCCGTGGTTTGAGAACGGAAAGTACCAAGCAGATTATTGAAAGATATTGTAACTTGGTGAAAAACATGACAAGATTGGGCATCAACAAACATAAAGATGAGTTGATTGAGAAGCTGGCTAATGCGTTGCCACATGATGTTTGGGGAACGTTTCTGATGATGTTGAGGAATAATAGAAAGGAATACAGTGAGCTAACACTGGGTGGATTCATCAAACATCTTGAAGCTCAAGAGATGGAGCAAAGAAAGATCGCTAGAATGAAGAATTATGATGGAGAACAAGACATCGGATTGTATTTCAAAGGTGGTGTTAGTGAAAAAACAAATTTTTCTCCAAAAGTTGGAACTGCTTTCAATGTAAAAGGTTCTTCAGAAAGTTCATCTCAGGGATCAAGCAGCAAAACAGGATTTACTTCATTTCCAACATTTGATCCTCATTCTTCCACAACCAACTATGGCAAGAAGCTACAATGCAACATTGTATTAAATCTTGAAAATGATCAGGGTTATTCTGAAGAAGTCGCAAAAAGTCACATGTCTTTGTTGGGAACTGTTTTGGAGTCGTATGGAAGTTTAGTAGCAGGTCGAATCGGGAATCCTATGTTGACAAGAGAGGATTACGATCAAATCGATGCTGAGGAGATGGAATTGATGGATATAAAATGGTGTTTGGCTAGTGTGTTAAGACGAGCTGAGAAATTCAAACAGATCACAGGAAGAGATGACTTCCGTGATGCATTTGTTTCTAATTTAGGTTTTGATAAATCTAAAGTTACTTGTTTTCGTTGCAGGGAAAAAGGACACTTCAAAAGGGAGTGCACTAATCGCGAAGCAAGTGGAGTTCAAAATCCTTTCAACAACAATGATTACTATAGGAAATCCATCTATCATCAAGTTGCTCCACAACAACAAGAACCTCAAGTGGCACATGGTAGGAAAGTGATTGAAGATTCAAAGAGAGCATGTTTCGTGAATAAAGGAGATCAGAAATCATCAGAAGGTTTCAGTTGGGACAAATATATTCCAGTTGACACTAAAGCATGTTTGATAAACCAAGATGATGAAAAATTGCCAGAAGGATTTAGCTGGGAAAATTTTAGCGGGGATAATTATTGTCCAGACAAAGAGATGTTAAAAGCTAAAGGTTTTGTTGCTCATGTTATTAATGATTATACTGATGAATATTGGGCAGAAAAATACAGAAAAATTAAGTAGGCTGAAGAAGAGAAATGGAAAAGATATGTAGAAGAAGAAGAAAAGAGACAAGCTGAAGCAGAGAAAAATAAAAGAGCTGAAGAAGTTCAAGTGAAAATAGTCAAAGAAGTTCCAGAATTTGAAATAAAAACAGATGATGAGGTAGTCAAGGTTGCTGAGAAGTGTATGAATTGTGACTCTCTGATAATGTAAAACAATGAACTGCTACACAACATCAAAAGGCTGAAAGAATCATACGATGTTTTGAACAGAGAGATGAATAAGTACCGTGAGTCGAACAGTGAACATGCTGTAGCAATGAATACACTCAAAGGGGCATACATGAGGCATCTTGACAATGTCATTTATTACACAGAAAAATGTGCTGAACTTGAAAAGAAATTGGAAACTCAGAAAATTGAAACAAATAGAGTAAATGAATTGTTGAAAAGTTACTCATGTTCTACTTTTATTGTTGACAGGATTTACCCCATTGTGGAAGGAATGAAGACGTTTGAAGAAGAAAAGACTTCAGAAGAAAAGAAGTCCGAAACAATAGAAGATGATGAAGTGAAGATTTCTGGTAAGAAACCAAGTGTTGTCTATAACAAATGTCCACCCCCGGTCAAAAATGGATATTCTCCTCGAAATCCAAATTCTGAAAGAGTCGAAAAAGCAACAAAATTACAGTGGGAGTCCGAGTCGTCAGATAATTTGCCAGAAAGTATAGATGTCACGTTCACATCGTCTGACACTGATCATGAGTCCAAGTTAATAAAGAAAGTGGTAGATCAGGTGTTAGATAAGGATGAAATGGAGGAGTCCAAACCAGAGTTAGAGTCTGGGTCCAAACCGTCAAAGTCAACAGTCAAAAAGGACAAACGGGTTTATAATAAAGAATTTTTGTTATTCAAATCTAATTTGAATGACGAACCTATCAAAGTAGCATAAACTTTGAAAGATTCTGACAAATTATATTCTGATGAGATATTTCCAATAAGAGGTGTGAAAACTAAAATGATTAAAAAGGTTTTCAAACTAACAGAAATTAATATTTCTGAAATAAAAGATGTAAATCTTTTTGAAAAACCAAATCATTACACCTCAAGAGTTCAACAACGTTTAAACAAGAAAAAAGGTTACAGTTCTGGTTCGGGTTTTCAAAAGAAACCAAACCATTACGGTAATTTCAAAAAGAATGGACTAGGTTTTATACCACCGAAAAATTACAAAAATGAGAAAACTTATAAACCAAAAACTATTTTTATTTCAGGAACAAGTGGTGAGAAAGAACAAAAGAGTTCATGCTGGAAGGAGACGAACAAAAAATTCCTTGCCAAAAAGCAAGAAGAAATGAAGAAAAGAGTTGCTCAAAAGAAGATAGAGACGAGAATCTGTTTTCAATGTAAAACAGCTGGTCACATTGCCAGAAATTGTCCAAAGACAATTCAAACAAAACAGGGAGTCTCTGATAAACTGAAAGAAAAGATTGTTGAGGAAACTGAACTTCCAACTAGAAAATTTAATTGTTTTGAAAATTCAATATTTGAGGTTGGAGAGTGTTCAAAAAATGTTCTAAAAAGAAAAGAAACTTTAAAAAATCAAAAGTGGGTGGTTAAGGGTTCAGGAAATAGTTCTGGTGATGAATCTGATTCCACAAAATCAGAGGAACCAAAAGTTGATTTAAAATTGGAAACATCAGTACCTCCAATGGATGATATCAATTTTCCACCATTGAGGACTGAAAATTTTAAGCAGAAATTGGAAAAGTTGAAATTTCAAATCAATTTTTTCCTGAAAAGAAAGAATTTAATATTGAAAAGGTTTTTAACCCCACAGTGCAAAACATTTTTGGAAAAATGATTAATCGAAAAGTTAAAGGGGTAAAAGAGTTCTATGAGAAGAAGATGGAAGGTAAGCAACCGAGTGTTGACAACTCGGAATCTCCCAAGGTCTGTCAGGCTTGGGAGAATCTCTCTAACTAAAAAAACCAGACTTGCCGGAGCTCCCAAGTTGGTAATCGTGGAGCATGAATCGGCATCTTTATTATATTGTTTGTTTGAAAATTGAAAATTGGTCACTAGTATGACTTGCCAGAACTCCCAGGTTGGTAAGTGAGGAGTAGGAATCGGCATCTTGAGAATTCAACCTACATGAGGTATTGGTTGGTAAGCCATGTGGTTGAAAAAGATTTTTACTTGCAAGTGGTAAATCAAGGACATTAAGTTGTACTTGCATTTTCCTACAAGTGGTTGAAAAACAATGTGATGAATCAAACCCCTAACCTACAAATGGTAAAATCAATCAACAAAACTTATTTTCCGGAAAAACCATTTGATTAAAACAAACTTAAGTGTTTTGAAATCACAATGGGAAAATAGTTTGTTGTGAGGGGGAGTTCTGATTGTTTATGCCAAGTGGATAGCGATTTGAAGTGATTCGATATCAGTTGTCATTTTACTTGTACAGTTTGTTTTCAAATTTCTTTAAAATGTGTTTGAATTTTAGGGGGAGTAAGAAATTTTTAGAAAATCCAAAAACATTTGAAAATTTTGAAAAAGTCAAAAACAGGATAAAAATGAAAAATGAGTTTTGTTGTAAAAAAGAGGAAATGATAGTAGATCAGTTGGACTGTCACAGCATGCTAAAGAAATGGAGAGATAAAATGTGATAAGCGATCTCACTAAAGATGTGACGATAGGCTCAGCTAGACTAGTAGATTTGCGATAACGATACAAACTTAAATGAAAAAGCCTAGTTCTAGTGGGAAACACGGTTGAAAGCATAGTACTTAGTTTTGTCCTTCTTGATTGTGTGCCTACTCGGTAATCGCTGATTGTCGAAAGACATAAAACTGGTTACGTTTGTGAACTTTCACAACTTTGCTAAAAAGTCGCTGTGATTGTGCATTTTATTTTGCAAAGACTTAAACTTGTTTTATTTCTTTATTTTGTTTAAGCATTGGACATCCTCTGCGTATACGTGAGTATCGACCTGGATGTTTGTGCTTAAACGTTCTGCGTTATTTTCTTTGGTGTTTCGTTTAAGCTTTGGATCACCTCTGCGTATACGGAAGTATCGACCTGGTGGTTAAAGCCTAAACAATTTCAATTTGTTTTATTTCTCTTATTTTGTTTAAACACTGGACTTTCTCTGCGTATCGAAAGATCGACCTGATTGTTAATGTTTAAACATTCTGCTTTGTTTTAGTACAAATCACAGTTGATAAAAGTTTAAAGGCATTACTTGAGTCAGTGTATTGCATGATGAGGGGATATGCTGAGATCGTGGGGTCCATAAGAATTTAGTGCAAAATGAATATACCTTAACGTATCGGTAAGCATTTCGAAAGTTTTTAGTTTGAGTTTAAGTGGACAACAATATCGTCAATCTATGTTAATCGTTTAGAACTTAAAATGTTTAAAGCTTAACGGTGTTGGTGATTTGTCACAAAAACTGATATGATCCTCTTACACAAACTCACAAAAATATTGTTTGTAAATATTTCTTTACTGCATTTTATTTACATTAAAAAATCCAAAAAAGATTTTCAGTGTGTTTTAGCATAAATTTTTTGAAAAATTCAAAAAGATTTTCGACAACTGATGTTGGAGAGCTGATTTTCAAAATTCCAAGTGCTAAACTTGATGAACAGGTTTGGGAAAGAATGTATGAAGAAGTTGTGTTTTCAAGTGATTATCAAAGATTAAATCATTTTTGAACTATACCTGCAAGTGGTTTCTAAATTTGCAAAATTTTAAATTTGTGAAACTTATTTTTTAGTAGAGATTTGTGCAGGTTAGCCAGGTTCCGATACCTGAGTTAGATGAGTGCCAGGTTACGATCTAAGAACCTATGGAAAATGAATTCCAGACTGCGATCCCTGCTTAGCGAAAGGGGAGTCTGATGACATCAATAGGGAGTCTGAAGATAGTAGAGCCAGATTCAGATCCTGAAGATTACGAGAAAGAGAAAGAGATTGATTGAAGATGCTTACAATGGAGAATATTTGGATAGAGTGAGCAGACTGATAAAGACTAAAGGTTTGACAACCGAAGACTCGACACTGAAGACTCGTCAACATTCGAGGGGGAGTCTGTTGGTGCATACATCTGTCGACTTCGTCTTGTATCGAGTCTTGTATTGTACGAGTTAGATCAGGGCATGAAAAACGAGAAACTGGAATTTTAGGTAATTCCGCTTGAATGGTTAATAACCATTTCATGCGAAATCAGATAGTTTAATTTCGCTTGAACTTGAGTTGGATCATTTCAAACGAAATATGTGATTTCGCTTGAAAGTGATTCCGCTTGAGACTGTTTCAAGCGAAATCAGACTTCCTATAAATACCTTCAGTGCCATTTCATTTGTAACGGTTCCGGTCAGTGTAACGAAGTGCTGCCGAAGTGTCCACAGGCTTGTATTTGATCTGAAATCAATATACGGACAGTTTAAAGTGTGAATCTAGCTGAATTGAACTCTATACGTTTGTTTCCGCCACTCGTATTGAGATAAACTCTTCTGATCAACTCGTTCGGCTCTAAAAACGATCCTACACAGGTCTCACATAAAGCACATAAATCATGCAAATTTTACATATTTTACCACTTTTTAAGCTATATGTACAACATGCAAAGCTATCAAACCTATGTCAAAGTTTCATGCCTTTATAATATACCAAATAATGTTATTTTTAGTATTTATAATCTGATCTAAAACATTTTTGTCATACAATCACTTTTTATCATTTCTTGAGCTTTAAATCAACATGTATCCTCATGTACAAGTGTCTAAAGCATACTATCATATCACCAACATTTCATATGAGTTTAGATGCATCAAATATGCAACTTATTCATGTTTATTTGCTGATGTATTTGAACATTTATCATATTATGCATAGATCATTAAACACTTGCATTTTAACTATTATTCAAGAACAAGCAACAACTTAAACATGTACTTATCAAAAAATCAAACTTCAAAACTCATACACATACATATATATATACGGTTATACATACATATATATCACCACCATTTTTATTTGTATCAAGACCCATTTTTTTAGATTTCAAGTTTGTGAAAATTCCAAGATTCAAGAGAAACTTCAAATCATCAAGAACAACCAAGAATCAAGAGTATGATTTAAACATAAATGTTATACCTTCAAGATTCAAGTAAGTTGTTGGATGAGGTTTTGATGATATGGAGGTTGAAATCACTTGAAAGCACCTTGGAAACTCCTTTGAATATTCACACCAACTTGAAATTAGCTTGAATTGGGGTTGGATCTTGATGAACAAAGTTGAAAAGATGAATATGGTGAAGGTGATGGTGGTTACGGTTCAAGGGAGAGAGGAGAGAAGGAGATTTGTTGAGTGGAGTGTGATCTTGAAAGATATGAAGATATATCAAGAGATATGGAAGATATATGAAAGAGATATGAAGGTGGCATGCAATAACACTTATCCAAAGAAAATCAAGCAAGATCAAAGCAAAATAAAAAAATCAAATCTTGTAGTTTGGCTGGTCCTAGTGACCGTAATATATATGGGGGGGGGGGGGGGGTAAAGTGTAAGTTTGTTGGGTAAATTAGATAAAAACAGGTATTTAACTGGATACCAGGTATTTTATCTAGCGTTTAAATCCCGGTTTATGGCGTTCTAAATTATTTTTATTATTCTATAAAAATAAACTTTCCAAATTATTACTGAAATAAATTTCAGTTGCCGAGACTTGCTGTGTTGTCTGTGTTTTTGCAGTATAAGCACTGTGTTGCGCAGTAACAGGCGGTACGCGCTTAAACTTGAAAATAACGTTTTTAAGCGTTTTAATTTATTTTTCAACACGGACCTGATTAAAAATAAAATTTTAATCATAACAGAATATTTTTAGGATTTAAATATTATCCGGGCGGTCACCAACGTTCGTTTCCCAGTTTTGTCGTAAATAGTTCTAAAGTTCGAATAAACATGTTTTCGCCATACCGAATCCTTTGAAACTTATTTCTAAGTTATATAAAGGTATATTTAGGGTATGTTTGGCTTATGTCACAGTTCCAGAGTGTACGTCGCATTAAACTGATTGCGTTTACGCACCAGTTTGCGTATAACCTTCCAGAAAGCGATTTAAAGCTTGAAATCGGAATCGAATCAAATTGTAAAATCATCAAACACAATAACACATATAATAACACCAAAGCACATTGTTTTATTGATAATCAACATTGTTTTACATTATACGATGATTACAGAACACAGTTGTCACACTGGGCATCTGGACACAGGCCGTGGTGACCGGGCACAGCCCCGTGTTCAGATTGCCAGTAACAGAAAGTAACAGAAGGCTGGGCACGGGGGCGTGTTCAATGAATAAGCCCCGTGTCCAATTACCTGAACTGGGAATTTTTCTGTAGACCCTTGAGCACGGGGCGTGTTGACTGAGCACGGGGCGCGTTGGCTGAGCACGACCCGTGCTGAACTTGCTGTAATGAAGAAAAATTTCGGGAGGCTCTGTTTTTGTGCATGGGATGTTGGTTCAAGTCTCCCTGTATCCTTCACCATCTCGAGTGTGTTTTATTCATTACAACATCATCCAAACACCAAATAGTTTTGAAAAACATCATTCATTAAAGAGAGAGTTACATAAGGTCCTAGAAAAATAAGAATAAAAAGAAAGCTAAAAGAAGGTTCCTAAGATAGATAGGTCAAGTGATACATGAAATCATCCTAAGGAGTTCTACCCTTATTGTAGGAATAACAAAATCCCAGAAATAGCTTCCCGGTATTTTAAAGGCGTTGTAGAACTCGAAACTAAGATGTCACACCCCGACCACGTAAAGCGACTAGACGTGGCGGAAACGTCGGGGAGTGTTGTAACAGAATTATTGTTTCATAACCATGGCATAAATAATTTCGTTTTATTGAATAAATGAACTCATTGTTTTAATACAATCAAATAAGTACAACTATGATCTTCCAAGTTTTAAAGTCGCTAAGGCACGAGTCCATCCTAATTGTAGCATGTATCAACAATCATTGCAAAGCAGTACCTGAAACATGTGTAAAAATAGGTACGTCAGCATAAAAATGCCTGTGAGATACATAGGTTTTGTGAAAATTTGGATTCATGACTTGTAAGTTTAGGAAAAGTTGTTTAACAAAAGTCAGTCATGAACCTTGTAATTTGATTTGTTTTGTTTTGTTTTGTAAATCATTTGAAAACAATAAGATCAGATGATATGTATAAATAAATGTAAGGTTAAATGAATAACCATGTAAAAATGAGTTTGTATAAGATAAGTTGCTTGTAAAACAATATTTTGATAAAAAGGCTTATAGTATATGTGAAAATATACTTTGGATTTTTAAGAGAATTGAATGAGTAATATATTAAAATATATTTCAGTTCCAGTATCGTTAACCCAAGTGTACTAAATAACGCCACGATATGTAATACAATGAAAACACTTATATATAAGAAGTATCAGCGGCGTATCTACCATGTTTTCATCACATTACACCTGTCCCGTTATCTAAACACTAACCAAAACCCAATCGTTAGATAGATAGTACATTAAATATACTTTATTTGTTTAAGATAATAGTTTTCAGTAGTATATTACAAGTATACTTCGGATTTATAAATAACATATTAAAACTATGTTTTGGTTTCATATATAACATATCATAATATGCTTTAGATGTGATAAATAACATATTAAAACTATGTTTTGGTTTTGTAAATAACATATCAAAATATGCTTTGGATGATAAACAAAATATAATAAGTGTTGGTTTTGTACTTTATCGCATATGGGAGCATATCAAACTATACTTTTGGGAGTATAACTAAATATACAAAAATAATGTGATTTAAGAATTCATTCAGACCTAGTGCATCAAAATACACCTTTGAGACTACAGGGATACCACAAAGGAAGTCCCTATTTGGATGGAGAAACAAAATTGGTTTCAGACATTCCATGACAACAGGAATGGGGTGTCAAATCCTATAGCGCTATATCATACTAACAACCGGTCTGGTGAACAAAATAAGTACAATTCAACAATTAAAGTTATAATCTTTGAAAGAAATCAGTGTTTAAACCATAGATAGTCATTTAGTTTGTCAAATGATAAGTAATAACATGTATAATCAATTATACTTTGAAATCATGAAAATAACAGATAGGTATACATGCTTCACCCCAAAACAGTTTGAAAAAGGGTAAAAGAGGGGAACTATGTACTCACTTGAGATTGCTTAGAAGTCCTAGGATAACCACCAAGCAATGCTAGAGATCCCGGAAATCAAACGGCACCTAATATAGGTAACTATGTTAATAAACCTTACCTATATCGGAGGATCGGATAGAATGAGGGTTCGTAAACCAAACGAATATGGAGACTCGTGTCATATGGTTTAACAAAGCCTACATACTAAATGAAACCTAACCTAAGTGCTTTCGACCCATCGCGACCCATTAAGGTAGCTTATGCTACTTTAACGCGTCGTGCGCGCAAAAGCGCACTCGAGACGTCTAACTAGCCCTATGACAAGTGTTATATGCCTAAACATGTTACAAAATCAGTTATGTGACAAAAGTTTAGGTTACATATGCTTAATTACCAATTATACATGAAAAGGGTATTCTGGTAATTTACCTAAGGCATATAAACTACCTATCATACAACTACTCAAACGAAGCGACCATAAGGTATAACCTCGGAAGGTTATTCCCTATATACTATGGTCACCTAAGGTATTTGGTCGGATCCTAATGATCGACCAAATGGGTCGGGTTCGAAGGTATAAGCAATTTATTAGATCGCTTATGTCACACCCCGACCACGTAGAACATACAAAACGTGGCGGAAACGTCGGGGAGTGTTGTAACAGAATTAATTGTTTCAAATCCATGGCAATTTAAGTTTCGATTTATTAATCAAATATGAAAGATTACATTGTTTTATACAAGAACCAAAGAGTACATAACATAAAGTAGCTAATTCTGGTCTCGTTTTAAGTCACTAAGGCACAGGTCCGCCTAAGTATGTCTTGATAAGTCCTATACATCATCACCTGAAAACACATGTGAAAATAGGTACGTCAGCATAAAAATGCCTGTGAGATACATAGGTTTTGTGAAAATAGGTTTCATGACTTATGTTTGAGAAAATGTTTAGTCATGAACCTTGTAATTTGCTTTGTCTTGTAAATCATTTGAAAAACGATAAGATCAGATGATATGAATAAATAAGAGAATAATGTATGGTTAAATGAATAACCATGTAAAATGAGTTTGTATAAAATAAACTGTATTGTAAACCAAAGTCTTGTAAAAACATGTCACTTGTGTAAAATGTATAAGTCCAAAATGAATGATTTAAATAACGCTATGATATATAATATAATACAAACACTTATGTATAGGAAGTACCAGCGGCGTATCCACCATGATTGTATCATATTACTCACATCTCGTTACTTAAGTCACTTAAACCAACCAACAAAGTATAATGTCTATGTTTAAACCAATTGTCAAAAGTCCTTGTATAAACCATGTCAAATGTTGATAGTCCAAAAGTAGTCAAGTAATGTGCAGCAAATGTTATGTATGGTAAGTAAAATAAGACTACTTAAACCATAAGTAAAAATGTACAAAACAAAGTATTTTGAATATATCAAAAAGTTATGTTTTGCAAAGTGATGCATGATACATTGATACAAACATTTATGTGGTAAGTTAACGCAAACATTCAAGCCTTGAGACAGTCGGATAACCCTTTCAGTCAAGGTTATCAAAAGAATTGTATTCGGATTCAGTCATTCCTTACATCCAAACAAACCCGGGATGTCAGGAATGGGATTTGTCAAGTCCTATGGTACCACTACTTACTACCAAGCGGCGTAGCAAATGTTAATGAATGTAATAAAGACCCGTTTGTGCAAACCAAATGTCATAGCAGTTGTATACATGTCATATGAAAACAATGTACTAAGTATGCTAAGTTAACATACAAAGTAGAAAAGTCTTGTAAATCAATGTGCTAGCATGTTATCAGTCAACATACATGGCAGAAATGTAATGTAAAACAATGTACTAAGTATGCACACAATGGACATACATAGCATGAAAAGTAATGAAATCATGTACTATAATGTACTAACAAACATAGCAGGTATGTGATGTGAAAACAGGAAAGCATGAAAGTAACAAGTAGGCACATGTGTTCCACCCCAAAACAGTTTGGAAAACAGTAAAAGAGGGGTCTATGTACTCACTTGAGATTGCTCAGATGTCTAAAGATAACCACCAAGTAATGCTAGAGATCGCGGATATTAAACGGCACCTAATATAGGTAACTATGTTAATAAACCGGACCTAAATCGGAGGATTTAGACAGAATGAGGGTTTGTAAACCAAACGAGTATAGACACTCGTGTCATATGGTTTAACAAAGCCTACATACTAATTGAAACCTTAATCTAATAGCTTACGACCCATTACGACCCGTTTAGGTAGCTTATGCTACTTTAACGCGTCGTTCGCGTGAAACGCGATCGGACCGCCTAACTAGTCTTATGACAAGTATTATATGCCTAAACATGTTACATTATCAGTTATGTGACAAAAGTTTAGGTTACATATGCTTAATTACCAATTATACATGAAAAGGGTATTCTGGTAATTTACCTAAGGCATATAAACTACCTATCATACAACTACTTAAACGAAGCGACCATAGGGTATAACCTCGGAAGGTTATTCCCTATATACTATGGTCACCTAATGTATTTGGTCGGATCCTAGTGATCGACCAAACTGGGTCGGGTTCGAAGGTATAAGCGATTTATTAGATCGCTTACCCTACGACCCTAGACAACGTGATAATCAGTAGGCATAGTCCCAAGGGACTATGACCATCATGATTACAATCACGTTGCGAAGTTCAAACGAACTTCGCATTGACCATAAGCTGGTCAACGCTGAAAGTCAAACAAAGTTTGACTTTCTGACTCGAAAAGCAATAAAATAAGGAAAAGAACGAAAGAATACTTACGAAGGGTCCCCGAATGCTAATCTCGATTCAAAAATCTCAGGTATGAAACAATAGTTTCAACTTAGAGTTTCTCAAATCAAAATTTTTGTGATTTTGAAGCATGGGGGGTGGGGTATTTATAGTATTCGGTCCACCGTTAAGATCGTTTCATGGAAAACGTGCCTTAATCCCACCCGTACAAGTGTCGGGACCTTATGGTAGCTCAAATTGATCCTTATCAGCTGAATAGGCAAGTTGTAAGCTTGTGGTTGTGGTTAAAACAGCTGGAACATGCTGATTGTTCCATCTAATCTGATCAGAGAGGCGGACGCGGCCCGCATGAGAATGTTCAGAAACTGAGGCGGGCCGCCTGGGAGTTGCAGATCAGAAATATGTTTGCAGAATTACAGTTTCAGTCCCTGTTGATGTTTTAAGCCATTTTCAACACTTCTAAGGCCCGTAAAGCCAACTTTAAGGCCCTAAAATGATGCCTAAACATTTTGGACATGAAACATGTTCAAAAATATGTCGGATGTCAGTTCGTTTGGTCGTACGAACGCGATGTTCGCTTAATTACGACGGAATGCGCACAAGCGCGAAAAACGATCCAAATGACGCGGCGAATGGATTTTTTTATGCCGAACACTAAAATAAAATATTTTAGTGCTTACATAAATTTTTGGATGTCCGGATGTATTCAGAACGTAAGTTATGCGCGAAAATGCAAACTTGTGCACTTTTTGACGCTTTTAGTCCCTGAATGACCCAAAAGTTTATTTTAGCACACCGAACCCCTCAAAGCCTATTTCTAAGCTATGAAAAGGATATTTAAGGTTTGTTTAACTTATGGTCATGTTCCGGAATGTCTGTTACAGTTCAAATTGGCATACTTTTGCAGTTTGTCAACTTTAGTCCCTGTAAGCGATTTAAATTGTTTTTGCAATACCAATGCCTTCAAAACTTATTTCTAAGTTATTTAAAGGTTATTTAAGGTATGTTAAGCCTATTTCACTATTCCAGAGTGTTCATTGCATTAAACTGGTTATATTTACGCATCAGTGCGCGTATAACCTTCCAGAAAGCGATATAGAGTTTGAAATCGAACAAGAATTGATATGTGTAAACGATACACATATTTTTACAAATCCCAAGTATGAAATACAATATTTCATTGGTTTGGCATTTGTTTGATGGTTGAAGTGACACAGGTGTCACAGCTTACCCTTACGACCCTAGACAACGTGGTAATCAGTAGGCATAGTCACAAGGGACTATAACCATCGTGATTACAATCACGTTGCGAAGTTCAAACGAACTTCGCATTGACCATAAACTAGTCAACGCAGAAAGTCAAACAAAGTTTGACTTTCAGACTCAAAAAGCAATAAAAGAACGAAAGAATACTTACGAAGGGTCCCCGAATGCTAATCTAGATCTAAATAACTCAGGTATGAAACAATGGTTCCAACTTAGAGTCTTTTAGATCAGATTCTAGTGAGTTTGAAGCAAATGGGGGTGGGGTATTTATAGAATTTCCCAAACCGTTAAGATCGTTTCTTGGAAAATGTGATCGAATCTCGTGCGTACACTTGTTGGAAAGTTGTGGTGCCTAAAAATGGCCCCTAATGAGCTGAAAGGGTAAGTGTGAGTGTGTGGTTGTGAGTTAATCAGCTGAAATCTGCTGACTAATCAGTTATCTGATCTAGTTAGGCAGTCGTGTAGCGCGACTGGTAAGGCCCTTAGGGCTCACGCTACGCCACCACCCCCTGTTTCAGAAATGTTTCAAAAATGACAGTTTTAGTCCCTGCACGTGTTTAAGGCCTTTTTCGATGCGTTTGAGCCCCGTTAACCTCATTTCAAGGCTCTAAAATGAAGTTAAAGTATAGGGAACTCAAAACATGCTCAAAAATATATCGGATGTCGGTTCGTTTGGTCGTACGATCGCGATGTTCGGTTAATTACGACAGAATGCGCATAAGCGCGAAAAACGATCCAAATGACGCGACGAATGGATTTTTCTCAAGCCAAACACTAAAATAAAATATTATAGTGCTTACATAAATTTTTGGATGTCCGGATGTATTCAGAACGTAAGTTATGCGCGAAAATGCAAACTTGTGCACTTTTTGACGCTTTTAGTCCCTGAATGACCCAAAAGTTTATTTTAGCACACCGAACACCTCAAAGCCTATTTCTAAGCTATGTAAAGGATATTTATGGTATGTTTATTTTATGGTCATGTTCCGGAATGTCTGTTACAGTTCAAATTGGCATACTTTCGCAGTTAGTCAAGTTTAGTCCCTGTAAGCGAATTAACTTGTTTTTGCCATACCAAAGCCTTCAAAACTTATTTCTAAGTTATGTAAAGGTTATTTAAGATATGTTAAGCCTATTTCACTATTCCGGAGTGTTCGTTGGATTAAACTGGTTATATTTACGCATCAGAGCGCGTATAACCCTCCAGAAAGCGATTTAAAGCTTAAAATCGAACAAGAGTTGATATGTGCAAACGATACACATATTTTTACAAATCCCAAGTATGAAATACAATATTTCATTGGTTTGGAATTTGTTTTATGGTTGAAGTGACACAGGTGTCACAGTCTCCCCTACTTTAGGAAATTTCGTCCGGAAATTTAATTCTAGAGGAAACTTGTGAAGACAGCTGTGACGGTTTCGCCTTCTAATAGGTCCATTAAACCCTTAAATAAAACTCTGGGCCATGTTAGGATTCTTAGCGAATTTGTTAACCCTCAAAGTGAATTCCTTGTGGTAGTAAAACATGGAATTTTTTGAACTACGGACAGAAGAACGTTTCTTATGAAGACTTATCATAGGAAACTTGTGTATGCTTGAAATCAGAATTGGGGAGTGTAAGATAAAATGACATCGGTCAAGGTCCAAGACTTCTCCCGTATCATTATTCTTGTCACTATAGGTCTTAACACATAACAAAACTTCTTGTGGTTTCTGTGCACTGAATTTCCATAATTATGTAGGCCTCCATAATTACGTAATCCCTTGCACAGTCCGCACAGTTCATTTCATAATGCGTAGAGGAAAAATCAATTGAATAAACATGAAGCGACTCGACTAGACCACCAAAGGGTCCTTTTAATTAGATCAACGAACGATCTTTTTAACTAGATCAACACATGATCTTCTTAACTAGACCGTCGTACGATCTCCTTAAATAGACCACTTAAGGGATCTTTTTAATTATATCAACACATGATCTTCTTAACTAGACCACCCAAGGGGTCCAATTATAGAATAGTACTTTAAAACCCAAGTGTGACAACTCGAATTTCCGACATTCTTTATTCGCATTAAATGCACGTTGACTTTGACTGTATAGTGGTGATATGATAAATGCATTGTGTTTGCTTGATTTTTGTGTTGTTATTATAGTGTATTAGTTTAGAAATCACATAAACTGATTTAGCACATGAGACTGCTCGACGAAACACAAGTGTGTTTTGCCATGAACATACTCGACGAAACAAGGCTGTTTCGCCAAACCCATCTCGACGAAACAGGCTGTTTCGCCGAGCCCAGTTTCGCCGAAAGCCCATTATGGGCCCAGAACGTTATTCTGAGTATATTTACGTAAAACAACATCACTTTTACACTTTCTATCAAAACAACCGAAACCCTAGAACTCTCTCACTGTGACGGCAAACTAGAAACTCCCGTGCGATCTAACCATCATCTCGGTTAGTAAATTTATGTGTCTTGATTGATTGTTCATCCGTGTAGGTGTTTATGTGTCAAGTGATTCTACATTGATGATGTATAATTGTAGTCGATACATGTTAAATATTAGGGTTCTTGTTATGAGGATGATGATATGGATTTTGATATGAATATTGTAGTCGGATATAAATGGTTTTATGCGAAACTTAATATGATCGAATACTCGGTTCTGGACGTTGTTAATATAATCTGGTTCTGAATGCAAGTTAGCATCTTGATAGGGTTGGATGATGTGATGTTGTAATCGATATGTTAAGATACGTTTAAGCTAGGGTTCATGCTAGATGATGATTCTTTAAGGATTGTGTTATGTGATTCTGAGAACCAATGATTACTGCAGGATTGATATTATTGATTGTCGGCTGTTAGTGATGATTAGGGTTTCTGCATGTAACTGTTATGACGTAACTGAACTGTTTGACGAAACAGAACTCTCGGCGAAACAGAAAGTGTTTCGCCAAGAGCAATCGACGAAATTGAAATCTTGTTTCGCCAAACAAGACTCGACGAAACAGAATGTGTTTCGTCGATGTATGTGTTTCGCCGGCATGTATGTTCGCCAATTATTGTGTTTCGCCGAATATGTAATCTGCACAGTAACTTGAGTTAATTCTGTTAAGTGTTAACTGGAATATCTGACTGCTGTTAAATGATATACATGACTTGTGTGATTGCGAATACGTACTACATGCTTAAACGTGTACCTTGTGACTACAAACTGATTATGTATACGTGCATACTCTAGGACGTGATTGATTTACTTGCGAGCACATACTTAGCATACCGAGCAAACCAAGGTGAGTTCACACAGCCAAGGCATGGGGTTCCCGGGGTGGGAATGGGATTTGATGAATTATTGTGTATACTCATAAAGTAGAACCTAACGATAAGATACGACTAGACTAGTAACACTTATTGAACCGATCTTCGCACACCTGCCAAGGATTGGCCGCGATACTATGAACTGATCTTCGCACACCTGCCAAGGATTGGCCGCGATACTATGAACTGATCTTCGCACACCTGCCAAGGATTGGCCGCGATATTATGACTGACTTCGCACACCTGCCTTTGGAAGGCCGCGAACTAAATTTACAAATCTTCGCACACCTGCCTGGAGAGGCCGCGATACAAATAAACCTAGTCTAGAATACTTGGGGAAAAACATCCCCCAACATCTTCGCACACCTGCCTGGAAGGCCGCGATGGGAACTAATACGATACATTGTAACGAACGAACATACTACTACTCACACTATACTATTACTGAACTATTAACTGTGAACTCGCTCAACTAGTTGTTGACTCTCTCTTGCATGCCTTGCAGGACCTTAGGTACATATGGAGCTTGCACAGGGAGGAGCAGGTCGTTGTGGAACATGGATCGATGATGCCATGTTAATTTTCTAAACGTTTGAATTTTACGATTTACATTGGGTTTACATACTTATGCTTCCGCTACACACTTGTTGATGTTTGGTTTTGAAAACACCTTTCGTATTGATGAATGATTTTTGGTATTTACTTATATGTTCAATATGATTGGTGGCTTGATCCTGGTCAGTCACGCCTCCAAGCGGTGATACTCCGCGTGTGGATTTTGGGGGTGTGACAGATTGGTATCAGAGCCATTGGTTATAGAGAACTCGGTTTTAATAAAGGGAAAACGATTTTTGTTAAAACCAGACTATAACCAGAACGGTGCTCTCAACGATCCACAACGACGCTTCGCTCCACGTGCAAGGCTCAACATCATAGGTATTACTATTCATGTTACTTTATCTACATGCTAGAATTACATAGAACTTTGCTCGTGGTATGCTCAGATTACAGAACCTACTATATGTTATTGCTTGAGAATACTTGTGTGCTCACTCTCTTCGCACTATTCGCGAACCTCTCACCCACATGTTCTCCTTGATGTCAAGATCATGGGTGTACGCGTTAACCTAACTCAAGCCCAGTTGGCGGCTTCGATCACTGAACAAGTTACTGCAGCACTCGCAGCTGCCCAGGCAGGAGGTGCAACCTGCCATCACCACTTACTCTAGGATTTTTAGATCCTACTCTCGTAAACCAACACTCGTGCTCAAGTATGTTTACTCTTACGCACACGACAAGTCAACACGCTCAGCCACCTGTATGCACATACACGACTTTTATGGACTGTCGTCCTACTACTTTCAACGACACTGAAGGAGCTGTTGGACTCCTCCGTTAGTTCGAGGAACTCGAATCGGACTTCGATTTTTGCGAATGACCTGAGGCTCGTAAGGTGAAAGATGCCACTGATATCCTCGAAGGCACTACGCAAACTTGGTGGAGCGCGCAAGTTACGATGTTGGAGCTGGCGGCTGCTAATGCCACCCCATGGAATGATTTTAAGGAACCTATCAAACGTGAATACAATAGTTATGATGCCATCCACAAGTTGGAAGTGGAGTCCTTTAACATGAAGATGACGGGGTCAGAGATAGAAGCGTGCACGATAACGATCCAACAAACTGACAATTTTGTGTCCAACTATGGTGGATCCTCCCATAAAGAGCTTTGAGCTGTACCTCAAAGGCTTAGTACCAGGAATTCAAAACCATGTGATGACGGCTAAACTTGCTACTATTCAAGATGTTACTTATCTTGCTCATCGTCTCATAGACCAGGCAGTGGAACAGAACAAGCTGCCTCAACGTATCAGCGCTACTACTTCAACTACTTCTGCTACCCTCAGTGACAACCAATGAAAGTGGGGTGGAACCTCTAGCAAGGGTTCGACTACGGTTCCGTCCCAGGCACAGCAGCGAAAGATCGATGGCAACCAAAGTCCTGGTCAGCAACCTTTTAGTGGTCAAGGGCAGGGTGAATACAGGGGAAACCACCCTAAGTGCAAACGATGTAACTTGCACCACAGCGGGCAGGGCAACCGAAATCATTGTCAATAATGAAACAAGCTTGGTCATGGAACCAAAGATGGTAGAAACTCACGTCCTGCAAACCAGAACCAACAACAACAGCCACAAGATCTATAGAATCGGCGGCAACAGCAGGGTAACAAGGGATGTTATCAGACGATGCTGAAGGCCACTTCAGAATACACTGCCCACGGTTGAACCAGAACCAGAATCAGAACCACCATCAAAGAAACATGAACAATAATGGAGGCAACAATGGGGGTAATAACGACGGCAATGGTGCCAGGGGTCGAGTGTTCGTGATTGGTCAGGATGATGCTAGAAATGACCCCAACGTTGTGATGGTTTCGACATCGTTATTGGTATGGATTGGCTACCTCAACATCGAGCAGGGACTCTTTGCAAAGAAAAGATCATCCGCATTCCTCGTGCTGGTTAAGAACCTTTGGTAACTCATAGTAACAAGCTCCAGGAGCAGCACCCATAGCTCGAGCACCTTATCGCTTAGCTCCAACCGAACTGGAAGAACTGTCTAAGCAACTGCAAGAACTCTTGGAAAAGGGTTTCATACGTCCTAGCTCTTCGCCTTGGGGAGCTCCAGTACTATTTGTAAAGAAGAAGGACGGTACCTTCCGCATGTGTATAGACTACCGCGAATTGAACAAGGTGACTGTGAAGAATCGCTATCCTCTTCCACGCATCGACGATTTATTCGACCAGCTGCAAGGGTCGAGCTACTACTCCAAAATAGACTTAAGGTCAGGATATCACCAGCTGCGAGTCCGGGATGAGGACGTCTCCAAAACGGCATTTAGAACTCGCTACGGTCACTACGAGTTTTTGGTCATGCCATTCGGGCTAACGAACGCGCCTGCGGTCTTCATGGATCTTATGAACAGAGTGTGCAAACCCTATCTTGACAAGTTCGTCATTGTTTTCATCGACGACATCCTGATTTATTCGAAAAGTCAGGAGGAACACGAGCAGCACTTACGACTTATACTGGAACTTCTACGAACGGAACAGCTATACGCTAAGTTTTCTAAATGTGACTTCTGGCTTCGTGAAGTCCACTTCTTAGGCCACGTGGTGAATAAGGATGGGATTCATGTAGATCCATCCAAGGTAGATTCGATTAAGAACTGGCCTGCGCCTCGCACACCAACCGAAATACGCCAATTCTTGGGTTTGGCGGGTTATTACAGACGTTTCATCAAGGACTTTTCAAAGATTGCACAGCCGCTTGCACTACTGACGCAGAAAGGTGTTGTTTACCGTTGGGGTAATACACAGGAGTCAGCATTTCAGCACTTAAAGGATGGACTTTGCAGCGCACCTATCCTCCCACTGCCTGAAGGCACCGATGATTTTATAGTCTACTGTGATGCATCAATCCAAGGTCTTGGATGTGTATTGATGCAAAGGGATAAAGTTATTGCTTATGCTTCGCGCCAACTTAAGATTCACGAACGGAATTACACGACACACGACCTAGAGCTGGGAGCGGTTGTCTTTGCACTTAAGATATGGCGACACTACTTGTATGGTACCAAATGTGCTATCTACACTGACCACAGAAGCCTCGAACATATATTCAAACAGAAGGAACTGAATATGCGACAACGACGATGGGTCGAACTGCTAAACGACTACGAATGCTCAATTAGGTACCACCCAGGCAAAGCCAATGTTGTGGCTGACGCCCTCAGCCGAAAGGACACCGCGCCTAAGCGCGTGCGAGCTTTACAACTCACCATACAGTCTAGCCTTCCTTCCCAGATACGAGATGCTCAGATAGAAGCATTGAAACCAGAAAATGTCAGGGCTGAAGCCCTACGCGGCTCAAGACAACGATTAGAACAGAAGGAAGATGGTGCTTACTACGTCACAGGACGCATTTGGGTCCCACTGTATGGCAACTTACGCGAGCTGGTAATGGATGAAGCTCACAAGTCTCGCTACTCGGTACACCCTGGTTCGGATAAAATGTACCACGATATTAAGACTACATACTGGTGGCCTAGCATGAAGGCCCACATAGCCACATACGTTAGCAAATGCTTGACTTGTGCGAGAGTCAAGGCAGAATATCAGAAACCGTCAGGACCACTCCAACAACCTGAGATACCACAATGGAAATGGGAGCAAATTTCCATGGATTTTGTCACTGGTCTACCTAGATCTCAGCGCGGAAACGATACTATTTGGGTGATCGTGGATCGACTCACAAAGTCTGCTCACTTCTTGGCTATCAAGGAAACAGACAAGTTCTCTACCTTAGCAGACATTTACTTAAAAGAAGTGGTCTCGAGGCACGGGGTGCCCACCTCCATCATCTCTGATCGTGACACACGTTTTACTTCGGAACTGTGGCAAGCAATGCATAAATCTTTTGGCTCTCGCTTAGACATGAGCACGGCGTATCATCCTCAGACCGATGGGCAGTCTGAGCGCACTATTCAAACTTTAGAAGACATGCTTCGGGCGTGCGTAATTGACTTTGGCAATGGTTGGGAGAAACATCTGCCACTTGTGGAATTTTCATACAATAACAGCTACCACACCAGCATTAAAGCTGCTCCATTCGAGGCATTGTACGGGCGTAAATGCCGATCACCTCTTTGTTGGGCAGAGGTGGGTGAGAGTCAGATCACGGGTCCAGAAATGGTAGTCGATACTACAGAAAAGATTGCACAAATACGACAACGCATGGCGGCAGCACGCGACCGTCAGAAAGCATACGCTGATTTAGACAGGAAACCACTCGAGTTCCAGGTTGGGGATCGGGTGCTACTCAAAGTTTCACCCTGGAAGGGTGTGGTTCGTTTTGGAAAACGCGGCAAACTAAATCCACGATATGTTGGACCATTCGAAGTTACAGAGAAAATAGGTAAAGTGGCCTACAGACTGAACTTACCAGCTGAACTCAGTGCAGTTCACTACGTCTTTCACGTGTCGAATCTGAAGAAGTGTACGTCAGATGAGACCCACATAGTTCCCTTGAAGGAACTCACTATCGACGAGCGGTTGCACTTCGTCGAGGAACCTGTTGAAATCACGGACCGGGATGTTAAGGTCCTCAAGAACACGAGAATCCCTCTTGTACGAGTTCGTTGGAACTCCCGCCGCGGCCCAGAGTTCACCTGGGAGCGTGAAGATCAAATGGAACTCAAATATCCCCAGTTATTCGGAACCAATGCAACTACTACTGAGGCTGAAGCTACCAATACAGAATTTCGGGACGAAATTCCAAATCAACGGGGGGATAATGTGACACCCCAGGAAAACCAGTAATCTTCGCAAACCTGCTCGGGGAGCCGCGATACAATACAGGTAAACAACGTCACACCATTAGCTTTCCTCAGTAACCGCATGCTAAATTTCGGGACGAAATTTCTTTCAAGTTGGGGATAATGTGACAACTCGAATTTCCGACATTCTTTATTCGCATTAAATGCACGTTGACTTTGACTGTATAGTGGTGATATGATAAATGCATTGTGTTTGCTTGATTTTTGTGTTGTTATTATAGTGTATTAGTTTAGAAATCACATAAACTGATTTAGCACATGAGACTGCTCGACGAAACACAAGTGTGTTTTGCCATGAACATACTCGACGAAACAAGGCTGTTTCGCCAAACCCATCTCGACGAAACAGGCTGTTTCGCCGAGCCCAGTTTCGCCGAAAGCCCATTACGGGCCTAGAACGTTATTCTGAGTATATTTACGTAAAACAACATCACTTTTACACTTTCTATCAAAACAACCGAAACCCTAGAACTCTCTCACTGTGACGGCAAACTAGAAACTCCCGTGCGATCTAACCATCGTCTCGGTTAGTAAATTTATGTGTCTTGATTGATTGTTCATCCGTGTAGGTGTTTATGTGTCAAGTGATTCTGCATTGATGATGTATAATTGTAGTCGATACATGTTAAATATTAGGGTTCTTGTTATGAGGATGATGATATGGATTTTGATATGAATATTGTAGTCGGATATAAATGGTTTTATGCGAAACTTAATATGATCGAATACTCGGTTCTGGACGTTGTTAATATAATCTGGTTCTGAATGCAAGTTAGCATCTTGATAGGGTTGGATGATGTGATGTTGTAATCGATATGTTAAGATACGTTTAAGCTAGGGTTCATGCTAGATGATGATTCTTTAAGGATTGTGTTATGTGATTCTGAGAACCAATGATTACTGCAGGATTGATATTATTGATTGTCGGCTGTTAGTGATGATTAGGGTTTCTGCATGTAACTGTTATGACGTAACTGAACTGTTTGATGAAACAGAACTCTCGGCGAAACAGAAAGTGTTTCGCCAAGAGCAATCGACGAAATTGAAATCTTGTTTCGCCAAACAAGACTCGACGAAACAGAATGTGTTTCGTCGATGTATGTGTTTCGCCGGCATGTATGTTCGCCAATTATTGTGTTTCGCCGAATATGTAATCTGCACAGTAACTTGAGTTAATTCTGTTAAGTGTTAACTGGAATATCTGACTGCTGTTAAATGATATACATGACTTGTGTGATTGCGAATACGTACTACATGCTTAAACGTGTACCTTGTGACTACAAACTGATTATGTATACGTGCATACTCTAGGACGTGATTGATTTACTTGCGAGCACATACTTAGCATACCGAGCAAACCAAGGTGAGTTCACACAGCCAAGGCATGGGGTTCCCGGGGTGGGAATGGGATTTGATGAATTATTGTGTATACTCATAAAGTAGAACCTAACGATAAGATACGACTAGACTAGTAACACTTATTGAACCGATCTTCGCACACCTGCCAAGGATTGGCCGCGATACTATGAACTGATCTTCGCACACCTGCCAAGGATTGGCCGCGATACTATGAACTGATCTTCGCACACCTGCCAAGGATTGGCCGCGATATTATGACTGACTTCGCACACCTGCCTTTGGAAGGCCGCGAACTAAATTTACAAATCTTCGCACACCTGCCTGGAGAGGCCGCGATACAAATAAACCTAGTCTAGAATACTTGGGGAAAAACATCCCCCAACATCTTCGCACACCTGCCTGGAAGGCCGCGATGGGAACTAATACGATACATTGTAACGAACGAACATACTACTACTCACACTATACTATTACTGAACTATTAACTGTGAACTCGCTCAACTAGTTGTTGACTCTCTCTTGCATGCCTTGCAGGACCTTAGGTACATATGGAGCTTGCACAGGGAGGAGCAGGTCGTTGTGGAACATGGATCGATGATGCCATGTTAATTTTCTAAACGTTTGAATTTTACGATTTACATTGGGTTTACATACTTATGCTTCCGCTACACACTTGTTGATGTTTGGTTTTGAAAACACCTTTCGTATTGATGAATGATTTTTGGTATTTACTTATATGTTCAATATGATTGGTGGCTTGATCCTGGTCAGTCACGCCTCCAAGCGGTGATACTCCGCGTGTGGATTTTGGGGGTGTGACACCAAGGGACTTGACTATAACATAGAAGTCCATTAAGGATTTAAGATAGTAACTTTGGATATCCAACTATGAATCCCTCATATGAGATATGAAAGATTTTACGAGGATTTGGATGGATCACATACAACCACAAAACATGTAAGAAAACACATAAGCACAAAATTAGTTAACTTGTTTATTTAATTTGTTGTCTTTGAGCATGGATAATTAAAGCACACCAGGAATCCAATCAGTGGATTTTATTTGGCACTTTAATCATTTTCAAGGATCCATCTATAAAGATAGAAGGATTTTCAATAAGAGTGTGGCTTTGTTTCTTAAAAGAAACGAGTGTTTAAGGTTCTTGGGGAAATCACAAGTGATCATAAAATGACAGAACCACACGAGTAGTTTGTATTTGGGTTGACATCATAAGGTTGCATCAATCATTCATATAAACGCATAAATTTTGCAGAAATAAGAACAACAAATCTTTATTTATGTAACAACCGAATGGTCTTGAAGTGTCAAAAGATAACAACCAAGGAAAATACAAAGCACTAATTGTTCACTGCTGCATCATTGTTCCCGTTTGCCTCATTGATGTTAAATGCTCGTCCTCGCGCCGGAGGTGCGTTAATAAGTCTTGGGCAATTGTTCCTGTAGTGGGTAAGGTCACCGCAGTTATAACATGACCCCGGAGGGAACCGTGCTTGAACAGCAGCAGGGTTTGCAGCAGCTTGATTTGCATAACGACAAACATTGATCAAATGTCCCAACCGCCCACAGTGGGTACATTTGTGACACTGCTCTTGCTCCAGATGATGACGGTTGCACTTGTTGCACAAAGGTGCGGTACCAACATAGTTTTGCCTTTTGCGAGGTTGTGCTGGCTGGTTTGGTGCAACCTGTTTCTCTTGAGCAGTTACAATGTAGTTTTGAGAGGCTTTGCGCTTCTTCTTCTTGGATACCTCATCCTATTTTTCCTTTGGCTCCGCTTGAGCAGTCTTGTCAGATGGTCTTGGGTCGCCCTTCCGAAACAGCTTATGCTTCCTGATATGGGATTCAGATAGAGTGGCAGACAATTCAATGGCTTGTCTGACAGTAGTAGGGTTGCTACCAGTAACGATATCCTGAATTACGTCAGGAAGACCATCAATGTATTTCTCAATCGCCTTATCCAGAGGTGTAACCATAGTAGGGTATAACAAGCTCAATTCCTCATAGCGGTCAGTATAGGCTCGATGTTCCCCACTGTCTTGCTTCAAATTATCAAATTCCCTTTCTAGAGCCCTTAGCTCATGACGAGGACAGAATTCCTTCATCATAAGAGCCCTAAGCTCGGCCCATGTCTGTGCTAATGCAACCTCAGCACCGCGGTCTCTCATCACCCCGTTCCACCACGTAAGAGCCCTCTTCTGAAACACACTCGAAGAAAACTCGACCTTGCGATTTTCAGGACACTGAACGTGACAGAAAGTATTCTCAATGCTCTCGAACCATTGAAGAAGCCCAGTTGCTCCCTCAGAACCACTAAACTTGAGCGGTTTAGCCAAGTTAAAATTCTTGAAATTGCATGGAGCATTGTTGTTGTTGATGGCTTGCATCATTTGAGCATAAAGATTTGGGAAGGCAGCAGCCATTTGCTGCGCGATGATTTCCGCCAGTTCGGCATTCGCCATCTGATTGTCGCGTCGAGGAGGCATTCTAAAAGAGGAACATGAAAGGAAACGAGTGAGAGAATTAGACGAAAAGAATGAGATGAAACAAATCTGATGAAAGCAAGGATAGTGGTCATTTGTTTGTTACTACAAAGCAACAAACGACCCCGGTGATTAATCAAAGTAAATAGGTCAAAAATAATGTATCGCGAAGACATGCTCGCCTATAAGTGGACACTCACCCCAAGAGTTCCCAGGTAAGAGTGACTGGTCCGATTATGTGGATTTGTACGAACACTCTAGCCTTAGACAGAAAACTCAGGGTACAGGCACCCACCCTTCCAGTTTGCATGTGTTCACATTATTTAGACCAACTTTGACGGGATTTGAAAACTTAGAGGGTTCAAAACCATATAATAAATCATCCTAGAACAGATGATTAGTTTTCAAAGCCGGATAGAAATTTGTGTTCTTATTGTGGTTGTCACCTAAGAATAAGTGACGGTATTGTTTTAAAACTAAACACAAGAAAACTTGTGTTAGGGTCATAGGAAGGTTATAGTCTAGGTCAAAGCATTACTAATAACCTAATTCCCTATAACCATTGGCTCTGATACCAACTTTTCTGTCACACCCCGACCACGTAAAGCGACTAGACGTGGCGGAAACGTCAGGGAGTGTTGTAACAGAATTATTGTTTCATAACCATGGCATAAATAATTTCGTTTTATTGAATAAATGAACTCATTGTTTTAATACAATCAAATAAGTACAACTATGATCTTCCAAGTTTTAAAGTTGCTAAGGCACGAGTCCATCCTAATTGTAGCATGTATCAACAATCATTGCAAAGCAGTACCTGAAACATGTGTAAAAATAGGTACGTCAGCATAAAAATGCCTGTGAGATACATAGGTTTTGTGAAAATTTGGATTCATGACTTGTAAGTTTAGGAAAAGTTGTTTAACAAAAGTCAGTCATGAACCTTGTAATTTGATTTGTTTTGTAAATCGTTTGAAAACAATAAGATCAGATGATATGTATAAATAAATGTAAGGTTAAATGAATAACCATGTAAAAATGAGTTTGTATAAGATAAGTTGCTTGTAAAACAATATTTTGATAAAAAGGCTTATAGTATATGTGAAAATATACTTTGGATTTTTAAGAGAATTGAATGAGTAATATATTAAAATATATTTCAGTTCCAGTATCGTTAACCCAAGTGTACTAAATAACGCCACGATATGTAATACAATGAAAACACTTATATATAAGAAGTACCAGCGGCGTATCTACCATGTTTTCATCACATTACACCCGTCCCGTTATCTAAACACTAACCAAAACCCAATCGTTAGATAGATAGTACATTAAATATACTTTATTTGTTTAAGATAATAGTTTTCAGTAGTATATTACAAGTATACTTCGGATTTATAAATAACATATTAAAACTATGTTTTGGTTTCATATATAACATATCATAATATGCTTTAGATGTGATAAATAACATATTAAAACTATGTTTTGGTTTTGTAAATAACATATCAAAATATGCTTTGGATGATAAACAAAATATAATAAGTGTTGGTTTTGTACTTTATCGCATATGGGAGCATATCAAACTATACTTTTGGGAGTATAACTAAATATACAAAAATAATGTGATTTAAGAATTCATTCAGACCTAGTGCATCAAAATACACCTTTGAGACTATAGGGATACCACAAAGGAAGTCCCTATTTGGATGGAGAAACAAAATTGGTTTCAGACATTCCATGACAACAGGAATGGGGTGTCAAATCCTATAGCGCTATATCATACTAACAACCGGTCTGGTGAACAAAATAAGTACAATTCAACAATTAAAGTTATAATCTTTGAAAGAAATCAGTGTTTAAACCATATATAGTCATTTAGTTTGTCAAATGATAAGTAATAACATGTATAATCAATTATACTTTGAAATCATGAAAATAACAGATAGGTACACATGCTTCACCTCAAAATAGTTTGAAAACGGTAAAAGAGGGGAACTATGTACTCACTTGAGATTGCTTAGAAGTCCTAGGATAACCACCAAGCAATGCTAGAGATCCCGGAAATCAAACGGCACCTAATATAGGTAACTATGTTAATAAACCGGACCTACATCGGAGGATCGGATAGAATGAGGGTTCGTAAACCAAATGAATATGGAGACTCGTGTCATATGGTTTAACAAAGCCTACATACTAAATGAAACCTAACCTAAGTGCTTTCGACCCATCGCGACCCATTAAGGTAGCTTATGCTACTTTAACGCGTCGTGCGCGCAAAAGCGCACTCGAGACGTCTAACTAGCCCTATGACAAGTGTTATATGCCTAAACATGTTACAAAATCAGTTATGTGACAAAAGTTTAGGTTACATATGCTTAATTACCAATTATACATGAAAAGGGTATTCTGGTATTTTACCTAAGGCATATAAACTACCTATCATACAACTACTCAAACGAAGCGGCCATAAGGTATAACCTCGGAAGGTTATTCCCTATATACTATGGTCACCTAAGGTATTTGGTCGGATCCTAATGATCGACCAAATGGGTCGGGTTCGAAGGTATAAGCGATTTATTAGATCGCTTACCCTTACGACCCTAGACAACGTGGTAATCAGTAGGCATAGTCACAAGGGACTATAACCATCGTGATTACAATCACGTTGCGAAGTTCAAACAAACTTCGCATTGACCATAAACTGGTCAACGCAGAAAGTCAAACAAAGTTTGACTTTCAGACTCAAAAAGCAATAAAAGAATGAAAGAATACTTACGAAGGGTCCCCGAATGCTAATCTAGATCTAAATAACTCAGGTATGAAACAATGGTTCCAACTTAGAGTCTTTTAGATCAGATTCTAGTGAGTTTGAAGCAAATGGGGGTGGGGTATTTATAGAATTTCCCGAACCGTTAAGATCGTTTCTTGGAAAATGTGATCGAATCTCGTGCGTACACTTGTTGGAAAGTTGTGGTGCCTAAAAATGGCCCCTAATGAGCTGAAAGGGTAAGTGTGAGTGTGTGGTTGTGAGTTAATCAGCTGAAATCTGCTGACTAATCAGTCTTATCTGATCTGGTTAGGCAGTCGCGTAGCGCGACTGGTAAGGCCCTTAGGGCTCGCGCTACGCCACCACCCCCCTGTTTCAGAAATGTTTCAAAAACGACAGTTTTAGTCCCTGCACGTGTTTAAGGCCTTTTTCGATGCGTTTGAGCCCCGTTAACCTCATTTCAAGGCTCTAAAATGAAGTTAAAGTATAGGGAACTCAAAACATGCTCAAAAATATATCGGATGTCGGTTCGTTTGGTCGTACGATCGCGATGTTCGGTTAATTACGACGGAATGCGCATAAGCTCGAAAAACGATCCAAATTTTTGGATGTCCGGATGTATTCAGAACGTAAGTTATGCGCGAAAATGCAAACTTGTTCACTTTTTGACGCTTTTAGTCGCTGAATGACCCAAAAGTTTATTTAGCACACCGAACACCTCAAAGCCTATTTCTAAGCTATGTAAAGGATATTTATGGTATGTTTAACTTATGGTCATGTTCCAGAATGTCTGTTACAGTTCAAATTGGAATACTTTCGCAGTTTGTTAAGTTTAGTCCCTGTAAGCGAATTAACTTGTTTTTGCCATACCAAAGCCTTCAAAACTTATTTCTAAGTTATGTAAAGGTTATTTAGGGTATGTTAAGCCTATTTCACTATTCCGGAGTGTTCATTGGATTAAATTGGTTATATTTACGCATCAGAGCGCGTATAACCCTCCAGAAAGCGATTTAAAGCTTAAAATCGAACAAGAGTTGATATGTGCAAACGATACTCATATTTTTACAAATCCCAAGTATGAAATACAATATTTCATTGGTTTGGCATTTGTTTGATGGTTGAAGTGACACAGGTGTCACACAAGAGGTGTCCCCTAGATATTTTTGAGCCATTCTTCTATTTCTTTTGGGAGGAAGAAGGCGGGCTCATTTTCCACAACATCTTGTGGTGGAGGAGTGACAGCAACCGGGACCCCATGTAGTACGTCTTGAGGGGGTTCCGTGTGTATGGCGTACCACTCGGCTGGTATGATAACTTCTGGTACCACATTCCATGCCCTTTGTGTAAAGATTCATACCAAAGGAGGAGAAGCGAGGATATTCAACCTTTGGTGCAAAAGGTTGACCTCTATAAGACACCCTTCTAGTCCCACCGATAAATGATTGATACGGTCGACCAGAGCTTCCTCAACCCTCATCATTTCGTCTATCGCCTCTCTCAAAGCATAGACATAGTTGACGAGGGAGTCTTCTACCGATGACCTTCTTCCTTGTCGATTGTTCCTGGAGTGTGATGAGGATGTTCCGTTGTTTCTGCTTGACATTCTAGGAGAACAAACCAAAAAGAGTTCATTTTAGTGAAACAGTACCTCGAACACGGCCCCGTGATCACTGAACACGGCCCCGTGCTCGCTGAGCACGGCCCCGTGTTCACCTCTCTGCAGATTTTCGGAACAAGGAATCTTGGAGCTTTAATTTATTTTTCTGACTTTTGAAGCATGTTTTAGCAGAAATAACTTAAAACAGTGTTTTAAAACTTATTTTTAACAAGATCCCTTGAATAAAATTCTAACAAATATCACAATAAAGCTTGAGACCATGGTGATTTCATGCTCTAATGGAGGTGCTTGAGGGAAAAAATAAAGAAGAAGGAAATGGACAAAAGTAGAAAAGACAAGATGGTTGTTGAGAACCTTCTTTAGAATATACCTAGTATGGTATGTGTGAAGATCCCACCAAATCTCTGTCTTTGGAATGGTCCAAATGTGCAGGAATCTTGCTGCATTTATAGAAAATGACAGCACGCTGGACACGGCCCTGTGTTCGCTGGACACGGCCCCGTGTGTAGACAAGATTCTGACACTTTTTGTCTGTATTCTCACGAGAATCTTTTGGTGGACACGGGGGCGTGCTGACCTGGACACGGCCCCGTGTCTAGAAGCTGTTTATGAAGTTTTGTCTATTTTTAAGGAATTTATCCGGATCGGGTGGTTCCTTACTGGACGGAAAAACACCGAAGTGCCTGAGATACCTTAGTTGCCCTAGTTTTAGATGAGAATGCAAGAGGTTATCGGAAAGGGTGATTCCTATGCTAAATGTAGGTGGACAAGTCCAACCCTTATCCGGGCTCTTGTTAAAGAAGGTGTATGTCGAATCGCTCAGGTCTATGTATGCATCGACGGAAGTCGATGGTGTGACACTCTAGGTTTTTCCGAGTGAACGCCTTGTAATTTCGTTATGCGTATATATGTGTTATTAAATGAAAAGTTGCGTTTTACCTTAATGTGCTATGTGTGGTATATATATATATATATATGTATATGTGTGAACCGAACCCGACTTGAGACCACTCGGTCTCGAGTAAACAGAAACGGTTGGGCCGGATTGGGCCATATACCCCCCCTACGAGCCCACTCGGAACCATTGTAGGGTGCACCACCCAAACCGAGTATAAAACCCATGCCCAAGCCCTCCTTCTCTCATTTGACACTCCCACCATTCACACTCCCTTTCACACTCTCTTCTCACTAAAACCCAAGAACACCACCACCAAATCTCTCTTCCCTTCTCTCGGATTCAAGCCGGAAGCATCAAGACTCGGTCAAGCTCGTAATCATCTCCCGGATACTTCGAATCCTCATCCTCCTTCTCGACTTGGTGTTTTCTTCTCTATCGGTTAGTGTTTTCTTTTGGTTGATAATACATGAAGATGGTTGTTGTTTTTATGTAATGAAGGTGTTTCTTATATAGAAGATGATATGCATACTTGTTAGATGATTTGTATGTATATGATGATGATTATCGGTTAACATGTCTTGATTTCGGATATATTACATAATGAGTTAGTGCTATCTTGTGTTTGAATGTGGTTTAAACCATGAGTTGTTGATGATCATGAGATTTGGTTGCTTAGCGTTCATGACTAATCGGATTATATGCTCTTAGGCTAAGAAATCAAATGCTTGATAAAAAGGTTGCACACATGTGGAAATCGGATTAGTTGTTGATGTGTTTCTATTGTTGTTCATGCTATAGTTCATAAAGGATGATGATAAAAACCTAAATGAAGAACTTGATGAATATGCTATGAATGTTGTTGAATATTTGAAATATGTTTGGTTTGATCTGTTTTGAATTGCATTTAGACAATAAAACATGTTTAAGCATTCTGGTTGGTTAGTACAAAATCTCATGAAATTGCAATCTCATTGGTTAGTACATCAGAGGTTCTAGAAGGATTCTTGTGCACGTATCCGAGGTTGCGACTCGAAACCTCCGGTTGCGACTCGCAACCAAAACATGACAACTCGAGACTACGGCGGTTGCGACTCGCAACCAGATCATGACAAGTCGAAACCTCCGGTTGCGACTCGTAACCAGATCATGACAAGTCGAAACCTCCGGTTGCGACTCGTAACCAGATCATGACAAGTCGAAACCTCCGGTTGCGACTCGAAACTGTGTGTTCTCGAGTCGAGACCTCTTGGTCTCGACTGGGCTGCCTGTTTCCGTTATTGGGCCAAAATGTATGAACTGTTCATGCTTGTTACTATTTAAACTGGAATAGGTGACCTATATGTTTTGGGCTTGTATCTGTTCAAATATGCCATGTGCTGATTTCTGTTAATTTTATGTCGTGCATGCTCTGTGTTAGATACGTGTAGAATATACGTGACATCTCCGTACCCAAACCTGACCTATACTGGTAACCATATTAGGACGTGGTGATCAACGTATTTGACCAAGTAAACTGTCTACCGAGCAACCCAAGGTGAGTTCACACACTAAAAGCATGCGTCCCAGGGAGGGACACGAACCAACAAAATAATGTTTTCAAACTAGTAATTTCTGGGGGAATACGCAAACGGTACTCTTGTACTACTACATCCGGGGGAGATACGTTTGGGTATTATTTATAAATCACAACTAGCAACACTAAACGAATCTCTATCACATTAAGTCCCTGCTTATAGTACCGATTAATCGCCGGGGGCGAACGGGTTATTAGTTGATAGCGCTATTAGGTTTGACAACCTCACACCGTGACCGGGGGAGATCGGGCGTGAACTATAGACCTTGCATCTCGGTCAATGACGATAGACATTGACCCGGGGCACCAAATCTTCTCGTCAACAGTTTCGGTAATTCAAGTTTAGTAGCTTTCATATGGGGTAGCTCCCCATGACGTGATTATAAATGCTTTACCTAAACAACCTACATTTCTTTTGAAAAGCTAAAACTGGACATCTCGTGAGCTCGCCAACATTTCTGTTGACACCCTACTGCATGCTTTGCAGGTAACCAGTGAATCAGGAGCTTGCAGCTTGGGGATATGTAGTGGTCGTCTTAACCCGTGTGTTGGGTTTTCGAATAATCTTGAACAATGAACTTTGTTTTGAAACTGTTTGGTTTATGCTTCCGCTGTTTGTTTAAACTACCATTAGAACCTAAACTTTTAGAACTCTAAAAATATGATGTTTACTAACTACTGTGGTTGGTGAATACTTTTACTACTAATCAATGCTCAGTATAATTGGTGGCTGGATCCTGGTCAGTCACGCCTCCAAGCGGTAGTACTCCGCAAGTGGATTTTGGGGGTGTGACAGATTGGTATCAGAGCCATTGGTTATAGTGAACTTGGTTTTAAAAAGAAGAGTCTTTTTGAGAAAAACCAGACTATAACCCGTGACTCGTGACGACACTACACTCCAAGGGCAAGACTCGGCATACTAGACCTCGTAGCTCGGACTTGTGTTTACTTGCTTGTTTATCTTATATTGCCTGCTCTACTATACATACTGGTGTGCCTAATTAGATAGATACCCATTTCTCTTCTACCTCATTCTCGCTACGTTACAACATTGCACTCATACTGTGTTTTCTGGCTATGAAGACAATGAGTGGACGCGGAAGAGGAAGCGTTAACATGACTCAGGCTCAATTCGCTAACTTGCTCAACACGGTGGCTGCAGCTTTCGCAGCTCACCCTGGAGGTAAACTCGTTGCTATAGGATGTTTAGATCCTAACCCCACATCGTCTTTTCACCTCTAAACCTATTCGCTCCATTTCTCACAACAGGTCAGCCTGCGCCTGCGCAACCACGTGTGTGCACTTTCAAAACCTTCATGGATGGCAAGCCTCTCCCTTTCGACGGCACTGAGGGTGCCATAGGCCTTCTGCACTGGATTGAAAAGGCCGAAGCTGTCTTTGCTGTCTGCGAGTGTCCCCCTGCTAACTGGGTTAAGTACGCAACTGGTACGCTTGAAGGAAACGCGCTTTCATGGTGGAAGGCACAGATTCAGATGCTTGGTCTGGAAACTGCTAATGCTACTGCATGGGAAGATTTCAAGAACATGATCAAAGAGGAGTACTGTCACAGGGATGACATCCACAAACTCGAGAACGAGTACTATGCGCTCAAGATGGTCGGATCAGAGATTGAGACCTACACTAAGCAGTCCAATGACTATGCTGCACTTTGCCCAAACATGTCCCAACCTATGTATCGAAGGATCGAATTGTACATCAAAGGCTTGGTCCCAGAAATCCGGAGCCATGTGACCTCGGCCAACCTCAATACCATACAGCCCGTGGTTCGTCTTGCTCACAAACTCACCAATCAGGCTGTGGAAGAGGGCAAGCTGCCCAAGAGGATCGGTACTACTGCTGGAACTTCTAGCGATAACAAACGAAAGTGGGATGGAAACCAGGGTAAGGATGCTAACTCTACTCAGGCCCCGGCTCAGCAAAGGAAGACTGATAATAACAAAGGCCCTCAGCAGCAGGGTGGCTATCAGGGCCATCTCCCCAAATGTAACAAGTGCAATCGGCATCACAATGGGCCCTGTGCGAAGAACAAGTGCCAGCGGTGCAACAAGGTGGGACATGAGGCCAAAGATTGTAGGAGCCCTCATCCCGCAAGGCAAAATCAACCACAGCAGCAGCAACATCATGGGAACATCAAGGGTTGTTTCCAGTGCGGAGCTGAGGGGCACATTAAGAAGAATTGTCCTCAGTTAAACCAGAACAACAACCATCAGGGTGCTGGGAACAATAACAACAATGCTGGAAATGGTGCTAGAGGAAAAGCTTTTGTGATTGGAGCTGGGGAAGCAAGGAATGACCCCAACGTTGTAGCGGGTAAGTTCCTACTTAAAGATCGTTATGTTTCCATGCTATTTGATTCCGGAGCAGATGCTAGTTATGTATCCCTACGTATTAGTAAGAAACTTAAGCTCACTCTTACGCCGCTAAGCTCTAAGCACACCGTTGAAATAGCCAATGGTAGAAACCTCGAGGCCTCACACATAATTCGTAACTGCAAATTAGAGTTGTCTGGATAGACCTTCTGTATCGATCTTTTCCCCATCATTCTTGGAAGCTTCGACGTCATCATTGGTATGGATTGGTTATCCAAACATCGAGCTGAAATCCTCTGCCAAGAGAAAGCTATTCGTATTCCCCGCCCCCCTGGCAAACCTCTTATAGTTCAAGGCGACAAGAGCGGAGAAGTCACAGGCATCATCTCATTCTTAAAGGCCCAGAAGTGTCTGCGAAAGGGGCACACCGCTATCTTAGCACTCGTAGCCGACACACAGAAAATGGAAAACAGGATTGAAGATTTTCCAGTTGTACGCGACTATCCTGAGGTATTCCCGGAGGAACTACCTGGACTCCCTCCTCACCGTCAGGTCGAATTTCAAATCGAGCTAACTCCCGGAGCAGCGCCTATAGCTCGTGCACCTTATCGGTTAGCCCCCGCGGAGCTCAAGGAGCTTTCTACTCAACTACAAGAACTTTTGGACAAAGGTTTTATCCGTCCTAGTTCATCACCCTGGGGAGCCCCAGTACTCTTCGTCAAAAAGAAAGACGGCTCATACCGAATGTGCATTGATTACCGCGAGCTTAATAAGGTTACCATCAAGAATCGTTATCCACTTCCCCGTATCGACGACCTGTTCGACCAGCTGCAAGGATCGAGCTATTATTCCAAGATCGATTTGCGATCGGGTTATCACCAGCTGAGAGTCCGCGATGAGGACATCCCTAGGACTGCTTTCAGAACCCGCTATGGTCACTACGAATTCCTTGTTATGCCTTTCGGAATGACCAACGCACCTGCGATCTTCATGGATCTCATGAACCGAGTATGCAAACCCTACCTCGACAAGTTCGTAATCGTGTTCATCGACGACATCCTAATCTACTCGAAGAGCCAAGAGGAGCATGAACAACACCTACGTCTTATTCTCGAACTCCTTCGCAATGAGCAACTGTACGCCAAATTCTCGAAATGTGATTTCTGGCTTAGAGAAGTTCATTTCCTTGGGCACATCGTCAATCAAGAAGGGATTCATGTTGACCCCGCTAAGATTGAGTCCATTAAGAATTGGCCTGTACCTAAGACTCCGACCGAAGTTCGCCAATTCTTGGGATTGGCAGGATACTATCGAAGATTTATCAAGGGATTCTCTAAGATCGCTCAACCACTTACGACACTCACTCAGAAGGGTGTTGCTTACAAATGGAGTGATGCTCAGGAATCTGCCTTCCAGGAACTAAAGAAGAACCTTTGTAGTGCTCCTATCCTCTCCTTACCCGAAGGTACCGACGACTTCGTCGTTTACTGCGACGCTTCTATTCAAGGACTTGGCTGCGTATTGATGCAACGCGAGAAGGTTATTGCTTACGCCTCGCGACAACTCAAGGTCCACGAACGGAACTATACGACGCATGACTTAGAATTTGGAGCTGTGGTCTTCGCGCTCAAGCTTTGGAGACACTACTTGTACGGCACCAAGTGCACGATTTACACTGATCACAAGAGTCTCCAGCACATAATGGGACAAAAGGAGTTGAATATGCGGCAACGCCGATGGGTCGAACTCCTGAATGACTACGAGTGTGCAATCAAATATCACCCAGGCAAGGCTAATGTGGTAGCCGATGCCCTCAGCAGAAAGGAGACCAAACCCAAGCGCGTTCGTGCATTACAGCTCACTATCCACTCGAACCTCCCTAATCAAATTCGGAATGCTCAGGTTGAAGCATTGAAAGCCGAGAACATCAGGGCTGAGTCCCTGCGAGGATCGAGGCAACGATTGGAACAAAAAGAAGACGGTGCTTACTACGTAGCTGGACGCATATGGGTTCCGCTTTATGGAAATTTACGTGACCTTGTGATGGATGAAGCTCATAAGTCCCGTTACTCAGTGCATCCAGGTTCAGATAAGATGTACCACGACTTGAGGGCTACCTATTGGTGGCCTGGCATGAAAGCCCACATAGCAACCTATGTCAGAAAATGTTTGACTTGTGCAAGAGTCAAGGCTGAGTATCAGAAACCATCAGGCCTACTCCAACAGCCAGAGATCCCGCAATGGAAATGGGAGCAGATTTCCATGGATTTTGTTACTGGCCTGCCTAGGTCTCAACGCGGAAATGACACTATTTGGGTAATAGTGGATCGCTTAACTAAGTCTGCACACTTTTTGGCTATCAAAGAAACAGACAAGTTCTCTACCCTAGCAGAGGTATACTTAAAAGAAGTGGTTTCGAAGCACGGAGTGCCTACCTCTATTATTTCTGATCGAGATGCACGTTTTACTTCTGAATTGTGGCAAGCTATGCACAAATCTTTTGGCTCGCGTTTAAACATGAGCACCGCTTATCATCCGCAAATGGATGGGCAGTCTGAACGCACCATCCAAACCCTCGAAGACATGCTTAGGGCATGCGTGATCGATTTGTAGGACACCTTACACCCTTGTATGTATGAGGAATGATTGAACAAGGCTTGAAGGTAGTGATGGTGATGATGGTTGTGTTCGGCCGAGCTTCATGAGGAGAGGGAGAGAGAGATGCAATTTTGTTGGTGATTTGTGAATGTGAAGGTCTTATCCCTTGTGTATACTTATAACCTCTAATCATCATTAACCAAAGGATAAAGTGTCTCCTAGATATTTAGCAAGGTGATTATAATAATCAACAAATGGTGAAGGGTGTGTCCCACATGGGGACCGATCGGTTAGAGGGGGGGGTTCATAGTTTGATTTCAATGATATAGTTAAGTGTTAGTTTGTTAGTTTGGTGATTAAATTAGTTATTAGTGTGTTATGTAATATAACGGGTGTTAGGGTGTTCGGGGACCCTAACTAGCTCAGAAAAGGAAAAACAATGTCATTGACAATATTTTTATGCTCCGGGTAAAGTCCGGCTGTTCGGTTGGATATTAATCCGTTAAAGTGCTAAATAAGCATTTAAAGTGTCGTTAATATTAGTTTTAGTGACACAATGAATTCCCGACACTTTGGAAAGTGTCTAGTATTACTTTTCCATGTTTTTGCACTTTACTAGTTAGCTTAAATGCTGAATTTTGTATTAAAGTGCAGGATTTTGTAATTAGAGCACGTTTTAGGCACATCCGGTCACTATAACTATCACCTAGTGACGCAGTTTTACAATCCTCACCTCCCTACACTCCCTATTAGTGTAGTAAACTATTCCCGGCTCATACTGGCCTCAGAGACAGTGTCTGTCTGATGCTGGCTATGTCAGCATGTTTACTGGGTTATCCGTTCATTGTGCTACTGTGCTTTTGTGCATCAAGATTGTCACTATAGTTCTGCGTAAATAATGGAGTGACAGCAATAAGGTATGATGCATGTATGTGTATGTATCAGAATTCAAGTAGCAGTTTAATCACAACTGTAAGGAAGCACAGTAATTAAGCATTAATTAAATATTAATTAATTCGTACGGATACCTGGTTTGGTGAGGGTTGTCACATTCTCCCCCCGTTAAAGAAATTTCGTCCCGAAATTTTAGGCTCTGCTTCTAGTTGCAGGGGTCTTAGGAAATAAATGGGGGTATTTCTCTTTCATACGATCCTCATGTTCCCACGTGAATTCAGGCCCATATCTTGCATTCCATCGAACTTTGACGAGTTTGACACAGCTCCTGCGAGTTTTATTAACTTTCCAATCCGTAACCCTGACGGGTTCTTCGGTAAAGTGGAGCGTGTCGTCGATATGAACTTCGTCAGCAGGAATGATCATTGTTTCTTATGTTGGACTCTTTCTCAAATTTGATACATGGAATGTATCGTGAACACCATTGAGTTCAGCAGGTAGGTCCAACTTGTAGGCTACAAGCCCAATCCTTTGTAGAATTCTGAACGGGCCAATGTAACGCGGATTCAACTTCCCACGCTTTCCGAAGCGTGCCACACCCTTCCAGGGTGAAACTTTCAATAAAACCATATCCCCAATTTGAAATTCCAAAGGTTTCCTCTTTGGATCTGCATAGGCTTTCTGCCTGTCGCGAGCCGCCTCGATGCGCTTTCAAATCTGCGCAATCTTGTCCGTTGTCTCTTGGACTATTTTAGGACTAACGAGTTGTCTATCACCCGCATCAGCCCAGCATAAGGGTGATCGACATTTGCGTCTGTAAAGAGCTTCAAATGGCGCGGCTCCAATGCTTGTGTGGTAGCTTTTGTTGTACGAAAATTTGACCAATGGTAAGTGATTATCCCAGCTACCACCTAAATCCATTACACATGCTCTCAGCATATCCTCAAATGTCTGAATAGTTCTTTCACTTTGCCCATCAGTTTGCGGATGAAATGCAGTGCTCAGATTTAGCTGTGAGCCAAAAGCTTCTTGGAAGGATTGCCAAATCCTTGATATGAAGCGTCCATCTCTATCAGAGATGATCGAGAGAGGCACTCCATGACGTGCAACAATCTCTCGCATGTATATTTCCGCAAGTTTACTCGTGTTGTCTTTCTCTTTGATCGGCAAAAAGTGTGCGGACTTGGTCAGACGGTCAACTATTACCCAAATAGTGTCATGACCTCTGGGCGTCTTTGGCAACTTAGTTATGAAGTCCATTGAAATATGTTCCCATTTCCACTTGGGAATCTCGGGTTGTTGTAGAAGTCCTGAAGGCTTCTGGTATTCAGCTTTCACCTTGGCACACGTTAAACATTTGCTAACATAAACAGCAACATCGCCTTTCATCCTAGGCCACCAATAATAATCCTTAAGGTCCTGGTACATCTTATCCGCACCGGGATGAATTGAGTACCGAGACTTGTGAGCTTCATCAAAAATAACTTTTCTCAAACCACCAAACAGAGGGACCCAAATCCGTTTCATGAAGCATAAAGTTCCTTCCTCGTTTGGCACTAATTGCTTCTCCATCCCACGGAGATATTCCTCTTTGATGTTTCTTTCTTTCAAAGCTTCTCTCTGCGCGGCACGAATGCGTAGATAGATATCTGTCTGGACAATCATCTCCAAAGCCCTAACCCTTATGGGCTTGATCCATTCTTTTCGACTCAGGGCATCAGCGACCACATTCGCTTTCCCTGGATGATACTTGATCTCGTAGTCGTAGTCGTTCAACAATTCGACCCAACGTCTTTGTCTCATGTTCAGCTCTTTCTGGTCAAATATGTGCTGCAGACTCTTATGGTCCGTAAAGATTGTACACTTCGTACCATACAAATAATGTCTCCAAATTTTCAGCGCAAATACCACTGCGCCTAGCTCTAGATCATGCGTGGTATAGTTCTTTTCATGAACTTTTAACTGATGTGATGCGTAAGCTATAACTTTCTGGCGTTGCATCAGCACGCAACCCAATCCTTGATGTGAGGCATCACAGTATACCACGAAATCATCAGTTCCTTCTGGTAGCGCTAAGATCAGAGCATTGCAGAGCTTGTCTTTCAGTAACTGGAATGCTTCTTCCTGTTTGATTCCCCAATCAAACTTCTTATCCTTCTGTGTAGCCAGCCAATCCCAAGAACTGTCGAATCTCGGTTGGCGTCTTTGGAGTCTCCCAACTCTTGATCGCCCCGATCTTTGTGGGATCAACATGGATTCCATTTCCATTTACCACATGTCCAAGGAATTGGACTTCACGTAGCCAGAACTCGCACTTCGAGAACTTGGCGTACAATTTCTCCTTCTTAAGTAGCTCTAGAATAGCTCTTAAGTGTTGTTCGTGCTCGTCCTTTGTCTTCGAGTAAATCAGAATGTCGTCAATAAATACGATCACAAACTTATCCAAGTATGGCTTGCAGACTCGGTTCATTAGGTCCATGAAAACTGCAGGTGCGTTTGTTAGCCCAAACGGCATAACTAGGAACTCGTAGTGTCCATAACGAGTCCTAAAGGCTGTCTTCGGGATACTTTCCTCCTGTATCCTAAGTTGATGGTATCCTGATCGCAAATCGATCTTCGAATAAAAGCTTGAGCCTTGCAACTGGTCAAATAGATCATCGATTCTCTGCAAAAGGATATCTATTCTTGATGGTCAACTTATTAAGCTCACGGTAGTCTATGCACATACGGAAACTACCGTCCTTCTTCTTAACAAACAGAACCGGAGCTCCCCAAGGTGAGAAGCTTGGTCTGATGAATCCTTTATCCAATAGCTCTTGGAGTTGTGTCGACAACTCCTGCATCTCTAATGGCGCAAGTCTATAGGGTGCCTTGGATACAGGCGCGGCGCCTGGAACCAAATCAATGTGGAACTCAACTTGCCTTTAAGGCGGTAATCCTGGAAAGTCTTCGGGAAAGATTTCCGGATATTCCTTGACGACTGGAATGTCTTCGATCTTCGGCTCAGCAACTTTCTTATCCACGATGTGTGCTAAGAATTCTTAGCGGTGTATCATGCTTCTCCCCGTGCACTATGATCGTTTCTCCATCTGTCAGTGGAATGCGGATGGTCTTCTCATGGCAAACGATCTCGGCTTTGTTACTCGATAGCCAATCCATTCCCACTACCACATCAAAGCTTCCCAACTCGACAGGTAGTAAGTCTAGCGTAAACTCGTGCCCTCCTAGTTCAATCACACATCCTCGGACAACTTCACTGGTCTCAACTAGTTTCCCATTTGCTAATTCGATGGAGTACGGAACGTCTAACTTACTAGGTGTCAACCCAAGTATATTCTTAAATTCTAATGACACGAAGCTATAATCGACACCAGTATCAAACAAAACAGATGCAAAGCGTAGGTTTATAGGGAACGTACCAGTGACTACGTTGGGATCCTGGCGCGCTTCCCTCACCTCGATGTTAAACACTCTTCCGCGGGCTTGATTCAATCCTGGGCAGTTCCTCTTAAAATGCCCAATGTCACCGCAGTTAAAACAACCCAATCTTTGACCATTACCTCCTCCGTTCCCCGCTTGATTATTGTTTTGATTTCGATTCGCGTCCCCAGCTTGATTTGCATTGTTTCCACGGTTTCCATTGCCTCCATTATTCCCTTATGGACGATTTCCATTACCACCACGATTATTGTTCCTGTAACACCTGTGTCACTTCAACCATCAAACAAATGCCAAACCAATGAAATATAGTATTTCATACTTGGGATTTGTAAAAATATGTGTATCGTTTACACATATCAATTCTTGTTCAATTTCAAGCTTTAAATCGCTTTCTGGAGGGTTATACGCGCTCTGATGAGTAGATATAACCAGTTTAATCCAACGAACACTCCGGAATAGTGAAATAGGCTTAACATACCTTAAATAACCTTTACATAACTTAGATATAAGTTTTGGAAGGTTTGGTGTGGTGAAATCAAAGTTAAATCGCTTACAGGGACTAAAGTTGACAAACTGCGAAAGTATGCCAATCTGAACTGTAACAGACCTTCCGGAACATGACCATAAGTTAAACATGCCATAAATATCCTTTACATAGCTTAGAAATAGGCTTTGAGGGGTTCGGTGTGCTAAAATAAACTTTTGAGTCATTCAAGGACTAAAAGTGTCAAAAAGTGCACAAGTTTGCATTTTCGCGCATAACTTACGTTCTGAATACATCCGGACATCCAAAAATTTATGTAAGCATGACTATATTATGCTTTAGTGTTTGGCTTGCAAAAAATCCATTCGTTGCGTCATTTGGATCGTTTTTCGCGCTTGTGCGCATTCCGTCGTAATTAAGCGAACATCGCGTTCGTACGACCAAACGAACCAACACCCGGCATATTTTTGAGCATGTTTCATGTCCTCAATGTTTAGGCAACATTTTAGGGCCTTAAAGTTAGCTTTACGGGCCTTAGAAGTGTCGGAAATGGCCTTAAACACGTGCAGGGACCAAAACTGTCAATTCTGCAAGAAGTTTGCTGATCAGACAGCCAGGCGGCCCGCCTCAGTTTCTTAACATTCTTAGGCGGCCCGCGTCAGACTCCCAGAACAGATCAGAACGAACAGTCAGCGTGTACCAGCTGTTTTAACCACAACCACACACTTACAACTTGCATATTCAGCTGATAAGCATCATTTTTAGCCACCACAACTTTCCGACACTTGTACGGATACGATTAAGGCACGATATTCGACAAATGATCTTAACGGTTACCCGAAAACTATAAATACCCCACCCCCATTGCTTCTAAAACCACTAGAATCTGATCTAAGTGACTCTAAGTTGGAACCATTGTTTCATACCTGAGTTATTGTGATCTAGATTAGCATTCGGGGACCCTTCGTAAGTATTCTTTCGTTCTTTTCCTTATTTTATTGCTTTTCGAGTCAGAAAGTCAAACTTTGTTTGACTTTCAGCGTTGACCAGTAATGGTCAATGCGAAGTTCGTTTGAACTTCGCAACGTGAGTGTAATCACGTTGGTTATAGTCCCTTGGGACTATGCCTACTGATTACCACGTTGTCTAGGGTCGTAGGGTAAGCGATCTAATAAATCGCTTATACCTCGAACCCGACCCATTTGGTCGATCATTAGGATCCGACCAAATACATTAGGTGACCATAGTAGGTAGGGAATAACCTTCCGAGGTTATACCCTATGGTCACATCGTTTGAGTAGTTGTATGATAGGTAGTTTATATGCCTTAGGTAAATTACCAGAATACCCTTTTCATGTATAATTGGTAATTAAGCATATGTAACCTAAACTTTTGTCACATAACTGATTATGTAACATGTTTAGGCATATAACACTTGTCATAGGACTAGTTAGGCGGTCCGTACGCGTTCTACGCGCACGACGCGTTAAAGTAGCATAAGCTACCTAAACGGGTCGTAATGGGTCGAAAGCACTCAGGTTAAGTTTCATTTAGTATGTAGGCTTTGTTAAACCAAATGACACGAGTCTCTACACTCGTTTGGTTTACAAACCCTAATGCTACCCAATCTTCCGATCTAGGTCCGGTTTATTAACATAGTTACCTATACTAGGTGCCGTTTGATATCCGCGATCCCTAGCATTGTTTAGTTGTTACTCAAGGACTACTGAGCAATCTCAAGTGAGTACATAGACCCCTCTTTTACTGTTTTCCAAACTGTTTTGGGGTGGAACACATGTGCCTACTTGTTACTTTCATGCTTTCCTGTTTTCACATCATATACCTGCTATGTTCGTTAGTACATTATAGTACATGATTTTTGACACTTCTACATAGACATTTGACATAGACATTTCGGCATAGACATTTTTACATGATTGACATTTGATCATGCATTTCCCACAAAACATAACTTTGATTTAAACCAAGTTTTACTTCAATACTTTGTTTTTGTGCATATGGTTTAGTTGAGACATTTCACTTGCCATACATGGATATTTGACATAGATATTTGACATAGACATTTTGACATGATTTACATCTTGACATGAACACTTTGACATATTATTCAATACATTTGACAATTGGTTTAAACATAGACATCTTACATTGTTTGGTTTGGTTTGGTTTGATTAAGTGATTAAGTAACGATGCGTGTGTAATATGATACAAGCATGGTGGATACGCCGCTGGTACTTCCTATATATAAGTGTTTGTATGATATCACATATTGTAGCGTTATTTGAATCATTTCAGTTTGAGACATAGAACATTTTATACAAATAACATACTTTTCACAAGACATTGATTTACAAACAACTTATCTTATACAAACTCATTTTACATGGTTATTCATTTAACCTGACATTTATTTATACATATCATCTGATCTTATCGTTTTTCAAATGATTTAAAAGACAAAGCAAATAACAAGGTTCATGACTAAACATTTTCTCAAACATAAGTCATGAATCTTATTTCCACAAAACCTATGTATCTCACAGGCATTTTTATGCTGACGTACCTATTTTCACATGTGTTTTTCAGGAGCTGTTGCATAAGATGATCAAGATACACATAGGCAGACTTGGGCTTTAGTGACAATAAAAGATGCAAGACTAGTTAATTATGTTGTATTTCTTTATTTGTTAAGACATGGTAACACTTTTAATCAATAAAACGAAACTTTAATTGCCATGGATTTGAAACATTAATTCTGTTACAACACTCCCCGACGTTTCCGCCACGTTTTGTATGTTCTACGTGGTCGGGGTGTGACAGTTCCTACTACCAAAACCTCCTTGGCCTCCCCGGCCTGCACTAGCCCAGCAGTTATCCTTCAGGTGGCCAACTTTTCCACAAGCTTCACATACTTTTGGCCCACACTGAAAGTTATGTTATAAAAACAAAAGTCTAACAAAAATACACACTTCGTGTGTTTTGAGAGTGTTCTGTACGACCTGAAGAACTCTCCAGTAGTTCAAAACCCTAGTTCACTCTAAATCATCAAATTGAAGGCTAAATTGAAGCTCAAATTCACAATTGAACGTGAATTAATGATCACCCAAGCTAGGGGATCATAAGGTATGTCAAATTTTGATGATTTATGAAGTTGTGAAATTTGAATAATCATCATAATCACGAATTTTGAATGATTTATTGAAGCTATGATTGAATTAGTGATGTATATGTGCTTAGGAATCTAACCCTAAGTGAAAACCATACATATGATGATAAAATTTGAATGATTTGATGATTTACCAAACTAGGATAAGTGGGTATTAATCATATGATGAGTTTGATGATATAATTATGATTAGAATCATCATATCTGATAGGAATCAGGAAATACTTAAACAAATTGTGTGTTTGAGTATATAATCATACTTACTATGAAATGGGTTTAGTATGATATGATAAAATAGGATGATATGTTTATGATTAATGATGTTTAATATCATCAAGTAATAATTCGGTAACTTATGGTTACAAGAACTTGTTAAAAAGTGATTAAACGGTAGAATAATAAGGATGCTTACCGTATAGTGGCAAAGTAATAAAACGAGTAGTTAAGCTACATCGTGTAATTACTTTTGTCAATAGGCAGCTTGACTTTAAAAAGTCAAACTGACCAATGATATGATCGAATGATAATTTCGAAATAAAGATCGTAGGATGGAGTAGTTGTGAATGATTATGACTAATCTAACCATCTTACCACTTACAATGATAGTTGACGCTTGACAAGCTAGGTGAAAGCTTGGGAAGGAAGCGGGTCAAACGAATCAAGAATGACGGAAAAGTATAATCTGGATGCTAGGTAAGTACAGCTTACACTCTTTGTATTAAATACCTATTGGTTTTATAGGTTACGAATAATATAAAGTCTTGTTTGAATTATGACGTTCCGACACGACATGTGCGGTTCGGAACAAAAGATAATGATAATAAACCATGTTTAATGGTTAAAAAGAGCTAATACGGTTATTTAGTCATGAAATGACTAAACTATAACGAGTTTTGAATGATTACCTTATAAGGTAAACCAATGCAAATAATAAGGGTAAAACGGTAAATTGGTCACTCGTTGACTAGAACCGTTAGTTTGTGAAAGACACTTTATAGCGTAAGTTATAATGGGTCAAAAGAGTCAATAAATGATTTATAAGGAAAATGACCATACGGTGTAAACCGGAGCGAGTCATGTAGACAAGATAGTAATAAACATCATCTCGCCAATAAATTCGGTCACTTTGACTAAACGGGTCAAAAGGTGAAGATATTACCTTTTGACAATATCGACTAATGACTATTGTCGAGTTATATTATTTCAGGAGTAAATATCAAATGGATATTAGCTTCGCTATGAATTAGTAGTTATAAAAGAAGGGTAGTAAAAGCGGGTCAATATATTGATCCGAGCCAGGTATGTGTAATAGGGTGACACTCATTTAGAACGTAAGGTTCAATTGTTAAATAAAGTAAAAATAGAAATTTGGTTACTTTAATAGGTAAACCGAATGTTTCAAATAGTAGACATTGCGTTTGAAAAAGCATAATGACTTTTCAAACAAATTCATAGTTAAAAAGAATAATTTTGGTCAAACATGCTTTCAAAAGTCCTTTATCGTAAATGAAAGGCTAAAATGGACCAAAACGCCCTTGTAAGCGTAATTGAACAAATGACCTTTAAAGGTTGTTTGGAAATGAGGTTTATGATTAAGTAAATACTTAGAATAAGTATAAAAAGCGAAAGATGTAAATTTTTGGTTAAATGACTCTATATGAGTCTTTGCCATAAATTAACAATCCGATGAGTAAAACTCGGATTATATAGATCACCACATTGAATCCACCACAAATATAGTTGTGGTGGGAGATCATTTGATAAGAAATGTGGACATATGAAATTAGAAGCGAATGAAAGCGATTCGTGCTTAAAATATGCTTAAATACCCTTAACGGGTCAAAATAAGCATATGAGCGCAAATGGGTTTAAGAAGGTATATGAACCCGTGATTGGAACCTAATATGATAAACATTATTGAATTTAATAGGTTCATGAGAAATAGAGGTCAAACAAACTTGTTTGTTTGATAAATGCATAAACGGGTCGAATAATTTGGAAAACCCCTACTGTTCAGTGAACACTCCTACTGTACAGTGAAAACTCCTACTATTCAGTGAAAACCCCTACTGTTCAGTGAACACTCCTACTGTACAGTGAAAAATCCTACTATTCAGTGAAACTACTACTATTTAATGAACATTCCTACTGATGGGTGAACATTCTTTAGAAAGGGGTTAAACTAGAGCCTCGCGGCACGCGGAGGCTAAGACCCATCTCGGTCGCGCCCCCGCGACCAACCTAAATGACTGCAAAAGTGTGCTGGTTGTTAAAATGCAGCTGCGAACTCGTTTAGACACGTTTAAGGCGCTATATGACTAACTCATTTCATGTTTTATGAAATGCAGGTACGAATTGAGTTACCGGAGGACGATCAAGCTCAACGAAGAACCGAACACATAAAGAACAAAGCTTCCGCGAAATGATTCGTCGTCACGTTTTAAACGGCGAATGTTTTATAAAATGTGGAAATGTTTTATTTCTTAAAATGTTTTGACGAACCTGTATTTTTAGTGTATGGTTAACCGTAAATACATTATTATAGTCGAAATCTATATAATAATCGTATAATTGGACTAAGGGTCTTACAACTTGATATGTGTAAATATCATAGATAATTACACAATCCAAGAAATAAAATACAAGGTTTTATTGCTTACAAAATTGTTTGGGGTTGGTTAGTGACAGACATTTAGAGTAGCAGATGTTGAGTATTTGTAATTGAGAGGAGGAAATTTTTCAAAAAACTGTTGACTTACCTATTAATAAAAAATAATAAAATTTCAAATCTCTGGCATTAAAAAATAATAAAAAAATCTCTTCATTTAAACACCAACAATACTCTACATGGAAAACACATGCTTCTACCACTTCGTCAGACACAGATGCTGGCAATAGTGGCAGGTCAACAGTCGTTAGACTAAACAAAACTTATGAGAACAGACAATACCCTTCAGCAATGGATGACTTTTCACATCTACATAATCTAAATCAAACTCAGAGACAATTTCACATCAACATCAATATCGATCTTCAATACTCAGATGATATTAAAAACTATATAATAATACTTATGCATGCTAAAATTAGTAAAAATAAAATGCTCCACAAATTTTAAAAGGATTAAAATTTATTTATGACATTAAAAGATCAACAATTACATCGAGTACTGAACAACAAAACTTTAAACTCTAACAACAACACCAAGAAATTTAAGAATCTAACAGCAAGAATTAAGAAATTGTAGCTTCAACTCCATCGAGTACTGAACCTCTCGATGTATATCTTTGAGCATCGCCATGAACTCCACGTCTCTATCACCGCACCCTATATTACCGACAACACAAAGGTCACGAACGGCAGTTGAAGACAACGTCATCAGGTTTATGGAAAACTGGTCTCTCGTGAACAGACCGAGACGCAGTCCATCAAAACACCTCTTCAACTCTTGAAGAGTAGCCCTATCCTCATATACTTGATCCTCAACTTGCTTAATAAAGCGCTGCTTTAAATCATCAGAGTCTGCAGAAGTGTATGCATTTTATATGTATACATTCTATACATCAAAATTCCAAACTTTATGCATCTTTTAATACAAAAAGGCAGGAAAAAACAAACTGAAGCTACTTATATATCTTATTAAATAAAATCTTATCTTACAGCAGAAGCAGAGAGTTTCTTGCGTTTAGTAGGAACAACTGTAGAACAATCGCCATAATCATCTGCACAAATCATTCATAATCTTCATTTAGTCATAACCCAAATTAATTTTACTGTACATTTAATAATCTAGGAGGGAAAAACGTTAACATTTAATATAAACAAACATAAATTCATATTAAGTGTTTAATCTTTCTTTGTATTTAATTTAATACTATCAATATCCATATTAACATATTCTAAAACCATTCTGGCTCCACAAATGTTTCTACCACTGGGCGCTCGAAGAAAACATAGCTGAAATATATCAACACTTTAAAATAAAAATTATCAACATTATCAATAGTTTAAAAAAAATCCACAAACCTAAAATAACCCGCAGACGATTGTATGGATTTCAAACAACTGTGATTAGGCTGAAATATAAACAAGAATTAGAGTATATCAGTTCAAAATTTAAAATTCAAAATTACAAAAAAAAAAAAAAATACTTTCAACGATGTTGGAACAATGATGCTGGAACAATTAGGTGAAGCACAAAGATCTGTAATCGGAGATTAACCGACTGAATATGAAAATCTTAAATAAAATATTAAATAAAATCTTATCTTACAGCAGAAGCAGAGAGTTTTTTGCATTTAGTAGGAACAACTGTAGAACAATCATCATCATCATCTGCTCAAATCATTCACAATCATCATTTAGTCATAACTCAGATAAAAAACAGTTACGAAAAATCAAAAACAAAAACAAACATAATTATATATTACATTACCATCATCAAGGCAAACGACATATCCCCAAAATTTGTTCTGAAAGTGAGTTAGAGAGAGCTTCGGTTTTATCTTTTCCTTTATGAACAAATGTCGAGTATTGAGAAGAGGGGATTTGAGGGAGAGATACATTGAAAGTGTGGTTTGAAAATACATCAGCAGAGAACACAAGAGTGTAAATATGAAGAGGGAAATGAGAAAAAAAACATTTATCTCAGAAGATGATTGACAGAAGTGAGTGAGTGACATGCATTAATTGCAAATTACGTATTCCCAGACATTTTGAATTTGAAATTACCGGCAACAAAACATCTGCTGATATATACGCATCCCTTGAACCTTCAACCTCTGCTGGCTTTAAAGAATAGATATGGGCAGTGTAACGCCCGGCTCTTTTGTACTTTCCGTTTATAGAAAGTTTTGTTCGTATTTCTATTTTTGGAAACCTTGTATTCTTGTAATCGTCCTATCCTTGTAATCATTGTAAAATCGAGACTTGGATCATTAATGAAACTCGTATTATGATACAAATATGTTATACACACTTTATACATGCTCGTATGTTCGAATTGGTGAATCAATTGGTGTTTAATCATTATTCTTGGAAACTATGTGCTAAACTTGTAATTAATCTAAACATATGCATAAAACGTGTCTTGAACGTGAACGACACTTGATTTTGATACTTAAACGCTTAATTATACTTGGTTTATACTTCTCATACTTGAATTTATCTCAAACTATGTTTTTGTGGCAAATATAGTCCCTAAAGGACCTAAAAACCCTAAAATAACAACTTTGGGGGCCAAATTGTAATATTTGGAACTTAAGCACGGATCAGTAAGTCCGGGCGGCCCGCGTAAGCTTACCCTGACCTCTTACGCGGCCCGCATGGACATCAGTTACGCAGAAAACACAAACAGCTGCTGTTCTACGCGAATTTGCACGAAATCCCAACATCTAACCTCACCCAATCACCTCTAATCCACCTCTAATCACCTCCAATCATCCCTAACCTCTTCCACTATAAATACAACCCTTCTCCAAGCACTTTTACACTTTCACAACTCTCTACAACTCTCAAATTCACTCTCAAATCACTTGCAAATTCAGAATTCGGGCAGATTCATACTCTTGCACTAAAGTGAGTATAACTTGCTCATTTCTTAACGAAATCACTTGATTCTTCTTCCTACTTCCTTGGATAATCATGGGGTTCGATTCCTTGACTTCTCTTTGGAGAAATCAGACCTGGAATTGCCCTGAAATAGTCCAAAAACTTTCTGTTTTGTTACATACTCTTTCAAACTTGTTTAAACTTATCCAACTTGTGTCTAACACATCTCATACCTATGTCCCAATGCTTACAACCTCTCTTATGGTTGGTTGGGCTTAAAAACAAGGTTGAGACACTTGAAATCAGAGGATTAAACCTCATAATTTTCTGTTTTGTTTAGGGTATTTAACCCACAAGTCATGTTCAAGCTTAGTTCTTGATGTAGAGTGATTATGGAACAACTTGGGTTGTCCTACATACAATCCTCACATGATTTGATGATTTTTCTTTAGTTAGGTTGTTTATATTATTGTACTAATCCTAGTTCGTGACCCTCCTTGGTTGTTTTTACATCAAGAGAAGTGGTGAACATTCAAGGGGTTCCTAAATGGAAGCATGTTCTTCCTACCCCATACATGACATCCATGATACTAGAGGTGCCTAAATGGAGATTCAATCTTCTACCTCCTACTTGACTTATTGGACTAAATAACATATAATACTTAACCTAAATATGTATGTACACTCATTCGAACCTTTAATGTTAAACTTGTGTTTATATGTTAAAGTAGTAGAATATCATCTAAGACCTAACACTCCAAGTATGATTCTAATGGGTGTATTTCCCATGAAAACATTTTAACCATGTTGGTTACATAGTGTCATACAAGGGTTACTAAGTTAAAAGATGATTATTTTTCGTATCATATTTTATTCTACTTTATGTTATGTTAAAACTCCAAATTCATAATCTTCCGTTAAACGCCAAACTCACACACCTATGTTTCCTCGTGTAGAAGGACTAGGTGCTCCAAATTAATCCACCCACCAACGCACTCGCGGGATTTCAAGTAGGAAAGCTTGCAAACCACCGTGAGTATACTCGATCCCTTTTTCCCCTTTACACTTTGGGATGCAACATGTATAACTATGCAAACAACTTTTAAACTAAATTAAACATACTCAATCCTTGATCAAGCATGAAACTAATGTGAATTACTTGTTATTCTTGTATGCTCTATGAACGATTTGGAACGTTATATGCTCATTAACTTTGCTCGCCCACCTTAACAATTATAGCGCTATAGGATTAACGCCCCGCCCGCTATTCTATTGGGTATTGTTAAGTTACCACCCCGCTAAACTATTGGGATTAGGCTATTTTATGCGTTGTATTCTAGGGTTTGATCATATTGTACGCCAAAATTGCATACTAGTAATCACATATTATGAATCATGTTGGATTTGAGTTTTTATTCTATTATGCTATGTAAACAAACTTGTATACTCGCCATTGCTTTTGCATTGAAACTCTATTTTAATACATGTTGCAGGTTGATTATTGAAGTATGGATGAATGATGAAACAAGTTTAGGGTGGACTAGATACACACCTTTAATCTATTTATCTTTTGATGTTATGTTGAATTTGAACAATGTTGTTATTTCCATTTTAAATGTTGTATTACAATTTAGTACTTGCTATGAAATTTGAATTTAATTAAATATTGTCACATAGTGTTATGAAGTCTCTTGCAATCTATACACACTTCGTCTCATCCCGATGTTTCCGCCATCGGTTGGGGTGTGACAGATTGGTATCAGAGCCATAACTATAGGGAATTAGGAAAATTGCCATGCTTTTGCCCTAATCTATAGTTTTAGGAATTTGCCTCTTATGTGTTGTTTAAAACTTTTGTACTCTACCATGCATGCTTCCTAGCTATACTTCTTGTTGATTAAATTTATATGCCTTTCCTAAGGTTAACATGAATACACTTTTGTTTATTTGTATACTCTTGTAACACAAATGAGACAACCTTACCAAAATAGGCGTGAAACCCACAATTTGGTAAACGACTCTCATTCTACCTTAAACTATTTCTTTTTGCACGAAATTACACCATTAAGCTAGGAGTGAAATCCACAACTTAATGGTAATTTCCATTTCAACTCTAGTGGACCCTTGTCATAGTGTCGAAATTTTATTTTGACCCGACAAGTACCAACCACATTTAGGGTACGAAATCGTCAAGTTAGGGGTGAAACCCGCACCTCGTCGATTATGTGAATCAATTTGAACCTTTTATGCTATGTGACACTTATTGCTATGTGAATCAATTTATGCAAACGATCTTTTTTTTTCTTAAACAAACATTATGATCAAGTCTCACCCATTCGTTCTTTTGAATCTTAGATGTCTTCTCGTCACTCCAACTCGTCTAAGAAGTCAAAGTCCCGTGCTACGAAGAAGATGATGGCCTTCATGGCCGATCAATTTACGCGCGTTGTTCTAAAGGTCATTTCCGAGATTCGAGCTTCTGAAACTCCGAACTCCTCCGTCGACTCCATGGTCGAAATACGCAAGCCCGCTTGGTTCAACTTCAAGCACTTTTCATCGTGCAATCCCAAGCCATTCACCGGCAATGATGGGGTGACCGCCATGCTCGAATGGTTTGATAGCATGGAGGTCACGTTCATCAATAGTGATTGCCCCAAAGAGCTCAGAACGCGTAGTGCGACTGGGGTATTCCAAGCCCGAGCCCTCGAATGGTGGACGAACGAAAGGAACATTCGTTCGAACGAACTGGCATATGCGTTTGAGTGGGAAGAAGTCAAGGCCCTGATGATGGACGATTTTTGTCCTCCGCATGAGCAACAAAAGTTGGAGGAAGAATTTTGGGCACTAAAGCAAGTGGGGGATGAAAACCTAGCCTACACCACCCGTTTCAAACAACTTAGCTTCATAGTTCCTCACCTCGTTATGACCACCGACCGCAAGATACGAAAGTATATCAATCGGTTACCCTCTGCTATGCGCGATACGATCGAGGCTACCAAACTCGACAATATCGAAGCTGTTTATCGTTTGGCCGCTTCCCTGAACAACAATCGCATTCGTGATAAGCAAGCCGCAAACCCCGCTTCTTTCAAGCCAGTAAACCAAATCACCCAACAGTCGAGTAGCAATAGGGGGAAGAAGCGAAAGCAATCGAACCCTGTTTGCAATGCGATTGTGCCACCCGCTAACCCAAACCCTGTTGCTCCTGATAACACCCAGAAGTCATACACTGGGATTCATCCCAAGTGTGCCACTTGTAATTACCATCATCCCGCCAATGCCCGGTGTCGTCGTTGTGGCACTTGTAACCGTTATGGACATGACACCGCCTTTTGTCGCTATCAACAACAACAAGCTCCACCAGCCCAACAAGCGCAACCAGCTCCGCCCCCTCCTCAAAACGCAAGACCCGCTAGAGCTTGTTTCAAATGTGGGGACGTCAATCATCTTCGTCCTCAATGCCCACTATGGAATCAAGAACAACTACAACCTCCTCGTGGACGCTGTTTCAATCTGAACGCGAATCAAGCGCGCAACGACAATGATGTCGTTAATGGTACATTTCTTGTTAACCATCTTTATTCTTCAATACTGTTTGATACTGGTGCGGACAAAAGCTTTGTGTCCTTAGAATTCGAATCATTGTTAAAATGCACACGCTCTAAGCTACCTAAGTCATTTTCCGTTGAGGTCGCCAATGGCAAATCCATCCTAGTCGATTCCGTTCTTCGTGATTGTCGTCTTATTCTTAACGAACACGTTTTCCCTATCGATCTCATACCCATGCAACTGGGTAGTTTCGACGTCATCATAGGCATGGATTGGCTCCAAAAGAACCATGCTGAAATCGCTTGTCACGAGAAATACGTTCGTTTACCCCTTCCTTCTGGTGATGTTTTGCACGTCTATGGAGACCGACCTTCAAAGGGACTGAAGTTGATGTCCTGCACACAAGCGAACAAATACTTACGCAAACAGTACTTTGCCTTTTTAGCCCACGTTGTGGAAGAAAAGGGCAAGGGAAAGAGTTTAAGGGATGTTCCAGTGGTGCGCGACTTCCCTGACGTCTTTCCTGAAGATTTGCCTGGTCCTCCTCCACCTCGATTTGTTGACTTTCGTATTGACCTCGTACCTGGTGTGACTCCTGTTGCTAAAGCTCCTTATCGTCTTGCACCTTCTGAGATGCAAGAATTGTCTACGCAGCTTCAAGAACTCCTCGATAAGGGTTTCATTCGTCCAAGTACCTCACCTTGGGGTGCTCCTATGCTTTTCGTTAAAAAGAAAGACGGTTCTTTCCGTATGTGTATCGATTATCGCGAGCTCAACAAACTCACTGTCAAGAATCGTTACCCTCTTCCGCGTATCGACGATCTCTTTGACCAACTTCAAGGCGCTACTTGTTTCTCCAAAATCGATCTCCGTTCTGGCTATCACCAACTTCGGGTCCTCGAAGAGGACATCCCCAAAACCGCTTTTCGCACTCGCTATGGACACTACGAGTTCGTGGTTATGCCTTTTGGCTTGACCAACGCACCCGCTGTGTTCATGGATCTCATGAATCGTGTTTGTAAGCCCTATTTGGATCGTTTCGTAATCGTCTTCATTGATGATATCCTCATTTATTCTAAATCTCGAGCTGATCATGAACGTCATCTTCGCCTTATACTCGAGCTCTTACGTATTGAACGCTTATACGCTAAGTTCTCCAAATGCGAGTTTTGGATTAAAGAAGTCCAATTCCTTGGACACGTTGTTAGTGAAAAAGGAATCCACGTTGACCCTGCAAAGATCGAAGCCGTAAAGAATTGGACCACGCCTACATCTCCTTCTGAAATCCGCTCTTTCTTAGGATTGGCGGGTTATTACCGTCGATTCATCTCAAATTTTTCAAAAATCGCCGTTCCTCTCACTTCGTTGACTCAAAAAGAGAAACCTTTTGCTTGGGGTCCTGAGCAAGAGGAATCTTTTCGGACTCTCAAAGACTTGCTATGCAACGCTCCTATCCTTACTCTTCCTGATGGGAATGATGATTTCGTGGTGTATTGCGATGCCTCGAACCGCGGTCTTGGTTGCGTTCTCATGCAATGAGGCAAGGTCATCGCTTATGCATCTCGTCAACTCAAGATACACGAGAAAAACTATACTACCCATGACCTTAAACTTGGCGCAGTTGTTTTTGCGTTGAAAATTTGGCGACACTACCTTTATGGTACTAAGTGTGTGGTTTTCACTGACCACAAGAGCCTTCAACACATCTTCGACCAAAAGGAACTGAACATGCGTCAACGTCGTTGGGTGGAACTGTTAAACGACTACGACTGCGAAATCAAATACCATCCAGGTAAAGCGAATGTAGTAGCTGACGCCCTTAGTCGTAAGACTCATATGAAGGGTATTCATTGTCTCCAACTCATGAACGATCTTCCACGCCGCATTCGTGAAGCTCAGTACGCCTCTATTAATGAAGGTAACTTCCATGTTGAGATACGAGGCGCTAAAGAACACGATCTCGTCTCCAAGGCCGATGGTATCCTATACCTCGACAATCATGCCTGGATCCCCGATCGCGAAGAACTTCGAAACTTCATCATGAACGAGGCACACAAATCCAAGTACTCAATTCATCCTGGTGCCGACAAGATGTATCATAATCTATGTACATCCTATTGGTGGCCTGGTATGAAGAAAGACATTGCCGTTTACGTCTCTAAGTGTCTTACGTGTTTAAAAGTCAAAGCCGAGCATCAACGACCTTCTGGTCTACTCGAACAACCTGAAATCCCCGTTTGGAAATGGGATAGCATTGCAATGGACTTCATCACTAAACTCCCTCGTACATCTTCTGGTCACGATAGCATTTGGGTGATCATCGATCGTTTGACCAAGTCCGCTCAATTCATTCCTATTCGTGAAGATTTCAAGGTTGAACGACTTGCTCGCATCTATACTGACGAAGTCATACGCCATCATGGTATTCCTCTCGACATCATTTCTGATTGCGATGGTCGATTTACTTCGCGTCTCTGGCAAACCTTTCAGTCCGCTATGGGTACTCATTTGAATCTCAGTACGGCTTTTCATCCTCAAACGGATGGACAGACTGAACGTACTATCCAAACCCTAGAGGACATGCTCCGTTCTTGTGTCATCGACTTTGGTGGTAGTTGGGATGTGCATTTACCCTTGATCGAGTTCTCCTACAATAATAGCTACCACTCCAGTACTAAAATGGCTCCATTCGAGGCATTGTATGGTCGCAAATGCCGATCCCCTTTAAACTGGCACGAGATTGGTGACAAACATTTTACTGGCCCTGAAATCATACAAGAAGCAATGGATAAGATTCACCAAATCCATGATAATCTGATCAAGGCCCGAAATCGTCAAAAGGTCTATGCTGATAAGGGGCGCAAGCCGATGCAACTCAACGTTGGGGACCACGTTCTACTCAAAGTGTCTCCTTGGAAAGGAGTGGTTCGTTTTGGTAAAAAGGGAAAGCTTGCCCCTCGCTATGTTGGTCCTTTCAAGATACTCGAAAGGATTGGTGCGGTGGCTTATCGACTCGATTTACCTCAAGAACTCAACAACGTTCATCCAACGTTTCATGTCTCAAATCTAAAGAAGTGTCACGCTGAAGAAGGACTCCAAGTCCCTCTCGAAGATCTCCAAATAAACGACACTTTGCATTTTGTGGAAAAACCCATCGAAATCATGGATCAAGGAGTCAAGTTATTGAGGCGTAGTAAAATTCCTATCGTCAAGGTTCGATGGGAAGGTAAACGTGGCGCTGAATTCACTTGGGAACTCAAGAGCGAGATGAAGAAGAAATATCCTCATCTTTTCCCTACGTCTTCCTAAATTTCGGGACGAAATTTCCTAAAGGAGGGGAGACTGTAACGCCCGGCTCTTTTGTACTTTCCGTTTATAGAAAGTTTTGTTCGTATTTCTATTTTTGGAAACCTTGTATTCTTGTAATCGTCCTATCCTTGTAATCATTGTAAAATCGAGACTTGGATCATTAATGAAACTCGTATTTTGATACAAATATGTTATACACACTTTATACATGCTCGTATGTTCGAATTGGTGAATCAATTGGTGTTTAATCATTATTCTTGGAAACTATGTGCTAAACTTGTAATTAATCTAAACATGTGCATAAAACGTGTCTTGAACGTGAACGACACTTGATTTTGATACTTAAACGCTTAATTATACTTGGTTTATACTTCTCATACTTGAATTTATCTCAAACTATGTTTTTGTGGCAAATATAGTCCATAAAGGACCTAAAAACCCTAAAATAACAACTTTGGGGGACAAATTGTAATATTTGGAACTTAAGCACGGATCAGTAAGTCCGGACAGCCCGCGTAAGCTTACCCTGACCTCTTACGCGGCCCGTATGGACATCAGTTACGCAGAAAACACAAACAGCTGCTGTTCTACGCGAATTTGCACGAAATCCCAACATCTAACCTCACCCAATCACCTCTAATCCACCTCTAATCACCTCCAATCATCCCTAACCTCTTCCACTATAAATACAACCCTTCTCCAAGCATTTTTACACTTTCACAACTCTCAAATTCACTCTCAAATCACTTGCAAATTCAGAATTCGGGCAGATTCATACTCTTGCACTAAAGTGAGTATAACTTGCTCATTTCTTAACGAAATCACTTGATTCTTCTTCCTACTTCCTTGGATAATCATGGGGTTCGATTCCTTGACTTCTCCTTGGAGAAATCAGACCTGGAATTGCCCTGAAATAGTCCAAAAACTTTCTGTTTTGTTACATACTCTTTCAAATTTGTTTAAACTTATCCGACTTGTGTCTAACACATCTCATACCTATGTCCCAATGCTTACAACCTCTCTTATGGTTGGTTAGGCTTAAAAACAAGGTTGAGACACTTGAAATCAGAGGATTAAACCTCATAATTTTCTGTTTTGTTTAGGGTATTTAACCCACAAGTCATGTTCAAGCGTAGTTCTTGATGTAGAGTGATTATGGAACAACTTGGGTTGTCCTACATACAATCCTCACATGATTTGATGATTTTTCTTTAGTTAGGTTGTTTATATTATTGTACTAATCCTAGTTCGTGACCCTCCTTGGTTGTTTTTGTCACACCCTGGCTTTGCGGAAGCGTGGTTAATTTGGTGTGACTTCTTAATACCATAGCTTAATCATAACAAAGCTATATGATTACAAAACCATGCAAGATCATCCATAGATTTAAGTTTTAAAACCGAAGTAACATAGCATTGTCTTAGGGACTACAACACCATAACATAAAACATTGTTTTGAAAGACATAAACATCAACATGAATGAAACGCAGTTTAAGATTTGTGACTCGTCCAGGAAAAAGTCACATTTCCTAAACCGGGATGACCTCGGAACCCATATGCAGCGGGAAAACACAACATACCGCGCCAGATCTTTAATTCCCTGAAATACATGTAAGTTGAAAAATCAACAATAATGTTGAGCGAGTTCATGTGTAAGTGAGTAAGTAAACCTTTGTATGTATAAAAACCCTGGTATGTAGCAAATAAGGAAAAAGAGATCACCAATGGTTTGCAAGGCCATTGATATGTGTGAAGTGCAAGTAGGAAGACTCAAACCTAGCAGATTTATGCGTTGGGTACAAAGTCACCCCGAGGTCCGTTCTGTTTGGGCCTGGGGCTGGGCTCGCTACACCCAGATAGATCTACCGCTCCTGTCCCTCGGTCCTACCTTGAGGATTAATGGCCTCAAGTTTCCGCCTACCCACTCACATGATCTGAATAATAACCCTCCTTACGCTAACCATACCATGTAAGAATTATTCGTAATCATAGTAACATGTATTTCACCCCCGCAGTTTAGAAAACTGAAAACAGTTAAGAGAAAAGGGGGACATGAACTCACAGTGGTGCGTCTCTACCAAGTATATCTCCTGATCAAGCAGCTGTGCGATGACCTACACGTACTAAATCTATTAGACGGACGGCCGTGCCTTAGCTTAAGGTTTAAGTTTTTGGGAAATAGTTAGACAACTATTTCGTGTTTATATTTTTGTAAATACTTGGTAATTATTCTCCTTCCCAAGGATGGGGGATTTAATACATGTGTGTTCGTATATCTTCGAAATATATTATTAAGTCTCACTTAAAAATATATTTTATTTCTAACTCCAAAAATATAAATATTCTTCCCAAAATAATACTTTGACAAAAATACGCGCTCATAAATATTTTCTTAAAATGCGTAAGTTACGTTTTAAAGTTCGGGTGGTAATAATTATACCGTTGTAACTTATTATTAATTATGAAGGCGTATGCATTATTTTTGGAATCATTAGTACTTGGTAATATTATTTTTACCATAAAAATAATATTCGTATATTTCACAAAATAATCATAAACATTTTACAAGTAACGCTATGAAAAATATATATATCAAATATATATTTACCCCGTTTCATTTTGTGAAAACCCCACCTCCGATATTTTGTAAATAAAGTCATGGCGAAATTTACGTTTTGAAAACAAGTCAAAATATATATTTACAACACTTGTAGTGAAAATATTTCCAAGTGTTAGGTTTTTAGAAAAATTTCGCCAGAGTTTCCCCTGTAACTGGAGGTGGCCACGCTTTCAAGCGTATCATTTTCTTTTAAAAGCAAATCAACAATTTCCTTATTCTCAATAACAACTTTCCAAAACATCAATTAGTCAAAATATATATATATAAATCGCAAAAATTACATGAACTTGTGGTTTGTCCAAAATTTGTAGAAATTTCCATTACTTTTAGTGGATCTTTGCAATAATCTACTCGGTTTCGTAAAAGCCTCGTTTTTAAAGAAATTCCATCTTTACAACTTCTTGTAAAATTTAACAAAACTAGTTCTTTGTCGAAACTTAGTGTTACACAAGTGTTTACACACTTGTGTGTTTAAAAATCATCCTTGTTCATGTAAGATCCGGTTTTAGAAAATAAGATTTCCTTGACACTTGGTCCTTTGAAAATACCGCTTGTAGATCCGTAGATCTACTAGTTTTAAACACTATTTCGTAAGTAAAGTCGATTTTACACAAGTTCATGTTTAGTGTGTGGTAGAGTTTCATCATTTAACCCTTTGTACACTTAAACAAACTCTATGTCATGATCCATGATCACGACTAATCCGGGTTAGATGATGATCCGAGTTACCACAACATAGATCGGCCCTAAATAATTATAACAAGACAAGTCTTACAAGATTTACACAAGTATATAGCTTTTATCCAACATTTTTAATATTTTAGTAAACTTTTAGCATGTCTTCTTGTATGTTCATAGATTTAACCAACAAAGTTCTTTTTAACCACTTTAAAATAGATCAAGAGTGTGTTTATAGCAACTTACTACTAGCTCGAGGCTAGGGAAGAAACTAGTCGAAGATTGCGTGGATAAAAGCAATAGGGTGAGGTCCTTCGCATTCCGAATGCACCAAGCTTCCTTATGTGAGATCCTTAACACTTGTATACCCTTGGTACTTGCAAGATCAAAATCGAAAATGGATGGATGGTTGTGGGGTGCTCTCGGCCGAGAACCAAAGAGAGAGGGAGAGAGTGTGTGTTGGTAAGTTGAGTGTGTGAAGGTTATGGTGGATCAAAGCTTGTTCTTATAGACAAAACTCAAGATCATTAACCATTGGATCATATGTCTAATTGATATTAGACAAAGATGATTTAAATAATCATCAAAGTACAAGGGGTGTCCCCCTAGGGGACGAGTTCGGTTGGGGGGGGGGGTTACCCGGTTGGTTTTCAACTAAACGTTAAGTATTAGTTAAGTTAAGTTAGTTTAGGGATTAACCCGGTTACTAGTGTGTTATGCTTTACAGCGGGTGTTAGGGTATTCGGGGACCCTAACTGGCTCAGAAAAGGAAAAACAATGTTGTTGGCAATATTTTTATGTTCCGGGTGAAGTCCGGTTGTTCGGTTGGATAGAGATCCGTTAAAGTGCTTAACAAAGCTTTAAAGTGTCGTTATTATTATTTTTAGTGACACAACTTATTCCCGACACTTTGGAAAGTGTCTAGTAACATTTTTCTCATGTTTTGGCACTTTATTAGTTAGCTAAATGCTGAATTTTAATTAAAGTGCTGAATTTTGTACTTAGAGTACGTTTTAGGCACATCCGATCACTGTAATTTATTCCTAGTGACGCAGTTCTACAACCCTTATATCCCTACACTCACCACTAGTGTAGCAAACTATCTCAGGCTCTTAGAGGCCTTAGAGGCAGTACCTGCCCGGTGCTAGTTATGACAGCACGTTTAATAGGTTATCCGTTCATTGTGCTACTGTGCTTTTGGTGCATCAAGGTTGTCACAAAGGTGCTGTAAGCAAAACATGGAGTGACAGCAAGTAAAGTATGATGCAAGTAAGTACATGTATCAGTATTCAAGTAGCAGTTTATCCACAAGTTCAAGTAAGCACAGTAATTAAGCAGTAATTAATTATTAATTAAGTCGTACGGATACCTGGTTTAGTGAGGGTTGTCACATTCTCCCCCCGTTAGAAAAATTTCGTCCCGAAATTTTAAGTTCTGCTTCTAGAAGCAGGGTTCTTGGGAAAAAGGTGGGGGTATTTCTCTTTCATCCGGTCCTCACGCTCCCAGGTGTATTCAGGACCATGTCTGGCATTCCAACGAACTTTGACGAGCTTGACACTGCTCTGGCGGTCTTGTTTACTTTCCAATCCGTAACCTCAACAGGTTCTTCAACAAAATGGAGCGTGTCATCAACGTGAATCTCGTCGGTGGGAATGACAACGGTATCTTGAGTTGGAATTTTCTTCAGGTTGGATACATGAAATGTATCGTGAACTCCATTTAGTTCGGCAGGTAAGTCCAGCTTGTATGCTACTAGCCCTATTCTTTCCAAAATTCTGAAAGGGCCAATGTAACGCGGATTTAACTTCCCACGCTTTCCGAAGCGGGCCACACCCTTCCAGGGTGAAACTTTCAATAAAACCATATCTCCAACTTGGAATTCCAAATGTTTCCGGTTTGGATCTGCATAAGCTTTCTGTCTTTCGCGAGCTGCTTCGACGCGTTTTCGAATCTGCGCAATCTTGTCTGTCGTCTCTTGGACGATTTCGGGACCAACAAGCTGCCTATCACCTGCGTCAGCCCAGCATAGGGGTGATCGACACTTGCGTCCGTAAAGAGCTTCAAATGGCGCTGCTCCAATACTGGTGTAGTAGCTGTTGTTGTATGAAAATTCGACCAATGGTAAATGTTTATCCCAGCTACCACCAAGATCCATTACACATGCTCTCAGCATATCCTCCAGTGTCTGAATAGTCCGCTCGCTTTGACCGTCGGTCTGAGGGTGGAATGTCGTGCTCAGATTTAATTGTGAGCCAAAAGCTTCTTGAAAGGATTGCCATATCCTTGACACAAACCTTCCGTCTCTATCAGAGATGATCGAGAGAGGCACTCCATGACGTGCGACGATCTCCCTCATGTATATTTCTGCCAGTTTGCTGGTGTTATCCTTCTCTTTGATTGGCAGAAAGTGTGCGGACTTTGTTAGGCGGTCAACTATCACCCAAATAGTGTCATGACCTCTTGGCGTTCTTGGCAACTTTGTAATAAAATCCATGGAGATTTGTTCCCATTTCCATTTGGGAATCTCAGGTTGTTGCAGAAGTCCTGAAGGCTTCTGGTATTCCGCTTTCACCTTAGCACACGTTAGACACTTGCTCACATAAACAGCAACATCGCCCTTCATCCTAGGCCACCAATAGTAATCCTTGAGATCTTGGTACATCTTATCCGCTCCTGGATGGATAGAGTACCGCGATTTGTGAGCTTCATCAAAAACAACTTTCCTTAAACCACCAAACAGAGGAACCCAAATCCTTTTCTCAAAACATAACGTTCCTTCCTCGTTTGGTACTAATAGCTTCTCCATCCCACGAAGATATTCTTCTTCAAGATTTCTTTCCTTAAGAGCTTCTTTCTGCGCGGCACGAATGCGCAAGGAAAGATTGGTTTGGATAATCATTTCTAAAGCCCTAACCCTTATGGGCTTGATCCTCTCTTTTCGACTTAGGGCGTCGGCAACCACATTCGCCTTCCCTGGATGATACTTTATCTCGCAATCGTAATCATTTAACAACTCAACCCATCGTCTTTGTCTCATATTCAACTCCTTCTGGTTGAATATGTGTTGTAGGCTCTTATGATCTGTAAAAATTGTACATTTCGTACCATATAGGTAGTGTCTCCAGATCTTTCAAGCAAATATCACTGCGCCTAGCTCCAAATCGTGCGTGGTATAGTTCTCCTCATGTACCTTCAACTGACGTGATGCGTAAGCAATAACCTTCTGGCGTTGCATCAACACGCAACCCAATCCTTGACGCGAGGCGTCACAGTATACCACGAAATCGTCAGTACCTTCCGGTAGTGCTAGGATTGGCGCATTGCAGAGCTTATCCTTCAACAGTTGAAACGCTTCTTCCTGTTTGATTCCCCAATCAAACTTCTTATCTTTCTGGGTGAGGAGCGTCAATGGTTGAACGATCTTCGAAAAATCCTCAATGAACCTTCGATAGTAGCCAGCCAAACCCAAGAATTGTCGAATCTCGGTTGGCGTCTTTGGCGTTTCCCAATTCTTGATCGCTTCGATCTTGGTTGGATCCACATGGATTCCATCTCCATTTACCACATGTCCAAGAAATTGGACTTCACGTAGCCAAAATTCGCACTTAGAAAATTTGGCATATAGCTGTTCTTTCTTCAGCAGCTACAAAATAGCTCTTAGATGCTGTTCGTGCTCAGCCTTTGTCCTTGAATAAATCAAGATGTCGTCGATAAACACAATCACGAACTTGTCCAAGTACGGCTTGCAAACTCTATTCATCAAATCCATAAAGACTGCAGGTGCGTTTGTCAATCCAAACGGCATAACAAGGAACTCGTAGTGTCCATAACGAGTTCTGAAGGCTGTCTTCGGGATACTCTCCTCTTGTATCCTTAACTGATGGTATCCAGATCGCAAATCGATCTTTGAGTAAAAGCTTGAACCTTGCAGTTGATCAAACAGATCATCAATTCTTGGCAGAGGATATCTATTCTTGATCGTCAGCTAGTTCAGCTCCCGGTAGTCTATGCACATTCGAAAACTAACGTCCTTCTTTTTGACAAACAGGACCGGAGCTCCCCAAGGCGAGAAGCTTGGTCGGATAAATCCCTTGTCTAACAACTCTTGAAGTTGTGTCGACAATTCTTGCATCTCAGACGGGGCAAGTCTATAAGGTGCCTTAGCCACAGGCACGGCGCCTGGGACTAAATCGATGTGAAACTCCACTTGCCTCTGAGGCGGCAGTCCAGGAAAGTCCTCCGGGAGGACTTCCGGATACTCCCTCACGACAGGGATGTCTTCGATCTTCGGTTCTGCAGCTTTCTTGTCTACAATGTGTGCCAGGAAGGCAGCATACCCTTTTTGCAAACACCTTCGCGCTTTGAGGCAGCTGATAATTCTTAATGGCGTATCGCGCTTTTCGCCATGTACCACAATCGTTTCACCATCTTCGGTCGGGATACGAACGACCTTTTCATGACAAACAATTTCTGCCTTGTTGCTCGATAACCAATCCATTCCTACTACCACGTCAAAGCTCCCCATCTGGACTGGTAGTAGATCCAAAGTAAACTCACGTTCTCCCAACTCGATTGCACAACCTCTGATCACTTCATTGGCTTCTACTAACTTCCCATTAGCCAATTCGATTGAGTAGGGAATATCTAACTTACTAGCGGCTAACCCAAGCATATTCTTAAATTCTAACGATACCAAGCTATAGTCGGCACCAGTATCAAATAAAACGGATGCATAGCGTTGGTTTACAGGGAACGTACCAGTAACGACATTGGGATCCTGGCGCGCTTCCCTCGCTTCGATGTGGAACACTCTTCCACGGGCTTGGTTCAACTCTGGGCAGTTCCTCTTAAAGTGCCCGATATCACCACAGTTAAAGCATCCAGGTCTTTGTCCGTTTCCACCTCCATTTCCAGCTTGGTTATTCCTTTGGTTATGATTTACAGCGCCTGCTTGATTCGCATTGTTGCCTCGATTCCCATTACCTCCATTGTTTCCTTGTGGGCGATTTCCAATTCCACCCCGGTTATTGTTTCTGTTTCTAAATCCTCCTTGGCCTCCCTGACCAATAGTGGCCCAACAAGAATCCTTCAAGTGGCCAGGTTTCCCACACGCTTCACATACCTTCAAACCACATCGGCCAGAATGGTGACGCTGGCAGATGTTGCACTTGGGCTGGGTGCCCATATATCCCTTTCCTTTCTTTCCACCACCAGCTGTAACCTGAGCTGGCGCGTTTGGCTCTCCTTTCTTAACAACACCACTAGTGCCTTGTTTGAAGTTCGAGAACTTTCGTTTGTTACCTCCGGATGACTCGACGTGAGTCTCTTTCTTCTTTGTCTCGATCTCACCAAACTTGTTCAGGCGGATAGCCTCCTCAGTGAGAGCTACGCTCAAATTAATTGCCTCAGTAATTGTTGCAGGCTTGGAGGAGGTCACCATGCTTATGATTTGAGGAGCTAATCCCCAAATGAAGCGTTCAATCCACTTGAATTCGGGAGTGACCATATAGGGTACCACATGCGACAGGCCGTGAAACCTTTGAACATATTCCGCGATCTTCGGGCCTTCCATCTTCAAATGCCAGAACTCAGTTTCCAATCTTTGGATTTCAGCGTGAGAACAATACTTTTTGCGCATTAGTTCCTTCAGTTCGGTCCATGTTAGTGCGTAGGCAGCAGCTTCACCAAGTGTCTGTACTTGCAAATTCCACCAAGATAGGGCTCCATCCAGAAATAGCCCAGAAATGTAGGTGACTTGCTGGTCTGGTGCACATTTGCTCATGCGGAGAACAGATTCAGTTTTCTCGGCCCAACGAACAAAAGCGACAGCACCTCCGGTGCCATCAAAGTTGACAGGCTTGCAGTCTAGAAACTGCTTGTAGGTGCACCCTGCACATACGTTACAACATATGAATGGCATTAGCATCCTTGCTAGAGATATCCAATTAGATCATGGTATGTCTTAGTGACTTAGTATTACCATGAGGTGGATTGTTGTTGCCATTGTTGTTTGAGCTGCTTCCGCTAGGTCCTCCTTGCGAGGCGGCGTATTGCGCGATGGCAGCAGCGATGACTTGTTGGAGTTCTGCCTCATTGGTAGGCATCAGCGTTTGACGTCTCGGCGGCATCTTCTAAAAGATGGGTTCACGTCGATCAGGCCAAAATAAAGCGTACGTATATAATGATAGTAATAGTACATAACATCTCATGTTATAATCATATCAATCACACAACATCCCATGTTATAAAACATAAATAATCAATCAAAACATCACATATGATGAGAATACTGCGATTGTATTTCCAAACTCGAGACCACATGGTAGAGTGTACAAGTACATAATAGTGTCATACATCATCATCGACTAAGGGCTACATCACCCCAGTCCAAAAGAATATCAAATCAGTGTCAATACATCCCATATACATGATCAACAAAAGTCAGAATCAGAATGCAGTCTCCAAAAATGCTGTGTGGTTGGAGCAATCGCCGTCTTCTCACCAATGTCTACCCATGCTGTACTAAAGATGCCCTAAACTGATGGTGGTGGAGGAGGGGGAAAATGGGTGTAGAACAAACGTCGCAAATGGAGCCAGTCCTCCTCCATGGCTCTCTGGGTACGCAACCAAGAAGCAACCTGCTGCTCAAGTGCCAAAAGGCGTGCAGCATAGTCAGGTAACAATGGTCGAGGGTGCTGCGAAGAAGCAGGGTGGGTCTGACCCTGACACTGGCACGGCGGTGGCTGAGCTCTCTCAAGCTCCTGAATGCGCCGTGTGAGTGCCTCCTGCTGGACAACAAACGACATCAGAACGTCCTCAATAGTATACCCCATATGGAAAGGATGGTAGGGGTCGGTCGATGGCATAACAGAAGGTGACGTCCAGAGAAACGGCTCACTGGCTGGATCAAAAGGTGGCACAAAGAATGGTGGTGCAGGGGGAATAGCAGATGCAGACTGTGGCATAACTGGAATATATGTCGGCACATGTCCAAAGGGACGAGCCGAGGAACCCTCTCCAGGTCGAGCTGGAGGTGTGTATTGTGCAAATGAAAAAGAGAAATCAACGTGACGTGCATCGGTGGTATGAGGAGGAATAGGTGGAAGCTCATCATCCGCAGGAATCCACCCATGCTGGGCGTGCTCATCTCGTGGGTCAATCTGTGCCTCAAAAAGTGCTCGATCAAACTGTACAGGCATAGGGTCAAGATGGGGTGCAACAAGAGGGTCAGCAGGTATATCAGCGATAAGTGGGGGATCAACATGATCAGCAGCAATAACATGGTCACCCTCCAGTAGTGGTGCATCAGCAGGGTGATCATCAATGGGTGGGTCAGTAATCACAGGATCAATAGGTATGCCAGCATGAGCAGGGTCATGCTCAAGCACTGGGTCAGGAGCAGCTACTGGCTCGAGGGCCATGGCAGGCTCGGGATCAACGAACTCCATATCAAAATCTGCATGATCAGCGAATGCAGGGTCAACTGGGTCTACTGGGTCAACCATAGGCTGATCCAAGTGGATGAACTCTATCTCCCGGTCCGGGTCAAATCCAGGAAAAACAGGGTCTGAATCCTCATCGAGGTCGTGATCGAAAGCAAATCTAGGAGCAGAGGCAGCAGATGATGCCCTGTTAGGATCTGAACCGTGTGAAGAGTGTTGTGCGCTCCGAGTGTGTGACGGTGCGGAGGCCACAGACTCGAAGGAGTCTGGAGCGGGTGAGTGTGCAGGTGACTCCTTAGCTGGAGCATCTGCGAGTAATAAAAGACCACCGTCAGCTGGAAGGGCCTCGCCCTCAACATCGTCCTCCAGGGGCTCATCATCAAACAGATCGACGTCGTCGTCAACGTCGGCGTCGAGGAGCATATCGTAAGCAGGATAAACGGCCAAAGGTATGGGAGCAGGGATCTCTACGAGTGGTAGGTACCCAGCAAAAGGACCATCAGCGGGCTCATCGACAGCGTCGGGCAGCGCAAAGGGCTGAAAGTCGTCCTCGTCTGTGCTGGTAACATCTGATGTGTGGACCTCGTGCTCTGAAGACTCTAAGTCGTCTGATACTATGGGTCTAGGGCCCGTGGTGTCCGAATCACCTGTGCCGGACGAGTCCATGGTGTCTGTAACACAAACACAAATATGTACAAATAATCAATCATACAATCAGATAAGCACATTAGTCACCAAGTAAGCAATCAAATAATTCTCCTAGTCCCACTAGCCTCCCAGCCTCTCAGACTGCTCTTCCTAGTCCTACTAGCCAAATTCTCCCAGCCTCTCAGACTGCTCTCCCTAGTCCTACTAGGCAACTACCTCGGTCTCCTAGACCGAGCCTATAAATAATAAATAAATGTGCTCAACATTTGTTTGTAAAAAGTTTTGGATCTGGACTTGAGTGGTATGCAGGGTAAAAATGTTTTCGTGAGAGCCCTAGTGATCATAGTCTAGACTCGAGAAGGAATCCTAGTTCGCTATGATCAGAGCTCTGATACCAAGCTGTCACACCCTGGCTTTGCGGAAGCGTGGTTAATTTGGTGTGACTTCTTAATACCATAGCTTAATCATAACAAAGCTATATGATAATAAAACCATGCAAGATCATCCATAGATTTAAGTTTTAAAACCGAAGTAATATAGCATTGTCTTAGGGACTACAACACCATAACATAAAACATTGTTTTGAAAGACATAAACATCAACATGAATAAAACGCAGTTTAAGATTTGTGACTCGTCCAGGAAAAAGTCACATTTCCTAAACCGGGATGACCTCGGAACCCATATGCAGCGGGTAAACACAACATACCGCGCCAGATCTTTAATTCCCTGAAATACATGTAAGTTGAAAAATCAACAATAATGTTGAGCGAGTTCATGTGTAAGTGAGTAAGTAAACCTTTGTATGTATAAAAACCCTGGTATGTAGCAAATAAGGAAAAAGAGATCACCAATGGTTTGCAAGGCCATTGATATGTGTGAAGTGCAAGTAGGAAGACTCAAACCTAGCAGATTTATGCGTTGGGTACAAAGTCACCCCGAGGTCCGTTCTGTTTGGGCCTGGGGCTGGGCTCGCTACACCCAGATAGATCTACCGCTCCTGTCCCTCGGTCCTACCCTGAGAATTAATGGCCTCAAGTTTCCGCCTACCCGCTCACATGATCTGAATAATAACCCTCCTTACGCTAACCATACCATGTAAGAATTATTCGTAATCATAGTAACATGTATTTCACCCCCGCAGTTTAGAAAACTGAAAACAGTTAAGAGAAAAGGGGGACATGAACTCACAGTGGTGCGTCTCTACCAAGTATATCTCCTGATCAAGCAGCTGTGCGACGACCTACACGTACTAAATCTATTAGACGGACGGCCGTGCCTTAGCTTAAGGTTTAAGTTTTTGGGAAATAGTTAGACAACTATTTCGTGTTTATATTTTTGTAAATACTTGGTAATTATTCTCCTTCCCAAGGATGGGGGATTTAATACATGTGTGTTCGTATATCTTCGAAATATATTATTAAGTCTCACTTAAAAATATATTTTATTTCTAACTCCAAAAATATAAATATTCTTCCCAAAATAATACTTTGACAAAAATACGCGCTCATAAATATTTTCTTAAAATGCGTAAGTTACGTTTTAAAGTTCGGGTGGTAATAATTATACCGTTGTAACTTATTATTAATTATGAAGGCGTATGCATTATTTTTGGAATCATTAGTACTTGGTAATATTATTTTTACCCTAAAAATAATATTCGTATATTTCACAAAATAATCATAAACATTTTACAAGTAACGCTATGAAAAATATATATATCAAATATATATTTACCCCGTTTCATTTTGTGAAAACCCCACCTCCGATATTTTGTAAATAAAGTCATGGCGAAATTTACGTTTTGAAAACAAGTCAAAATATATATTTACAACACTTGTAGTGAAAATATTTCCAAGTGTTAGGTTTTTAGAAAAATTTCGCCAGAGTTTCCCCTGTAACTGGAGGTGGCCACGCTTTCAAGCGTATCATTTTCTTTTAAAAGCAAATCAACAATTTCCTTATTCTCAATAACAACTTTCCAAAACATCAATTAGTCAAAATATATATATAAATCGCAAAAATTACATGAACTTGTGGTTTGTCCAAAATTTGTAGAAATTTCCATTACTTTTAGTGGATCTTTGCAATAATCTACTCGGTTTCGTAAAAGCCTCGTTTTTAAAGAAATTCCATCTTTACAACTTCTTGTAAAATTTGACAAAACTAGTTCTTTGTCGAAACTTAGTGTTACACAAGTGTTTACACACTTGTGTGTTTAAAAATCATCCTTGTTCATGTAAGATCCGGTTTTAGAAAATAAGATTTCCTTGACACTTGGTCCTTTGAAAATACCGCTTGTAGATCCGTAGATCTACTAGTTTTAAACACTATTTCGTAAGTATATGTGAATAATAGTGGTAAGTGAGAGCTCGTATGTATGTGTGCGTGTACGAATGTGTGCGTATATATGTAGGTGCATATGTTTGTATGCATGTAAGAATTAGGAAATGTATGTATATATGAATGTAATTCGCTATGAATGCATGTAGGAATTAGTATACATGTATGAATGCGAGATGTTATAAATGTATGAAGGAATGGTTTCATTATGTTTGGGCATTGACGATTGCTAATGTGTGCCTTGAAGTTGAAATGTAATGCAGGTAAAGGAACTTCGGATTCATGAGGTATCGAAGTCAAACTCGGAATGAGAAAATGCGAGAGGATAGTTGAATGAATCAAAGTTTATATTCTTAAATGTTATTTGATATTAAATTACATGAGAATAATGTCGTATGATGTTGTTAACGACTAATGGTTAAGTTGTATGTGATGTCCACAGGATCTACACGGATTTCTTCTACCACTACGAAGAGAAGCGGACTTAGATCGAGTTGAGAGCAAGGATTGTACGGGAAAGAACGGTCATATAGTTTGATTTATATATTTCTTGAAGCATTAATATAATGGAATGTTGTGAATCCTTTCTGATGAATGTATGACATTTTGTATTTGAGTCTTCATGTAAGTAATGTGTCTAATAAAGAACGAAATTTTTGGGCTCATATTTTCCGCTGCATCGTTTTTAAGTTATTACATGTTAGGGCGTTTCATGAATTATGGACATGGTCACAGAATGGTGCTTTGTTTCAACAATTGTAATAATACGTGCGTCTCACGTGTTTTCCACTAGCCAATAAGACTGTACGTGTTTTACGGATAGACGGTATCATAGATTTGGTAGTGAATGTGCAAAATACAAATGGAATGTATAACAAAAGTTGTTTGATTCTGTAAAGAATGAAAACTCCGTATTTTGATATATAGTCGCACATTTCACATATATGAACAAGCATGTCAATTTGAAATTTTGTTATAGGAATACTGATATCATGGCAAACCAACTGAAAAGTATACATAAGTCTGGGATAACAAAAGAAATCGAAAAGCAAAATCCTAGTTGTTTATAACTGCTTTGTTGTTGGAACGAGCCTCGATAACTCCAACGTTAAGAGCACGTCCTTAAGCAGGGTTGTTAACAACTTGATTTTGTGTAGTCGCAGCTCGACAAACCCTAGCTGTATGACTAAAGAGCCCACAGTTTAGGCATTTGCGGCAATGCACACTGGCATGATGATGAAGGTTACATTGGTTGCACAGAGGTGCAGTTCCATTGTATGGTTTTCTAGCAGGAGGTTGAGCTGGTTGGTTGGGAACATCTTGGTTAGGTCGAGTAACCACAGCTAGGTTTTGTGAAGCTTTACGCTTCCTAGATTTCTTGGAAGGTTCAGCTTTGATTTCCTTGGGTTTCTCTTGTATAGTTTTAGTAGTTTGTTCTTTATCGCCCTTGCAAAATAGTTTCCCTTTCCTGATTTGAGATTCAGTTAGGGTAGCTGCTAACTCGCTAGCTTGTCTAACAGTTGCAGGGTTGTTACCAGTGACTATATCCTAAACCAGGTCAAGAAGGCCATCAATGTATTTTTCGATTGCCTTATCTAAAGGTGTAACCATCATAGGGCATAACAAGCTCAACTCCTCGTAACGATCGGTGTAGGCACGATGTTCTTCACTATCTTGTTTTAGATCGTGGAACTCATTCTCGAGTGCCCGTAATTCATGACGAGGACAAACACCTTCATCATTAGAGCGCGAAGCTCTTCCCATGTTTGTGCCATTGCAACATGTCACACCCCGACCGCGTAAAACAACAAATCGCGGCGGAAACGTTGGGGAGTGTCGTAACAGAATCATTGTTTCACAACACATGGTAATTTAAGTTCGGTTTTATTGAATTAAAATGTTTACATTGATAAAAATTTACAGAAACATAACATAAATTAAACTGTCTTTCATAGTTTTAAGTCACTAAGGCCCAAGTCCGCCTAGGTGTGTCACGAACATCATCATGCAATAGCTCCTGAAACACATGTGAAAATAGGTACGTCAGTATAAAAATGCCGGTGAGATACATAGGTTTTGTTAGTATAAGATTCATGACTTGTAAGTAAAAAGAAGTGTTTAAGCAAAAGATAGTCATGAATCTTTGTAAAATGTTTTCTTTTATAAAATCTTATGAAATTCAAAAAGGAAATAAGATGTTATAAAAGAAAAATGTATGGTTAAATAAATAACCAAGTAAAAATGAGTTTGTATAAGATATGTCGTTTGTAAAACAATGTCTTGTATAAATATATCATTTGTAAAACAATGTATCATGTCTTTGTTTCTTGTCAAAGTGGTTTAGATAACGCTGCGATATGTAATATCATAAAAGAACTTATATATAGGAAGTACCATCGGCGTATCCACCATGCTTTTATCATATTACACACGCCTCGTTATTTAAATCACTTACCATAACCCAACCATTCAATAGTTCAAATAGTTCCTATAGATCAATTAGTTCCAATGGTTCAATAGTTCAAATCATTCACATAGATCAGATAGTTCCAGTCGTTCAAATTGTTCGAATGGTTCAATAGTTCCAGTAGTTCGTGTTTAATCGTTATGTATGGTGAATAAAAGAATTTACTCAATCCCATAGGTGCAATGTTATGTATAATCAAATATCATGTGAAACTGTATGCTAAGTAAACAAACCAAGTAGGAATGTAATGTAATTCAATGTGCTAGCACGTTAAGTAAACACACATAGCAAAGCAAAATGGAAATTATGTACTATATGCGTTCTAATAAACATAGCAAGTGTATGTCATGAAAGCACGAAAAGTATGAAAGTAACAAGTAGGCACATATGTATCACCCCAAAAATGTTTGAAAACAGTAAAAGAGGGGACTATGTACTCACATTGAAGTGCAAAGATATCCTCTACTAATTGAACTTAACAAAGCTCGGGCAAACCAAGGAAATCAGATAGCACCTAGTAATCGGATCGCTAAGTTAATAAATCGATACCTAAATCGGAAGATCGGGTAGAATGAGGTTTCGTAAACCAAATGAGTATTGGAACTCATGTGATATGGTTTAACAAAGCCTACATTCTAAATCAGAACCTATCCTAAGTGCTTACGACCCGTCACGACCCGCTAAGGTAGCTTACGCTACTTTAACGCGTCGTTCGCGCAAATGCGCATTTGAGACGCCTAACTGGTCCTATGAGAAGTATTATATGCTCTAACATGTTTAAATATGTTGCATAATCAGTTTAAGTGACAAAATTTAGGTTACATATGCTTAAATACAAATTATGCGTGAAAAGGGCATTTTGTTCATTTTCCTAAGGCATATAAACTAGCTATCATACAACTAACTAAACGAAGTGACCATAAGGTATAACCTCGGAAGGTTATTCCCTATACAACTATGGCCACTAAAATATGTTTGGTCGGATCCTAATGATCGACCAAATGGGTCGGGTTTGAAAGTCTAAGCAGTTATGTAGACCGCTTAACTTACGACCCTATATAAGCACTAGACTAATAGTGACGAGTTAAACATGTTAAAACATGTTTAACTAAGTTAGAAAACAGGTTTGATATCAAAACAAAGGGTTTTGATACCTGAAAATACCTTCATTGCAAAAAATGCATAAATACGTATTTTAACCGAAACTTTGACTCTTCACTACGCCTAATCAACGTGGTAATCAGTAGGTATAGTCACAAGGGACTATAACCATCGTGATTACGCTCATGTTGCAAAGTTCAAACGAACTTCGTGTTGACCATAAACTGGTCAAAGCAGAAAGTCAAACACTATTTGACTTTCATGCTTGAAATGCATAAAAAGCATGAAAGAAACTTACAAAGGGTCCAAGCTAGGAAGATTTGAACTCAAAATACTTAGGTATGAAGCTTCACAAGTGAGAGCTTTAACTTAGAGCAGAATTGAGATCAAATGTGAGGAATGAAGGTTGAACTTGGTGGGTATTTATAGGAATTCATGAGTTTATAAGATGATTACATGTGTTTTTGCAAGAATCAAGGCATGATCTGAGCCATACACATGTTACCCACTGATTTAGAATGCTAGGGGAGTCCAAAACCAGCTCAAAGTATTGAGAAAACTGCACAAAAGACCCTGAACTTCAAGCTGGTTGCTGAAACTGAGTTGCTGAAAAAGTGTTCCTCAGGCGACACGCGGAAGAGACCACGGATTCTTCCGAGACACTCCTGGTTGAACCAGCTGAAACTTGTTCAATTTTGGCAGTTTTGGTCCCTGCACTTGATTTAAGGCATTTTCGACGCGTTTAAGCCCCGTTAACCCAATTTCAAGGCTCAATAATGAAGCATAGGGAACATGAAATATGCTTGAAAACATCTCGGATGTCGGTTCGTTTGGTCATACGGTTGCGTTATTCGGTTAATTATGATAAAAACTCGAACGGACGCGAAAACGATCCAAATTACGCGACGAGTGGTATTTTTGCATTCCAATCACTAAAATAAAATATTTTAATGATTACAAAATTTTTTGGACGTCCGGATATGTTCAGAATGTAAGATATGCGCGTAAATGCAAACTTATGCACTTTTTGACGCTTTTAGTCCCTGATTGACCAAATAAGTTTATTTTTGCACATCGAACCCCTCAAAGCCTATTTCTAAGCTATGTAAAGGATATTTATGGTATGTTTAACTTATGATCATGTTCTGGAATGTTCGTTACTATACAAATCGACATACTTTCGCAGTTTGACGCAAATAGTCCCTGCGATCGAATAAACTTGTTTTCGACACACCAAACCCTCCAAAACTTATTTCTAAGTTATGTAAAGGTTATTTAAGGTATGTTAAGCCTATGTAAATGTTCCAAAGTGTTTGTCGCGTTAAACTGATTACGTTTACGCATCAGTTCGCGTATAACTTTCCAGAAAGCGATTTAAAGATCGAAATTGAACAAGAATTGATATGTGCAAATGATACACATATTTATACATATCCCAAGTATGAAACACAATATTTCATTGGTTTTGCATTCGTATGATGGTCAAAGAGGCACAGATGTCACACAACATCTGCACCCCTATCCCTCATAATTTCGTTCCACCACGTAAGTGCTCTCTTTTGGAACACACTTGATGCAAATTCTACTTTGCGCTCATTTGGACATTGGACATTGGACATGGCGAAATGTGTTTTCAATACTCTCAAACCATTGCAGGAGCCCAGTTGCTCCCTTAGAACCACTGAACTTGAGTGGTTTAGCTGAGTTAAATTGTTTATAGTTGCACGGAGCAGGTGCATTGTTGTTGTTGTTGGCTTGGTTTTTTTGAGTTATGAGATTAGGTAGCACAGTAACAATTTGTTGAGCTATTATGGTAGCCATTTCGGTGTCCTGAGTAGCATTTCAACGGGGAGGCATTCTAAAAGAGAAGGAAATGAGAGAAGGTGAGTGAGATGATATTTGGATAATCAAAACTAGATGTTGAGAATATTTAGACATCGCATAATGATTGTGATCATTTGTTTGTTTTCTTAAAACAAACAATTGACACGGTGACTAATCAAAGTAAATGGGTTTTTATAATGTAGCGCGAAGACATGCTTTAGCTTATAGGTAGACACTCACCCTAAGAGTTCCCAGGTAAGAGTGACTGGTCCGATGATGCGGATTTGTACGAACACTCTAGCCTTAGACAGAAAACTTAGGGTACAGGCATCTACACTTCCGGATTGCACGTGTTCATATTATTAAAACCCAAACTTTGACGAGATTTTAAAAATTTTTAAAGGCATGAAGCTGAAAAATATCATCTAAGGATAGATGATTGATTTTCAAAATAAACTTGTGGATTTGTTTTTGGTAATCACCTAAGGATAGGTGATGGTGTTGTTTTAAACACAAGATAACTTGTGTTAGGGTCTTAGAAAGGTTATAGTCTAGGTCAGAAGCATTACTAATAACCTAATTCTCTATAACCATGGCTCTGATACCAATCTGTAACACCCCAATCGTGTAATACAACAACACGCGGTGAAAAACATTGGGGAGTCACGTTATAAATTGTTCCATAACACATGGCTCATAAAGTTTTGTCTTATTGAGTTAATAGTTTACATTGTTTTTGGAGAATATAATTATTGCACAATAATTGTCTTGTAGGTTTTAAAGTCACTAAGGCCCAAGTCTGCCCTATGTGAAGCATGCTCATAGTCAAACGTATGTTCCTGAAACACATGTGAAACACATGGAGCTTGGTGCTTAGAGAAAGAAACTAGAGAGAGAAAGTGCTCAAGGTGATTCGTGGTGCTTTGTACTTGTCGTATATTGAATAGAATCATGTTTGTATTACGTTCTTGTGTTCGGTCCACGCACGTGTACGGATTCCGCACGTCACACGTGTCTTACGCAATCGTTCGGGAGTCAAAAACCATTCCAACATAATGTCAATGTGTAACTAAATGTTATGTATGGTGAATAAAGAGTATTTACTCAAACCATATGTATAATGTACAAAACAATGTCTTTGAATAAACCTAAGTTTAAATCAAAAGTTATGTTTTGAAAACAAATGCTTTTATCGATATGAACATTTATATGGTTTGTTAACGAATACATTCAAGCCTTGTCGTTTGTCAGATAAACCCTTATAAAGATAAAGGTTTATCAATGTTCATCGGGTCTGTCATTCCCCAGATGGATACTTCCAAACAAACTAGGAAGCGGGAATGAGGTTATCAAACCTATGGTAAACCATACATACTACCAGTCGGCGGGATAATGTTAAGGAATGTATCTAGTCTCGTTTAACATACCAAAATGTCAAAATCAATGAGAGCATGTCATGTAAGATGTCTTTGTAAACCATGTACTAAGTATGCTAAGTGATGTGCGTGAAGTGTGTTAAGGTTTTAATGTTTATTTTAAGCTCTTTTACATTTTTTTAGCCAAGTTTTAAATTTATAAAACACGATATTTACTAACACTAAACACACATATGGGCAAGTGCACCCATCGTGAGCGTAGTATAGTGTTGGTAAGATACCGAGGTCGTCCAAGGACACAAGAGCTTTTAGTACCGGTTTATCCTCAACGTCTAATCAAATCAAAAAGTTAGAAAAAGGTTTTAAACTAGAAAAAATAAAAACTAACTAAAATGCTGAAAATAAAATAAAAATAAAAACAGATAGACAAGATGAATCACTTGGCTCCGACTCGTGTATAGTGTAACCTTTGATTATTTCCGCACTTTTGCACTTTTTAAGAGATTATCTTAGTTATTGTAGTAGGCCCCTCTTTTGAAGGTGACGTTACCCTCAACCCAGTAGTTTGAGTTAGCAAGGATACAATCCTAAAGGGTCGGATTATTGAAAGATAATTAATTAAGTTATTAATGCATATTATGGTAGGCCTCTCTTTTGAAGGTGACGTTACCCTCGGCAAAGTAGTCTGAGTCAGCAGGGATACAGTCCTAAGTAGCCGGGTTAAAGTATTAATAGTAGCTTACATATGAGGGGGTCAAAGAGTTTGGACCCCCGCCATCCAATACCGTTAAGTATTGAAGGAGGTCCTACTAAATTTGACCCAGGTCCTTGCAGGATCTATACACTGAACAAGGCAAGACTCTTACCAAACCGTTCCCTTAACCCCCGACCAGGTAGCCAACATACCTCCATATAGACCGTGGAGATATGAATGGTGAAAATCTTTTATTTTATATAGACAGTAAAATAATGCCAAGACACCACGGACAAACGATAAGGAAAAATCACCTTCAACATAAGAAACTAGTTATTAAAGTCAATAATACATAACCAAGTAAAAAGTGCGAAAAGATTAAAAATAAAAAGTATTACACTAGACACTTTGTCTTCAACAAGTGATGTAAGAGACTTAGGCAAACATGGCCTTGATTGTTAAGAACTCTTACGATCAATCTTGGATCCCGAGACGACTCACACACTCTATGATGGACAATGGATGATGGTGGTGGATGATGGTGTTATGGTGGTGGTGGGTGGTGGGTGATGTGTGAGAGAGGTGGTGTGCCAAGGGATGGTTTGCACTTGAGCCAAGCACTCCTATTTATAGGCTGAACAGAAGCTCGGGCACGGCCCCGTGTCGATTGGGCACGGCCCCGTGTCCATCCTTCATCACTTTCTTCATTAATTGCAGTTTGTCTGCATTAGTTGACCACGCACCCGTGTCCACTGGGCATGCCCCCGTGTGCAGAAGCAAATCTATACTATCGAGATTTCCCAGATTCTGCGAATCTTAGAGTTAACCACGGCCCCGTGTCCGCTGAGCACGACCCCATGGTGGGCGATAGAAGCTTCTACAGCTTTTTCTTTTCTGCTGGCACTTGGGCACGCCCCCGTGTTCACTGAGCACGGGGCGTGTTCAGCATTCTGTTTTCTTGTTTTGCTTGGGAAGATGCTGTCGTGGGGTCGGGCATGTCACGTTTGTTCCTTTTCTTGTATTTATGTTAGATTTAGCTGTCTTTTTGCTTCTTTTGTTAATTTGAGCTCATTTAATCCTGAAAATACAAAAGGAAGACAAAAGCACACTTTTTCCAACATTAGTACTAAAAAAGGGTTAGTTTTATGCCGCAATTGATGTAATTTATATGTTGCATTTTGCACACCGCAAATACCCCCACACTTGAATCTTTGCTTGTCCTCAAGAAAAACTCTTTATAATGTGGCTTTACACTCCCAAATGGAATGGGCGTAAGGTTGAATTTGCATCAAGTGTGTTTGAGAAGCGTGCTCTTACGTGGTGGAACGGAGTGATGCGTGATAGGGGTGCCAAAGTGGCATTAGCACAAACATGGGAAGAGCTTCGAGCTCTCATGATGAAAGAGTTTTGTCCCCGTCACGAGGTTTGAGCATTGGAACAAGAGTTTGACGATCTAAAACAAGATGGGGGTGAACACCGTGCGTATACGGATCGTTTTGAGGAGCTCAGTCTGTTGTGTCCCACTATGGTTACCCCACTGGAGAAAGCGATAGAGAGGTATATCGATGGTTTACCCGATTCCATACAGGATATTGTGACTGGCATTAATCTTACTACTGTTCGTTACGCGATCGAGTTGTCTGCTACCCTGACTGAGTCTCAGGTCAGGAAGGGTAAACTTTCCCACAAGGGTGATAAGAAAATGTCGATCGATTCTGTTAAAGGCAAGGATAAGGGTAAGGATAAGAAAGGTGAGTCATCGAAGAAGTCGAGAAAGCAAAAGGGTGCTTAGAATTTTGCAGTAACAGCTCAGAACCCTCAGAACCCACCAGCTCAACCACCTGCGAAGAAAGTGTATACTGGTACCGCACCTCATTGTGCTCGCTGCAACGGTCATCATGTTGCACAACAAGCTTGTAAGCAATGCACTACGTGTGGTAAACTTGGGCATTTGGCCAACATTTGTCGTTTGGGACAGAATCAGGTTGCCCAGGTTCAAGCTCCGGTTCAGGGGAATGCTGCGAGATTCCCACTGGGTTCATGTTTCAATTGTGGAGAGTTTGGTCACTTCCGCAACAATTGTCCGAGGTTGGTGAATGCAAATGCGAATCCGAACATGAATGTCAACGCGAATGTGAATCCCGCTCGTGGACGAGCGTACAACCTGAATGCTAACGAAGCGAGGGCTGACAACGAGGTGGTCAATGGTACGTTTCTTGTTAACAATCGACCTGCATCTATTCTTTTTTATTCTGGTGCCAATAGAAGTTTTGTTTCGTTATCTTTTGAACCTTTACTTGCAATACCTAGAACTAAACTGAGGAAACCCTTATCTATCGAAGTTGCTACTGGTAAACCTCTTGTTCTCGATTCTGTTATTTGTGATTGTCAGTTAAACCTTGATAACCATCTTTTTCCTATTGACCTCACACCGATGCAACTTGGGAGTTTCGATATTATCGTGGGGATGGATTGGTTAACCAAACATCATGCTGAGGTGGTTTATTTCGATAAGATTGTTCGTATTCCTCTTCCGTCTGGCGATGTTCTGGAAGGTCGTGGCGAGAAGCCATCTGGTGGTTTGAAGCTTATGTCGTGTACAAAAGCCCAAAGTTATTAGAGAAAGGATATGTTGCTTTTCTGGCACATGTCACCGAGGAGAAAGACAAGAGCAAGAGTATTTGGGATATTCCGATTGTTCGGGATTATCCAGAGGTGTTTCCTGATGAACTACCTGGTTTGCCCCCAGTTCGTCAAGTCGAGTTTCATATTGACCTTGTACCCAATGCCAACCCGATTGCGAAAGCACCTTATCGTCTTGCACCATCGGAGATGCAAGAATTATCAAAACAGCTTCAAGAGTTATCTGATAAAGGATTCATCCATCCGAGCTTTTCACCATGGGGCGCTCCTGCCTCTTTGTGAAAAAGAAAAATGGATCTTTTCGAATGTGTATCGATTATCGTGAGCTTAATAAGATTACCATCAAGAATTCGATATCCCCTACCTCGAATTGATGATCTTTTCGACCAGCTGCAAGGTGCTTCATGCTTTTCCAAGATCGATCTGCATTCTGGGTATCATCAACTTCGTGTTCTTGAAGAAGATATTCCCAAAACTGCTTTCCGCACGAGATATGGGCATTACAAGTTCACTGTCATGCCTTTTGGTTTAACGAATGCCCCAGCTATCTTCATGGACTTAATGAATAGGGTCTGTAAACCTTATTTAGACAAGTTCATCATTGTGTTCATCGACGATATTCTCATTTATTCAAAGTCTCGAGCCGAGCACGAGCAACACCTTTGCTTAACATTGGAACTCCTTAAGAAGGAACAACTTTTTGCTAAATTCTCCAAGTGTGAATTTTGGCTTAAAGAAGTTCAGTTCTTGGGTTATATAGTCAATGATCAGGGTATTCATGTGGATCCATCCAAGATTGTTGCAATTAAGGATTGGAACACACCGACGACACCTACAGAAATTCGTTCATTTCTCGGTCTCGCTGGATATTACCGACGTTTCATTTCAAATTTCTCGAAGATCGCGGTTCCACTCACTGCTTTAACTCAGAAGAATAAGCCTTTTGATTGGGGACCTAAGCAAGAAGAAGCGTTTCAAATGCTAAAACAAAAGCTTTGTGATGCTCCTGTTCTATCTTTGCCCGAGGGAAATGTTGATTTCGTTGTCTATTGTGACGCGTCAAATCTATGACTTGCTTGCAATCTTATGCAACGAGGTAAAGTGATAGCTTATGCGTCTAGACAGTTGAAAGTTCACGAGAAGAACTACACAACTCATGATCTTGAGTTGGGAGTTGTGGTTTTTGCTCTCAAAATCTGGAGACACTACCTCTTGGCACGAAGTGTGTGGTTTTCACAGACCACAAAAGTCTCCAGCATATTCTTAATCAGAAGGAGCTGAATATGAGGCAACTGTGACAACTGGCACCAAACCGGTAATTTCCGTACACTTTAATTATTATTTAATGACTACAATTATGTGCTTAGATGTCAACATTGTCTGAACACATACTAAACAAGTGAATTCATGCACGTTTTATACTACAAAATATTGCTTTATGCATAAACGAGAGCGTTGCGTCAGAAATACTAGTAAACTCACCGGTAAGACACTTTGTGTCAACAATTCTGCAGAAAGCAGTTAGACAATAGAATTGGAGCCTAGGTGTAGGTCCAATGACAAGAATACATTAAAAACCCAAGAGTACATACAAGGGTTAACATATAGATATTACGGAAGCTAAAATAAGCACTAGAAAGCACCCGAAACGCACTTTAAGTGCAGAATTTTAGTAAATTCAGCTATAATCAGCTTTTAAACATATGAATATCATGCAGAAATTACGTTTTGTTATCCAGAATATTTCCCTAAGTGTCGGGAATTGAAGGTGTCACAAAAGAATACTTAAAAGACACTAAAAGGTGTAATTTAGCACTTTAACGAACCGGTATATAACCGAACAACCGGATATTACCCAGAACATCAAAATATCACTTGAAGCATTGTTTTTATTTTTCTGCGCTAGTTATGGTCCCCAAGTATCATAACACCTCTTAAAATATCTTGTAACTAAGCCTTCCAACTAATACTTGATTTTTAACCTTAATGTAACTAGTTTAGTTACTACCTAGACCTAGACCCCCCCCCCTTCGAACCGGTTATGTGGAGTGGGAACACCCCCATAATTCTTTTCAATATTTTATTTAAATGTTGGTGGATATAAGAACATAATACACTTTGGTTAAAGAGGAAACTTGGTTTATATAAGTGCACTTAGGGTCATGATCTTCACATTCACAAACACACTTTCAAACAAGCTCTCTCTCTCTCTCTCTTCTCTTCTCCTTGTTCGGCTGAGAACCAACCACCACCATACCACCACCTTCAAGTTTTCCTTCATACAATCTACACATATCCAAGGGTGCTAGAGACCATACAAGCAAGCTTGGTGTGTTCGGAAGCTCAAGGACCTCTCTCGTTTTCTTTTAACCACCACTCTTCTTCACTACAACTCCCCTAGCCTTGTGCTAGTAGTAAGTTTCTTAGATCTTCATCTTCTTCATATTTTTTATGGTTAATAGTAAAAAGAATGGTGAAATATTAAGAAACTCTAAGAACATAATCAAAGTCTTGGAACATAAACTAACTAGTGATGAAGTATGGTTAAAGTAATGATGAAATCATGTTATTCTTGTGTTGTTATGCTTGTTGAATGTTGTTTGTTAGTAAAAACGGTATGGTTCATCACGTGGACTTGCTAGATCATGTTTAAAGACATGAACTAGCAAGATGTGAAAGTTAGAGATGTGTAGGATGATGAAATCATCCACACATAAACTATGAACTTGGATAAATAAGTGTTTTCTTGGAAAATAAAAGATCAAAGTAAGTTATAAACTTGTAGATCTAAAGATCCATGAGTGGTTTTTCGAAAGAACCAAGTGAAAAGTGTGAGTTTCGTTAAAACTTGGATCTTACATAAACCTAACACATTTTTAGTGGGTAAACAAGTGTAGAAACACTTGTGTAAGAAGAAATTTCACAAAGAAATATTTTTAGAAAATATGACTAGAAGTTGTGAATACTTAAACTCTTTAAAAATAAAGTTTTTAAAGAAGCAACCACACTTTGAAGGGTAACAAGACCTACTGAATACACTAGTAAGTTACTACGCATTTTTATAAATTATCAAGTTCATGAAATAGAGAAGTTGATGTATATTGTTGATGATTGTTGTTGAAAATTGATTGTTGATGATTTAAAAGAAAATAAACACATGTTTTGAAAACATGGGAAACCTCTATTTTTAGGGGAAACTCTGTCAAAATTTCTATAAATTTTGACACTTAGAAAATATAAGTTTTTGAGAAAACTTATTCCCTAAAAATGTACCTAAAAATATTACCAAGGTTTCCGTAATTTTTGGTGACAAGAAATGATGATTTCTTCAAGACTTAAAATTTATATTAAGTATGTATATTTTTGAGGAAAATATATGTATTTATTTGTCACCAAACTTTGTGCTAAGTGTATGTAGTATGTACTATACGTGATAGTGTATTAGGACTTGAAAATACACTAAATACTCATGAGAAGTAAAAACACAAAAATACACATACAACATACAAGATACATAATTCGGGTGCAAAATACAAGATACTTATATTTATTTTTGAGAAAATAATATAAGTAAGACACATAATTAAAAATATAAAATATTTTTAACACAAGAATACATATACAAAAGATAGTGACTTGTTCTTGTGCGATACAAGTCTAGTGACTAACGTTAAGAAAACACGTATAGGTCACGACGTTAAGTAAGCAAATCCGGTGAAGTTTACGACGCAAGGAACGCAAATTTGTGAGTTCATGCTCCCCCTTTTCTCTTAACTGTTTTCAGTTTTATAACTTCGGGGGTGAAATACATGTTACCAATATTACAATGTTTATAAATGGTATGATACAAAAACAAGAAGCACTCTTGGTGAGAACGAGTACCAAGTATGATGCATATGAGAATACAAGAATACAAGAAGCACTCTTGGTGAGAACGAGTACCAAGTATGATGCGTTTTGAGGAATGATACGAGAAATCGTGTCACGAATAGGGTACCATAAGCACCGTTAATCAACAATATACCTAGACCGCAGAACAAAAGGTTAGATCTAACGGGTACGGGCAGCCACACTCTTGGTGAGAACGAGTACCAAGCAGTGCTTTTGTGTTTCAGAATATGCCAACTAGAAAATTTGCCTAAGATTTGGTTGCTTCCTATGTCGTGTCACACGTTAATGGCCTTGCAACCCATTAACAACCTTGTAATATACATGAATACTTGATTTACATAAGAATACTTGATTTATGCATGAGTACGTGGTGTACACAAGGAGACTTGATTTATAAAAGATACAAATTATGTTTTCATACTAAGTATACAAACGTGAAATACAAAAACTGCATGAATTCACACCAACATTATGTTGACGTTTTTTCCAAAACTCACATGTATTTCAGGTAACTAGAAGTGGATGTGCGCGCGGCCTTACTCATGCTTGTGGATGTCGCTTATGTTTATCTTTAAATAAAGTTGTAAACTTTTTAAGACAATGTTTTATGCTATCTCGCGATGTAAACGCTAACTTATGATTTCAAATTATGAAATGGTTGGTATTTGAAGATATTTTTACGTGTTTACCTTTCGTATGCAATGAGAACCTTTCATGATCACACCTCGTGCTTCCGCCGCAGAAAGGGGTGTGACAGATTGGTATCAGAGCTGCGATTGTAGTGAACCAGGATTCCTTCTCGAGTCTAGTCTACAATCTCTAGGATCCTTTCACGAAAACAATTTTTCAAAGAGTTTTCATTGCATAAAACGTCCCGCGACATCCACTACCTGAAACTATTTACAAAAGTCAAGAAAAGACACTACGAGACTTAGGGTGCACAGAAGTAGCTCTTGTCTTTAACTGAGAAACTACTTGCAATTATGTGTGATAATTAGCATAAACTAGAAGTAGAATGTCACAACTATACGTGACTTTACCTGAAAACAATGGCCTATCTGAAGGAAGAAATACGAGGATGAAACGAACTGTGCGGACTGTGCAAGGAGTTATGTAATTATGGATGCATACATAATTATGGAATTCAGTGCACAGAAACCACAGCAAGTCTTGTCACGTGTAGATTCCCTCAGTGCAAGCCTACTAAGTACTCTGCTAGAGTAATAATTGTTTGATGTCACTTATGTGGTATATACCTGTGAATATATATGCTACTACTGTCTAGTATGACGATATCAAACAAATGGTTAACCCTGTTGTGTTATGTTCTGTCAGAACATGGCACCCAGGAAAGCTGTGAATGCTCGCAATGATGATCAACCTCCTCCTCCCCCACTGCCAAGAACTGCGGAAGAGCTGAACGCTCTACTGGAAGAAAGGATCTCCACTGCTATCACCCAATACGAGGCAAACCGAACTCAAGACAGTGGCGGCCCAAGCAACGCTAGACGTAATGGGAACGGAGATTCATCTGGAGGCAATGCAGCTCCAGGTAACCTTAAGACGATTTGCTAAGCATGGAGAAATTTATGAACGGTCTTTGTTTCATTATTTCTTCGATTTCTCATGTGTGAATTGGTTGAATCAATTCCAGGCTGCACTTTCAAGCAGTTCCTCGACTGCAAACCAATGAATTACGATGGCACAGGAGGTGCAGTAGCATTTGTGCACTGGACGGAGAAGACTGAAGCTACTATCCGCATGAGCAAGTGTACCGCGGATCAACAAGTCACCTTTGCTACTGGGTTATTTGTCGATGAAGCTTTGACTTGGTGGAACTTGCAAGTCCAAACCTTGGGCGATGATGCCGCTTATGGCCTAACTTGGGATGAACTGAAGGAAAGAATGAGAGAGAAGTATTGCTCTCGTGCTGAACTCCAAAGATTGGAAATGGAGTTCTGGCACTTGACTATGGAAGGTGCTGATATTAATGGTTATACTCGAAGGTTCCATGATCTGTCTAGAGTGCTTCCCTACATGGTGACTCCCGAATTCAAGCACGTTGAACGCTACATTTGGGGATTGGCCTTAGAATTCCGTGGCATGGTAACTTCGGCCAAACCTCAAACAATCACCGAGGCTGTAACTCTGGCTGTCAGCCTTACTGAAGATTGTGTTAGTATGAAGAAGCTATCACTGAACCCAACAGAAAAGACCGAGATGCATGCCGAGTCGTCCGGCGACAGGAAAAGGAAACATGCAAACCTGAATCAAGCAACTCGTAACAACAAGTGTGACACCTGTGTCACTTCAAACATCAAACATCAAACAAATACCAAACCGATGAAATATTGTATTTCATACTTGGGATTTGTAAAATTATGTGTATCGTTGCACATATCAACTCTTGTTCGATTTCAAGCTTTAAATCGCTTTCAGGAAGGTTATACGCGCACTGATGCGTAAAAATAGCCAGTTTAATTCAACAAACACTCCGGAATAGTGAAATAGGCTTAACATACCTTAAATAACCTTCACATAACTTAGAAATAAGTTTTGGATGGTTTGGTGTGTTGAAATCAAGTTTAATCGCTTACAGGGACTAAAATCGACAAACTGCGAAAGTATGACGATTCGTACTGAAACAGACATTCCGGAACATGACCATAAGTTAAACATACAATAAATATCCTTTACATAGCTTAGAAATAGGCTTTGAGGGGTTCGGTGTGCTAAAATAAACTTTTGGGTCATTCAGGGACTAAAAGCATCAAAAAGTGCACAAGTTTGCACTTTCACGCATAACTTACGCTCTGAATACATCCGGACATCCAAAAATTTAAGTAAGCACTAAAATATTTTATTTTAGTGTTTGGCATGAGAAAAATCCATTCGTCGCGCAATTTGGATCGTTTTTCGTGCTTATGCGCATTCCGTCGTAATTAAGCGAACATCGCAATCATACGACCAAACGAACCAACATCCGGAATATTTTTGAGCATGTTTCATGTCCACAATGTTTAGGCATCATTTTAGGGCCTTAAAGTTGGCTTAATGGGCCTTAAACATGTCGGAAATGGCCTTAAAACACAACAGGGACCAAAACTATCATTTTGCAAAGATTGCTTCTGATCAGAAGGCCCAGGCGGCCCGCGTAAGCCCTGGGTGATCCCTTACGCGGCCCGTGTCAGGCTCCCAGATCAGAATAATCAGTTTTAACAGCTGTTTACAGCTGTTAACCACTCATCTCCTCACCCACACTTGTCATTTCCTGATCATGGGGGGCCAATTTGGGTACCATAGTGTTGCAACAAGTGTAGGGACAAGATCAAAGCACGGTATTTGAGGAACGATCCTAACGGTGGTCCAAATCCTATAAATACCCAACCCATTCACTTGTAAAACCCACTTGAATTCTGAGTTTTTCTTTAAGTGGTTGTGGTTATACACTTCCTACCTGAGATTACTTGGGAGATCAAACTTGCGGGGACCCTTTGTAAGTGTTCTTTCGTTCTTTTCATTCGTTTTAGCGTTAAAGTCAAACTTTGTTTAACTTTCTGCATTGACCAGTTTATGGTCAATGCGAAGTTCGTTTGAACTTCATGACGTGAGCGTAATCACGATGGTTATAGTCCCTAGTGACTATACCTACTGATTACCACGTTATCTAGGCTCAGTGACGAGTCGTAGTTTCGGCCAAAATGCGCATTCTTGCGTATTTTCTAACCAAACTACTCTAAGGTATCAAAACCGTTTGTTTTGATACCAAACCTGTTTTCTAAACTTAGGTAAGCATGTTTTAACATGCTTAGCTCGTCACTTTTAGTTTTGTGCTTGTCTAGGGTCGTAAAGGTAAGCGATCTAAACAATCGCTTATACTTTCGAACCCGACCCGTTTGGTCGATCATTAGGATCCGACCAAACACATTAGGTGACCATAGTATATAGGGAATAACCTTCCGAGGTTATACCTTATGGTCACGACGTTTAGTTAGTTGTATGATAGGTAGTTTATATGCCTTAGGTAAATTACCAAAATGCCCTTTTATGCATAATTGATGTTTAAGCATATGTAACCCAAACTTTTGTCACTTAACTGATTATGCAACAATATTAGACATGTTAAGGCATATTTTACTTGTCATAGGACTAGTTAGGTGGTCCGAACGCGTTTCACATGAACGACGCGTTAAAGTAGCATAAGCTACCTAAACGGGTCGTAATGGGTCGTAAGCACTTAGGTTAGGTTTCATTGTAGTATGTAGGCTTTGTTAAACCATATTACATGAGCTCCCACACTCATTTGGTTTACGAGCCCTCATTCTATCCGATCCTCCGATATAGGTCTGGTTTATTAACATAGTTACCTATATTAGGTGCCGTTTGATTTCCGTGATCTCTAGCATTGCTTGGTGGTTATCCTAGGACTTCTAAGCAATCTCAAGTGAGTACATAGACCCCTCTTTTACTGTTTTTTAAACGTTTTGGGGTGAAGCATGTGTACCTATCTGTTATTTTCATGTTTTCCAAAAGTATAATTGATTATACATGTTAGTACTTATCTGTTGACAAACTAAATGACTATCTATGGTTTAAACACTGATTTTTCAAAGATTATAAAATTAATTGTTGAATTGTACTTATTTTGTTCACCAGACCGGTTGGTAGTATGATATAGCGCTATAGGATTAGACACCCCATTCCTGTTGTCATGGAATGTCTGAAACCAATTTATTTCTCCATCCAAATAGGGATTGCCTTTGTGGTATCCCTATAGTCTCAAAGGTGTATTTTGATGCACTAGGTCTGAATGAATTCTTAAATCACATTATTTTTGTATATTTAGTTATACTCCCAAAAGTATAGTTTGATATGCTCCCATATGCGATATTGTACAAAACCAACATATATTTTGTTAATCATCCAAAGCATATTTTGATATGTTATTTACAAAACCAAAACATAGTTTAATATGTTATTTATCACATCCAAAGCATATTTTGATATGTTATTTTTGAAACCAAAACATAGTTTAATATGTTATTTATAAATCCGAAGTATACTTGTAATATACTACTGAAAACTATTATTTTAAACAACTAAAGTATATTTAATGTACTATCTATTTAGCGATTGGGTTTTGGTTAGTGTTTAGATAACGGGACGGGTGTAATGTGATGAAAACATGGTAGATACGCCGCTGGTATTTCTTATATATAAGTGTTTTCATTGCATTACATATCGTGGCGTTATTTAGTACACTTGGGTTAACGATATTGGAACTGAAATATATTTTAATATATTACTCATTCGATTCTCTTAAAATCCAAAGTATATTTTCACATATACCATAAGCCTTTTTATCAAAATACTATTTTTCGAACAATACATTCAATACAAACTCATTTTACATGGTTATTCACTTAACCATACATTATTCTTTTATAAATATATATCATTGTTTTGTTTATCACTTTTCAAATGATTTACAAAACAAAACAATTTACAAGGATCATGACTACTTTTCTTAAAACATTCTTTTTTCTTTAAACATATAAGTCATGAATCCTACTTTCATAAAACCTATGTATCTCACAGGCATTTTTATGCTGACGTACCTATTTTTACACATGTTTCAGGTGCTGTCTTGTGATGATTGTTGATACACGCTACACTTAGGATGGACCCGTGCCTTAACCACTTTAAAACTTGGAAGATCATAGTTGTACTTATTTGATTGTATTAAAACAATGAATTCATTTATTCAATAAAACAAAATTATTTATTCCATGGTTACGAAACAATGATTCTGTTACAACACTCCCCGACGTTTCTGCCACGTCTTGTTGTTTTACGTGGTCGGGGTGTGACAGAAAAGTTGGTATCAGAGCCAATGGTTATAGAGAATTAGGTTATTAGTAATGCTTTGACCTAGACTATAACCTTCCTAGGACCCTAACACAAGTTTTCTTGTGTTTAGTTTTAAAACAATACCGTCACTTATTCTTAGGTGACAACCACAATAAGAACACAAATTTCTATCCCGATTTGAAAACTAATCATCTGTTCTAGGATGATTTATTATATGGTTTTGAACCCTTTAAGTTTTCAAAATCCCGTCAAAGTTGGTCTAAATAATGTGAACGCGTGCAAACTGGAAGGGTGGGTGCCTGTACCCTGAGCTTTCTGTCTAAGGCTAGAGTGTTCGTACAAATCCGCAATATCGGACCAGTCACTCTTACCTGGGATGCGTTTAAGAATTTGCGCGATCTTGTCTGTCGTCTCTTGGACGATCTCGGGACCAGCAAGCTGCCTATCACCTGCGTCAGACCAACATAGTGGTGATCGGCACTTGCGTCCGTATAAGGCCTCAAATGGCGCGACACCAATACTGGTGTGGTAGCTGTTGTTGTATGAAAATTCAACCAAAGGTAAGTGTTTATCCCAGCTACCGCCTAAATCCATAACACATGCCCTCAGCATGTCTTCCAAAGTCTGTATCGTTCGCTCGCTCTGGCCGTCAGTTTGCGGATGGAACGCAGTGCTCAGATTCAATTGTGAGCCAAAAGATTCCTGGAAAGATTGCCATATTCTTGACACAAATCTTCCGTCTCTATCAGAGATGATCGAGAGTGGTACTCCATGACGTGCTACGATCTCTCTCATGTAAATTTCCGCAAGTTTACTAGTACTGTCTTTCTCCTTGATTGGCAGAAAGTGTGCGGATTTTGTTAGGCGGTCAACAATCACCCAAATCATATCGTGGCCTCTTGGCGTTCTTGGTAATTTTGTAACAAAATCCATTGAGATTTGTTCCCATTTCCACTTGGGAATCTCAGGTTGTTGCAGAAGTCACGAAGGCTTCTGGTATTCCGCCTTGACTTTAGCGCACGTTAAACATTTGCTCACGTAAACAGCAACGTCGCCTTTCATCCTAGGCCACCAATAGTAGTCTTTGAGATCCTGGTACATCTTATCCGATCCAGGGTGGATAGAGTACCGTGACTTGTGCGCTTCGTCGAAAATAACTTCCCTTAATCCACCAAACAGAGGAACCCAAATCCTTTTCTCAAAACATAGCGTCCCTTCCTCGTTTGGTACCAAAAGCTTCTCCATTCCACGGAGATATTCTTCCTCAAGGTTTCCCTCCTTGAGAGCTTCTTTTTGTGCAGCCCGAATGCGCAAGGAGAGATCGGTTCGTATGATCATTTCCAAAGCCCTAACCCTTATGGGCTTGATTCTTTCTTTACGACTTAGGGCATCGGCGACCACATTCGCCTTCCCTGGGTGATACTTTATCTCGCAGTCGTAGTCGTTCAATAATTCAACCCATCGTCTTTGTCTCATATTCAACTCCTTCTGGTTGAATATATGCTGTAAGCTTTTGTGATCTGTGAAGATTGTGCATTTCGTACCGTACAGGTAGTGTCTCCAGATCTTCAAAGCGAAAACCACTGCGCCAAGCTCTAAATCGTGTGTGGTATAATTCTTTTCATGCACTTTCAGTTGGCGTGATGCGTAAGCAATGACCTTTTGGCGTTGCATCAACACACAACCCAATCCCTGACGCGATGCGTCGCAGTATACCACAAAGTCATCAGTACCTTCTGGTAGAGCTAAGATTGGCGCGTTACAAAGCTTATCCTTCAATATTTGAAATGCTTCATCCTGCTTGATTCCCCAATCAAACGTCCTTTCCTTCTGCGTGAGTAGTGTCAGTGGTTGAGCGATCTTTGAAAAATCCTCGATGAACCTCCGATAGTAGCCAGCCAAACCCAAGAATTGTCGAATCTCGGTTGGCGTTGTAGGCGTTTCCCAATTCCTGATTGCCTCGATCTTTGTGGGATCAACATGAATTCCATCCCCATTAACCACATGTCCAAGAAACTGGACTTCGCGTAGCCAAAACTCGCACTTAGAAAACTTGGCGTACAGTTGTTCTTTCTTTAGCAGCTCCAATATGGTTCTAAGATGTTGTTCGTGTTCAGCCTTCGTCTTTGAGTAAATCAGGATGTCGTCGATGAATACAATCACGAACTTGTCTAAGTATGGCTTGCAAACTCTATTCATTAGATCCATGAAGACCGCAGGTGCGTTCGTCAAACCAAATGGCATAACGAGGAACTCGTAGTGTCCATAACGAGTTCGGAAGGCTGTTTTCGGGATACTTTCCTCCTGTATCCTTAGTTGATGGTATCCAGATCGAAGATCGATCTTAGAGTAACAGCTTGAACCTTGAAGTTGGTCGAACAGATCATCAATTCTTGGCAGAGGATACCTGTTCTTAATCGTCAGCTTGTTCAATTCTCTGTAGTCAATACACATGCGGAAACTTCCGTCCTTCTTCTTGACAAACAAGACCGGAGCTCCCCAAGGCGAGAAGCTTGGTCGGATAAAACCCTTGTCTAGCAACTCTTGAAGTTGTGTCGACAACTCCTGCATCTCAGACGGAGCAAGTCTGTACGGTGCCTTAGCCACAGGCGCGGCGCCTGGAACTAGGTCAATGTGAAACTCCACTTGCCTCTGAGGTGGCAGTCCGGGTAAGTCTTCTGGGAAGACTTCGGGATACTCCCTTACGACAGGGATGTCTTCGATCCTTGGCTCGGCAGCCTTCTTGTCCACGATGTGCGCCAGAAAAGCAACACATCCTTTCTGTAAACACTTCCTTGCCTTCAAGCAACTGATAATCCGCAACGGCGTCTCACGCTTCTCTCCATGAACAACAATGGTCTCACCATCCTCGGTTGGAATACGAACAACCTTTTCGTGGCAAACTATCTCAGCTTTATTGCCCGATAACCAATCCATTCCTACTACCACATCGAAACTTCCCAATTCGACTGGTAGTAGATCCAAAGTAAACTCGCGTTCTCCCAATTCTATCACACAGCCTCTGATTACTTCGTCGGCTTCAACTAACTTTCCATTAGCTAATTCGATCGAGTAGGGTATGTCTAACTTATTAGCAGCTAACCCAAGCATATTCTTAAATTCTAATGATACGAAGCTATAGTCGGCACCAGTATCAAATAAAACAGATGCATAGCGCTGATTGATAGGGAACGTACCCGTAACAACATTTGGATCTTGGCGTGCTTCTCTAGCTTCGAGCTGGAATACTCTACCACGGGCTTGATTCAGCGTTGGGCAATTCTTCTTAAAATGCCCGATTTCCCCGCAGTTATAACATCCGAGCCTCTGCCCGTTTCCATCCCCGTTTCCAGCTGGGGTGTTGTTCTGGTTGGCATTGCCAGCCTCGTTTGCATTGTTGCCCCGGTTTCTGTTTCCTCCAAAATTTCCTTGCGGGCGATTCCCATTTCCACCACGGTTATCATTCCTATTTCCATATCCTCCCTGGCCTCCACGGCCGGCAGTGGCCCAACAAGAATCCTTCAAGTGGCCAGGTTTTCCACACGAATCACATACCCTCAACCCACATCGGCCAGAATGGTGACGCTGGCATGCATTACACTTGGGCTGGGTGCCCATATATCCCCTTCCTTTCCTTCCACTACCAGCTGTAATCTGGGCTGGTGCGTTCGTTTCCCCTTTCTTACCAACACTGCCAACACTTTGTTTGAAGTTCGAAAACTTTCTTTTGTTACTTCCTGACGACTCAACATGAGTCTCTTTCTCCTTTGCCTTTACATCACCAAACTTGTTTAAACGAATCCCCTCCTCGGTGAGAGCCACGCTCAAGTCGATGGCTTCAGTGATAGTCGCTGGTTTGGAGGAGGTTACCATGCTTATTATTTGGGGAGCCAAACCCCAAATGAAGCGCTCGATTCGCTTGTATTCTGGCGTAACCATGTAAGGAACCACTTGAGACAGGTCATGAAACCTCTGAACGTACTCTGCTACTTTCGGACCATCCATTTTTAAGTGCCAAAATTCAGTCTCCAACCTTTGAATTTCTGCGCGTGAACAGTACTTCTTGCGCATCAGTTCTTTCAATTCGGCCCAAGTCAGGGCGTAGGCGGCAGCTTCGCCTAGTGTTTGGACTTGTAAGTTCCACCAAGATAGGGCGCCGTCTAAAAACAACCCTGAAATGTATGTGACTTGCTGATCCTCTGCACACTTGCTCATGCGTAAGACAGAATCGGTTTTCTCAGCCCAGCGGGTAAAGGCAACTGCACCTCCTGTGCCATCGAAGTTAACTGGTTTGCAGTCTAAGAACTGCTTGTAGGTGCATCCTGCACGTGTGTTAAAACATGTGTTTGGCATTAGCATCATCGCTAAAATCTCCAACTAGTTCATGGTAGGTTCGAATGGCGTGGTATTACCGTGAGGTGGATTGTTATTGCCTTGGTTAACACTTCCGCTTGCTCCTGGCTGAGATGCTGCGTACTGCGCTATGGCAGCAGCAATGATCTGCTGTAGCTCTGCCTCGTTAGTTGGCATGTTTGGTTCGCGTCTTGGCGGCATCTTCTAAAAGATGGTTTAAGTCGGTTAGGCCATAGTAAGGCTCCGTAAATCAGTTCATAATATAGTGTACGTATATAACGGTAGTAATAGTATAATCACATAACATCTCATGTTATCACATATCACAAATATCAATCACACAACATCCCATACCATAACAATGCAAATAAGTAACCAAGCGAATCCAAATATGGTGAGAAAACTGCGATTGCCATATAAATGAGACCACATCGTAAGTATATACATACAATCATCAATCATTAGGGGCTACATCACCCCTGTCAAAACTACATCAGTATCAATACAACATCAAGTACATATCAAAAGTCAAATCATAACGTAGTCTCCCCAAAATGCTGTGCAATCAAAAAGCAATCGCCGCCTTATCACCTCGCCTACCCAAGTGGCACCGATGAGCTCTAAGCCGATGGTGGTGGAGGAGGAGGAAAACGGGTATAAAACAAATGGCGCAACTGTAACCAGTCCGCCTCCATCGCCTGCTGTGTACGAATAATGGAAGCAATCTGCTGCTCTAAAGTAGTAAGACGAGCAGCATAGTCAGGGGGTAATGGTCGAAATGGCTGTAACGGAGAGGGTACCCGGCCATGGCACTGACATGGCTGCAGATGGGCTCTCTCCAACTCCTGTAGTCGCTGCTCATGCGACTCATGCTGGTATACAAATGACATCAATACATCCTCGATGGTGTGTCCCACGTGGAACCTGTGGTAAGGATCAGTGGGTGGCATAGGGGAAAACGGTGCCCAAAGCAGTGGCTCCTGTGTGGGGTCAAAGGGTGCCACCCCAAAAGGAGCTGTAGTGGGTGGAACAAAAGGAATCTGAGGCGTGAAAGGCATGGGCATCGGTACATGTCCATCAGGGTGTGCTGAAGAGCCCTCTCCAGGCCCTGCTGGAGGTATAAACATAGGAACCTGAAACGAAAAGTCAGTATGTGGTGCAACAGGAATCTGTGGAGGGAATGGGGGAACGTCCTCGTCTGCCGGTATCCAGCCATGCTGGGCAGACTCGTCCGGTGGTTCCATATGAGCCGCGAACGGTGCATGTCCGGGCTCTATGGGAACGGGATCAAATAAGGGAGCAACAACAGGGTGAACGGGTGCCAAGTGCTCGAAAGGGGGGTCAACTGGTACAGCAACAATGGGTAATGGATCAATGGGATCAGCAGGAACATCTATGTGGTGATCATCAGCAATGGGCTCAAAAGGTACATCAGCATGCACAGGGTCATGCTCTGGTAAAGGGTCAAGGGCAGCTGCCTGCTCAGGTGCAATGGCAGGCTCAAAATCATCAAACGCCATGTCAAAATCAACATCGGGATCAATCGGATCAAAAAGGTCAATAGGATCTGCTGGATCCTCCATCAACTCGTCCATCGGGACATACTCTAAATCACGGTCAGGATCAAATCCTGGTGGGAACATAGGATCTGAATCCTCCTCGACGTCATGGTCAAAAACAAGTCCAGGTATGGAAGCAACAGAAAAAGCCTGGTCAGAATCGGACCCATAAGAGAAGTGCTGCGCACTATGAGCATGTGTGGGTACAGAAGCCACAGACTCAAAGGAGTCCGCGACTGGGGAATGAGCAGGTGACTCCGCAGCCGGAGCATCTGCGATCAGTAAGGGAGCAACAGCAGGTAGGGCCTCGCCCTGAGCATCCTCCAAAGGCTCCTCCTCAAACATATCGACATCGTCCTCCTCGTCGTCGATGGGTAAAGCAGGGTAATATGCAAGGGGTACAGGTGCAGGGATCACCGCGAGTGGTAAATCCCCGGCCGGAAGATCATCTGGGAGCTCATCAACGCCGTCGGGTAAGGCGAATGGCTGAAAGTCGTCATCATCCGTGCTGGTGAAGTCTGACGTAAAAACCTCATGCTCTGACGACTCCAGGTCGTCCGACACAATACGCCTGGGGTCGGTGATGTCTGAACCACCTGAATCAGCCGGATCCATGTGTCTGTAACATATACACAAACATGCACAAATAGTCAATCATAAATCAAGTAATCACATAAGTCATCAAGTAAGGCATCACATAATCCTCCTAGTCTTACTAGCCAATACCATCCAGTCTACCAGACTGCTCTATCCTTTACTTAAACCAAACCTCGATCCTCCAGATCGATCCTTAGCCCTCCAGGCTGAACCTTTTCTTCCTAGCCTTGCTAGCCCACTATCTTGGTCACCTAGACCAAGCCTCGATCCTCCAGATCGATCCTATAACAAACCAACGTGCTCAACTACCTTGACCATCTCGATCCTCCAGATCGATCCTTAGCCCTCCAAGCTGAACTTATAAATAAATAAAATGTGCTCAACATTTGTTTGTAAAAGTGTGGATCTGGACTTAAGTGGTATGCAGAAAAATGTTTTCGTGAGAGCCCTAGTGATCATAGTCTAGACTCGAGACAGAATCCTAGTTCGCTATGATCAGAGCTCTGATACCAAGCTGTCACACCCTGGCTTTGCGGAAGCGTGGTTAATTTTGGTGTGACTTCTTAATACCATAGCTTAATCATAACAAGCTATATGAATTTAAAAACCATGCAAGTCATCCATTAAGTTTGAAAATAACATACAATACCATTGTTTGACGAGAACATACTCCAACAACAATAACCTTGTTCAAAAGACATAACAACTTATAACATAAACATAAACGTGATTTAGGGACTGTGTCTTGTCCAGGTAAGAGACACATCCCTAAACCCTGATGACTTCATGACAAGTGCAGCGGAAAACGTTTCCATACCGTGCCAGATCCGTTTAATTCCCTGAAATACATGTGAGTTGAAAAATCAACAATAATGTTGAGCGAGTTCATGTGCAAGTGAGTAAGTAAAACACTTGTAAGTATAAAAGTTTCCTGGTATGTAGCAGTGTAAGAGGACTTGTGATCACCAATGGTTTGCAAGGCCATTAGCATGTTGTGAAATGCAAGTAGGAAGACTCAAACCTAGCGGATTTATGCGTTGGGCACAAAGTCACCCCGAGGTCCGTTCTGTTTGGCCTGGGGCTGGGCTCGCTACACCCAGATAGATCTACCGCTCCTGTCCCTCGGTCCTACCCTGAGGATTAATAGCCTCAAGTTTCCGCCTACCCATTCACATGATCTAAAACCTCCTTACGTTATCATACCGTGTATAAAAGTACTTGTAAACAATGTAACATGTATTTCACCCCCGCAGTTAAGTAAACTGAAAACAGTTAGAGAAAAGGGGGACATGAACTCACAGTGAATGCGCGTCTCTACCAAGTGTCTCCAATACAGTAAGCTGTGCAACGACCTACAAGTGCTAATTCTATTAGACGGACGGCCGTGCCTTAGCTTTATGGTTTATGTCTTTGGGAAATAGTTAGACAACTATTTCGTGTTTATGTTCCGTATACACTTGGTAGTTATACTTCTTCCCAAGGATGGGGGATACAATACATGTTGCGTAAGTTACGTTTTAACAATCTTGTGGTAATGTAATTACCAGTGTAACTTATATGTTTGTGGAAGCGTTCGTAAAGTTTTGGAATCATTAACGCTTGTAAATATTATTTTCACTCTAAAATAATATTTATGTATTTCACAAAATAATCATAAACAGTGTTGTGACAAACATATTTATCACGTTAATCTTTGTGAAAATCCCACCTCCGAATATTTAGTAAAATATAGTGCTGGCGAAATTTATGTTTTGAAAATATGTCCAAAAATAGTTCTAACACTTGTTGTGTAAAAAGTCTAAGTGTTAGGTTTTTAGAAAATTTCGCCAGAGTTTCCTCTGTAACTGGAGGTGGCCACGCTTTCAAGCGTATCATTTTCTTTTAACAAATCAATTCAACAATCTTCTTTACTCAATCAAACAATTTCCGACACATCAAACTAGTCAATAAATATGTAAATCACATAATCGCATGAACTTGTAGTTTTTCCGAATCTATATTGTAAATCCCATTATATTTCGTGGATCTTTATATAAAGTAACTTTAACCTCGTAAAACCTCGTTTTTAGAGAAATCCGTCTTTACAACTTCTAGTTATTTTTCCCAAAAATAGTTATTTTGTCGAAACATGTGTCACACAAGTGTTTACACACTTGTGCGTTCTAAATATCATTCCTAGTATTGTAAGATCCGTTTCTTAGAAAACATGGTTTCTTTTAAAGTGTGGTCCTTCAAAAGTACCACTTGCAGATACGTAGATCTGCTAGTTTTAAACACCATTGTACCGGTTAAATCACTTTTACACAAGTAAAATTCTTTTACACAAGTTCATGCTCTAAATGTGGTAGTGTTTTACCTTTAACCCTTGTATCTTTCAAAAACGAGCTTATGTGATGATACGTGATTTTACAAAGTCGGGTTAAACAGAGATTCGCGCTACCACATCATAGATCGGGTCTAGATAAACACGAATTTCAAATACTACGACTTTTACACAAGTTATATGCTATTAACCTCCATTTTTGTGATTTTAGTAGACTTTAAAGTTCCAAAACGCATGTTAACGATATTTCACCGATAAAATTCCTTTTAACCACTTTAAACAAGCTTAAATATGAGTTTTACGTGATATACCTCTAGCTCGGGGCTAGGGAAGAATCTCGACGAAAACGGGGTGGATAAAAGTCAACGGTTGAGGTCCTTCGCGTTCCGAGTGCACAAGAGCTCCTAATACGTGATCTTGGATGTGTGTATGATGTTGGAATGATGAGTGCAAGGGCCGAAAGTATGATGGTGGTGAGGGTGGTGTTCGGCCGAGCTTAATGTAGAGAGAAAGAGAGTGAAAGTTGTGGTGTTGATTAGTGATAAGTAATTTATGTTTAGGGTGTTATTTATAGACAAGTTCAAGGTGTATTATCCAATGGGCATGGTGTCTTCAAGATATTATACCATCTAGATTAATTTAATCAAACTTGTACAACCATGTCCCCATGCAAGGGGACGGTTAGGGAATGGGGTGGGGGGTTGGTTCGATCTTGACTAGTAATTAGGGAGGTTAGTTTAGGTTAACTAAGTTAGTTTAAGTGTTTAACTTAGTTAGTAATATAAGGCGCGTTATGACGGGTGTTAGGGTAATCAGGGACCCTAACTAGTTTAGAAAAATACAAATAGTGAAAATAATAATATTTTCATGTTCCGGGTAAAGTCCGGGTGTCCGGTTGGATAGAAATCCGTTAAAGTCTTTTGTAACGCTTTAAAGTGTCGTTATTACATTTTTAGTGACACATCTTGTTTCCAACACTTTAGAAAGTGTCTAGTGTTATTTTCTCATGTTCTGGCACTTTATTAGTCAGCTAGAAGCTGGTTTAATTATTAAAGTGCAGTGTTTGGTACTTAAAGTACGTTCTTGGCACATCCGAATCAGTGTATCTTATCCCTAGAGACGCGGTACCACAACCCTTATATCCTACACTCACTACCAGTGTAGCCAAAATATGTGAGGCTCTTAACAGGCCTTAGAGGCAGTATCTGCCTGATGCTGGTTATATCAGCATGTTCACTGTGTATCCGTTTAGTGCTACTGTGCTTTTTGTGCATCATGTTTGTCACTAGGGTTCAGTATGTAATCAATGTAGTGACAGCAAATAAAGTATGATGCAAGTAAGTGCATGTATCAGTATGCAGGTAGCAGTTTATCAGCTAGTTCAATCAAGCACAGTAATCAAGTAGTAATTAATCATTAATTAAGTTGTACGGATACCTGGTTTAGTGCGGGTTGTCACATTTCAGGAGATGATGCATAGGATTGATCAAGATGCACTTAGGCGGACTTGGGCTTTAGTGACAATAAAAGATGCTAGACTAGTTAATTATGTTGTATTTCTTTGATTGTCAAGACATTGTAACAATTTTAATCAATAAAACAATATTTAAATTTCCATGTGTTATGAAACAATGATTCTGTTACAACACTCCCCGACGTTTTCCGCCACGTTTCGTTGTCTCACGTGGTCGGGGTGTGACACAACATGCATGAACTAATTTATATCCAACATGCATAACTCATGTTCAATCATTCAAGAAAATTCAAATCTTCATATGATTATCATTCAATCATTTATTCATAAATGCAAGATATATGCATATATTCTTACACATCTAAAATCATCAATATCTAAAATGTTCATGCATGCATATATATACATACATATACGGCTCATATATATACATGCACACATGATTTCACATCTTACTTTCACATGTCCATACATATGATTAAAGCCTTTTTAGAAGTTTCCAAAGTTCACATACACATCACATTTCAACATCTTATCAACAAGATCAAATCAAAAATCAAAACTCACATTCTAACATACACATATGCATATGTACGGCCACACATATACACACACATACATCCATTTTTATTTTATTCAAAAACCCATTTGTTTTAGTTTTCAAGTTTATGTTTAGATTCAAGAACAAAAGAAACTTCCATCATCATCAAGATCATCAAGAATCAAGAATATGGTTTTTAAAGTGAGTTTTATACCTTCAAGATTTTGATGGGTTTTTAGCAAAGGTTGATGATATGGAGCTTGATTGTTGCTTAAAACACCTTGAAATCACCTTGAGACCTTCAAATGGACTTGAAAACACTTTGGAATGAGCTTGGATCTTCAAGAAGTGGTTTGAAATTTGAAAATGGATGGTGATAGAGGGGTGTTCGGCCGAGATTGTTAGAGAGAGAGAGAGAGAGAGTGATTGTGTTTGTTGGTGATATTTCTTGGATTTGACAAGATCTTAGAAGGATTTGTAAAGTTGTAATCATCATGCACATCTTCTAAAGCCTACACATGGAGGAGAGAGAGAGAGAGAAAACACACCTCCCTAGCCACCACCTATCTTTACACATACATACTACACGCATACATACACTATATATATATATACATATATAGATCAAACTGGTATTTTACTGGATACCGGGTATTTTATCTTGCGTTTTAATCCCGTTTAATGACGTTCTAAATTATTATTGATGCGCTATAAAAATAAACTCACGAAATTATTACTGAAATAATTATCAGTTGCCTTGACTGGTTGCGTTGACAGTATTTTGTCAGATACGCGCAGTATCGCGCGGTACGCGCTTATACTCGAAAAATAGAGTTTCTTAGCGTTTTAATTTATTTCTCCTTCCGAATATGATTAAAATTACCATTCTAATCATAACAGATTATTTTTAGGATTTTAACACTGATCGGGTGGTCACCGATGTTCGTTTCGCATTTTGTTCGTTACGCGATAAGCGTTTATCTTATTATTGCCAACACAACTTTTATCAACGTTTGGATATACCAACACATCAAATATCACAAATAAATATTAATATCAGTCAAATACAGCCTTTTATTCATTCATGACACGTGTTACATTGGTACGGTATAGCCTAAGTAGCCGGGTGTCACAAGTACTTTAAGTGTTTTAGCGTGGTAATTAAGTGTTGTGTTGAGTTTTAGCTTGATAAATCGAGTCGCGCGAGTGTGCGATTGAGCGTTTAAGCGAGTATCAAACACATAAAACATATTTAACATTTAAAACACACAAACAATATAAATAAATCCGCGTTTTGAATTCTCGTTGAGTTTGCGTTGCGATGAGCGTTTAAGTAATAGGCGTTTAAATGCGATAAATAAGCGATATAAATGCATTTTAAAATGTAGTTAACCCTTGGTAATCATTGAATCTCGGAGTACAAGCATTTACAAATGAATCAACGATAGAAATGGAAACAACCAAAAGTCGAGTTGTTACAGTCTCCCCTACTTTAGGGAATTTCGTCCCGAAATTAAGTAGTAGACGTAACAAAGAGTTGTGGATATTTTGCTTTCATATCACTTTCGAGTTCCCAAGTGAACTCGGCGCCGCCTTTGCCTTCCCATCTAACCTTCACTATGGGAATGCAACTACGTTGAAGTTTCTTGGTTTCTCGATCCATGTTTTCTACTAGCTTTCCCACAAAGTGCAGTGTCTCATTTATTTGCAAGTCTTCAAGAGGTACATGAAGATTTTCTTCAGCTAGTCACTTCTTGAGATTTGAGACCTGGAAATTTGGGTGTACGTTGCTGAGTTCAAGTGGTAATTCGAATCAGTAGGTATAACAACCCTCCTGAATTTTTCTAACACCCTAATATATTTTAAAATACCCTTATATGTCTCAAAATATACCCCGTAGGTGAAAATCGAGCCCAATATACAATATATTGTAGGATCGAGTTGTGACCCAAACGAGCCAATCAGAAGAGTTCTAGTCTGTTTCAGAGGCGGAAACTAAGAAACAGATGTTGAAAACAGCTTGTTTAACTATTAATCGTCTTGTTTATTGATTATAACAGCAATACAGATCAAATGACGCGTCGGCAGCAGTTCGGTACCGGAAACAAGAGCATTACCACTGATCTCGCTTGAAGACCTATATATAGAGATGAGATTCCGCTTGAAAGTGACCATGTGTCGGTTCAAGCGGAATTACCTAAAACACACACTAAAACCTCCTATTTTCTCGTACAACGTGCCCTGATCTAACAATTCTAATACTAGACTCGATACAAGATGAGGTCGACAGATGTAATGCACCAACAGACTCCCCCTCGGATGTTGACGAGTCTTAAGTGTCGAGTCTTCAACTTCTTCTGTCTTTATCAGTCTTTGGGCTTCCAGAATCCAATTCATTCTTCAGGATCAAACTCCCAGCTCTATCATCTTCAGACTCTCTTTCTCTAACAGACTCCCCCGCAAGTTGTG